>JAHRHJ020003171.1:0-249516 GCA_019776745.2 Taxus chinensis | reverse complement strand
TCCAAGGCTAAGTCGAGGTCACTACCTTTAATATGTTTGATGAAATCTGTGAAACCTACCTTCCTCAATAACTGCCATACTGTGGCATCCTATTTGATATCAAGAACCGAGGTCTATTCAGTCCTTACACATTCACCTCCCATATTGTGTTTACTTTGCTCTAATATTTTGATCCACCCCATCATCAAAGACCTTTTACACTCGAGACCAAAGTTATACCCCTTCTCCACTGTCAAACTAGAGCTATCATAAATCCTAAATCTTCCATGTGAATCCTACCTCAATCTATTAAGGTTCGTGTGACATACTTTACCAGTTACTTTCATTATTGATTTTATCGTCAACATGTCTCCATAGTACCATGCCCTCCTATTCCACCCAGTCCTCCAAATCATTTCCTTGATTTACAAATCCATCCACGCTGGAGTTGCACTTTTTAAACACGTGGTGCAAGTCTACATCATCAAAGGCCCCAATTATACTTCGAGCTTCTTGTATCATATTATTGATATTCCATCCCACCTTATATTTACCTTTGATAGCCTTGATAATTAATAACAAGTCTCCATCTATGATGTTTTTTAGATTAAGCCTTTTAATAATCTTTATGCCCTTCACAACCATGGCCACCTTAGCATAATTGTTGGATTTATTATGTAATGGTCCTTTGTAGGACACAGTACAGTTCCCCATGTAATCCCTTATCAAGCCTCCTCCCCTAGCCTTTCCTTCCCTCAATCTTGCAGAACCATTGAAATTAAGTTACACCAGTCCATTAGGGGTGATTTCCATTTTAATTGGTTTTATCCTTCTTTATCCCAAGTTTCACCCCAACCTTGGCTGGGCTAATCTTGAAGGCATGTAGAATCATAATATCCTCCTTAGAGTAGGATTCCTCCCACTTGTTCTTACGGTTTCCAATGTTATCCTTCATATTTTTCTTGATTTTGTTGACCACCTTAGAGATGTTAATAGACTTGTTTTGAAAAATTATGCTATTCCTCTCATTTCAAATGCCCCATACTATGTGTGGTAAAGTGAATTTCCATATCGCCTTAATTAGCTGAGATTTGAAAGGAGATTTCCATTGATCAAACATATTATTTAGGCTTCCTGGAAAAAAAATTTGAATGTTAAAAACACCTAGCAACTCTGCTATAACATGGAACATATACTTGCATTCAGTAACAAGATGATAAACTAACTCGACATTCTCCTTGCAAAGAGAGCATCTGTTAATTAAGATTATACCTCTTTTCCTTAAATTGTCCACCATTAGTATTTTGTTTAGGATAGATTCCCACATGAAGAAGTTAATTTTGGTAGTAAGATATTTGTTCCATATCTTTGCACAGTCCTTGTGATCCTCCTCATTCTCAAAAGAAATTTTATATCATGATTTGACCTCATAATCTCCTAAAGTAGACTTACTCTAAATTAGCTCATCCTCAATATTTCTATTGGGAATAAGAAGGATCCTTAATTTGCTGTTAATATCCTCAAAGGGATCAACCGGGCCAATAAAGTTAGGTGGGGGTAGGATAGTTACCCACCTTGTTTCCTAAGGGGTGGGAATCCAATAATTTCTCACTTTCTCCCCCAAAACTAGGATAAAATAGAATTCGAGTCCACCCAGGGGTAGCTCAAACTTAGAGGTTTCTTATCTAGCCAAGAGTCCTCACAGAACCTAATTTCATTCCCATCCCCTAGATTCCACACCATCCCTTTAAGGAGAAGATGTCTACTTTGAATGAGACTCTCCTAGAAGATGGACCCATTAGGGATCTCAATAACAGATATAATAGATTTAATTCCACCAACAGTTCACAAATATTTCACTTGAAGGATATCTACCCATAGTCAATGTCCCTAAAAAATTCTCCATCCTATCTTAGCAATAAGGGTTTTATTCATGATTTTTAAAATTTTGGGACCTATGTCCCTATACCTTTTTGGGTTTGTAACATTCTCCCATGCCACCAAGGGTTATAGATTGTAAAATTTTGGGACCTATGTCCTTATACCTTTTTGGGTTTGGGTTTGGTTGGGTTTGGTCCAGACTAAAGAAAACTTCTTTGAATTTTTTCATTGGTCATTATAACTGTTATCCAAAATTCCCCCCCAGGGTAATTTTGATAACATGCATCAGAATATCCAAATCCCAAGAAAATTGATTGATTCAGAGAAAAAATCAGGCTTGCAGGGTCCCTTCAGGTAATTTTCTAACTCCCCTGGCCGAGGAAAAAAGGAACAAGCTCTGAGAAAGTGCGAAAAGTTGCAGAAAGGAAAATAGGATTGATCCAGGAAAAAGTGAAAAAATTGGCTAAGTCCTTCTAGAGGGAGCAGTCGGGACGTTTGGGACAGAAGGGCCCGAACCGGCCGGTTCGCACGAAATCAGCACAAGGAGCCCAAAAGAAATTGGGACAAGCGGGCCAGAAATACCCAAACTGGCCGAACCGGCCGAAAAGAGACAAGTCAACCCAAAAGCAATTGGGACAAGCGGGCTAGAAATACCCGAACCGGCCGAACCGGCCGAAATTGTCCCAAAAGGTCCAAAATCAAAATAGGACGTCTGGGACAAAAAGACCCGAAATACGTGAAGAAGCCGAAGGAGCCGAAAGCCAATCAAAAGGTGCCATGTGTCTTTGGCCAAATGAGGGACAAGGAAGCCCATTTCAGGTGGATCGGAGTTTTTTGTCCCAAGCAGCACTGGGACATCCGGGACGAATGGATGCGAAGTACGCGGAAGACCCGGCAGGCCCGAGAACCATTGAGAAATTGCCACGTGTCCTCAAGGAAAAGCCGAAGGGTCAAAGGGCAAGATTTGAAGCGCTGGCCCAAGCCAATAGAAATTGGACACGTGTCCAATGGAGCATAGAAGTACGGAGCTCGGGGAGGAGTTCGAAGGTTTGGCCAAATCTAAGCCAAAAGGGGTAAAAGTGAAGGAAGACCCGGCAGGTTCGTGAACCAACCAATGCATGCCACGTATCCCTAGTGGCGGGGCATAAAAAAAAGGTGTGTGGAAAATATTCCAAGAACACCACGAGTCAAAATTCAAGAGGACAAGCCCACCAAAAAGCAGAGGAGAGAGAATTATTCAGCGAATCAGAGCGCGCCACGTGTCATCCAAGTGGCAGTGCACGAGAAGAATATTTCAAAAATCCGTTTTCACCTGTTCTGTGTCCTAAATCTTCAGATTGACATATCTTTCGATCCAGAGCTCGGATTTGCACGTTCTTGATATCAACGGAAAGCTTGTGAGATTCTCTACATGTTTCCAGGGTCAATCATGCATTTTGGTATCAGTTTGAAGAAAGAAAATTGAGAAGACGCCTCTGGCACGAAATAATAAGCAGAAGTGATGCTTCAACTAACAACTTTAATGCAGCAGACAACCCGTCGCTTCTGTTAGGCAAACCGCCGCTTTGCCAAAACCCTCCGCTTCTGCCATGATGGACGAATTAAATGCAACCTAGAGGTGGTTGGGGTAGATTTTGAATTCCTCTCTTTTTTCTCTCCCATTCTTCCTATATATTGTAAGGAGGGGTTTCTTTTTATAGTTGGACATTTTCTACTTTGCACCCTCCCTTCTCTCCTGTTCATAAGAAGATTTGTGGAGTTTTCAAACCTCCCATATAGACTATAACACCGTTTTTTGCCTTCTGGCTATTGCAATGTATTGAATCGATCCTTGAGTAATATATATGTGTCTGTGGTTGCTTCTAAACCCTCTTACATATTTATTACTGTCATTCTTGATCTTTCATTGCATTTTTGCTGTCTGTGCATGGTGTTGTGTTATATCTACATGGTCTGTGTTTAATGTGGCAAAGCATATGTTCTTCATTCCTCGGTGCATCACCTCTATTAGCTTAGATTTATTTTATGCATCTTCTTACCTTGTCTCCTTGGCAGATTAGATTAGATTTTGAGAAAACCCTCTGCATATTTCGTGTGCACCTGAACAGAGGAATAGGAACCAGCCTTTCTCTGGAGATTCCTTTCTCACTCTTCAAGTCCCACACTTGGAGAAAGGATTCAATGTTATGCTATCACACTGGATATTAATATGATCAACCTAGAAAACTGATCAATATCCAGGGGTGCTGTGATTTTGCACTAACAGTTTTGGCACGCCCGGTGGGACAGAGGTCTCATTTTTTATTGCAGCAAGGTTGATGTGCATCTGCTGCAATTTTCTTGCTTAAGAAGAGCTATTATTTGCATATCTGGTGACTCCAAAGGGAAGAATCAACTAAGTTTCAGCAGTCAGGCCTAAAAGCTTATGAGAAGAATCACAAGGTCAAGAGCTGGAGAAGAGGAAGTGCCGTTTGAATACCTGCAACTATCTCCAAGAAGAAGGCAAAGAGGAAGAAGGATTCAAAGGTCTCCATCTCCACCAAACAGAACTCTCTCAACTCCTCCACCTGACAGGCCTTTCTTTCAATATACAAGGGTTTTAAGACCACTCAGAATGGCGCAACCAGTAAACCCCTATGTCAACTTCACAGGCAGCAGCCCACTTGCTCTCAATGCACAAAATCCAATCCCAGTTGCAGCATTGAAGAACATTCCATATTTTACTGGAGAAAACCAGACCACTCCTGGTGATCATGTCAAGGACATTGCTAACATTTGTGCAATCCATGAGATTAATGAGATGCAAGTAGCTGTCAAATTGCTGGCGTCTTCATTCAAGGGAAAAGCATTGCAATGGTTTAGGAGCCTTGAAGCTGCTTCTATCACGAACTGGAATCAGCTGTGTATTGCACTTCATAATCAATTTGGAGAGAAGGGAGACAACTTGTCTCTTTTGGAACAGCTGACAACCATCAAGAGAGCTTCCAATGAGCAGCTAACTGACTTCAACTTCAGATTTCAAAGATCTTGGGATAGAATTCCAGTAGCAGTCAGACCAACAGCAGAAGGTGCTTTTCTATACTACCTTAAAGCTTTAAATTCTGATATTTCTATGTTGATTCAATCCATGGGAGGCACAACTATCCCTGCTGCTTATAGTATTGCCATTAGAGCTGAAAATTGTCTGATTCAAGCTGGCAAGCTAGCTCCTAGGCCTCCAATGCCATTATATCCAAGTTTAGAGAGCCCAAGTACTAGTCAGGCACCTGTCTTAGCTCCTTCTCCCACTCCTAGAAATCAGAGTTCAAATGAAGCTTCCACTTCATCTCCAAGTGCCCCAAATGAGCTTCAAGAAGTCATGAAGCAACTGCAAAATTTAGGTAATGAGCTGGTCACACTCAAGAGACAGCAAACTCAAGGTTTTAGACCTTCGTATCAGCCTCAAGCTCAACCTAATAGGCAGCCATATCAGCCTCAAAGGCCACCTAATCCAGCTGCAAATATGAATCAAACAAGGCCTCCTGTCAATAGACCATTCCAGCCCTATAATCCAAATGCCATATCTGCCTCTAAGGCATTAGTACCAGCACAAAACAATATTGCCCAGGAGTATGAATGGTGTTTTCCATGTAATGAACCCCATAATCAATCCATGTGCTATAATGGTGCTTTAACCCAAGCTTTAATGGTAACAAGTGCTGGTGTGGAGGGTGAAAGTAGTCAAGAAAACAGCCAACAACAAGAAACATTCCAACAGCAACCTGCCCCAAATGACACCACATTGGTAAATTGGCAGGCAGAGGATTTCTGTGGTATGAATCAGGCAGTCTCTCAAGGTGTTGCAGCCAACACAAGGTCAAAAAGGAGAAATTTGGGTGAGGAACAGCCGTTAGCCCCAGCCAATCCACAACCTTCCACAGCTCCACAAATGATTGGCAAGCAAAACCCAGTTTCAAATGCACGAGGGCAGCCAAGAACAGCCCCTTGGCCAAATCAAATGCCAGCTGTTGCTGCCCATATTCAAGGAGCAAATGTGCAAATCAAGGGACAGCAGAGAGATCCTTCATCACCATTCAGTATCATTGATCAGATGAAGAAAACAAACGTCAATATATCTATGTGGGAATCCCTATCCATCCCAGGCCAAAGAGATCTTGCTGCAAGCTGCTATGAAGGACTGGCCAACTTCGAATCAGCAGGTTCAGAGGCAAGACAAAGTGCTTACAAATGCTGCCCAGCCTGAAGGAAATCATGGAGCACAACAAGGTAAAATGCTGAAGCCCCCTCCATTTTATGTTTCATTGATCATAGGAGACAAGTTGGTACATAATTGCATGATTGACTCTGGGGCAAGTAGTTCAGTAATGCCTAAACAGATAGCTGATCAGCTAGGGCTCCAGTATGAAATAACAACTAAGGGAGTAGTGCAATTAGATGGGACAGCAGTAGCCACAGTTGGAGTTATAAAAAACTTGAGTCTTACCTTGCATGCATGTCCCAACGTGGTTGTTTTGCAAGACGTCTCAGTCATAGACCTTCCACCACTCTTTGCCCTATGCTTGTCAAGGGACTTTACTGCCAGGATTGGGGGATATTTGTCCGCTGATTGGTCACACATGCTGTTCAGAACGAGGTATGGAACTAAAGCTACAATTAGGTCAGAACCTATTGCAGATTTCCACATTGAACCCTATACTCCAAGTCATATTAATACCAATTGCTCAGCATTTGATCAAGAAGATCACCTCGGCACTGATGAAGCCGACACTAAGGTTGGAAGTATCCCAGATTTGACTCTTGATGAATGGGAAAGCAAGGTGCATGCTTTTGATCCTTATCAAGAAGTAGAAGAATCTGAGCTGGGGGTCTATTGTATACACGAAGAAAGTCAACCTATTCCTAGCATCACCAAGCCAAACCACAAGTATGACAATGAGGTATGGAAACTATTTTTTGATGGATCAAGGAGTAGACAAGGCGCAGGAGGTGGAGCCATGCTTGTTTCACCTCAAGGAGTAAGGTATTATTCAGCTATTTGATTTCAATTTGCATGCTCCAATAACACTGCTGAATATGAAGCCTTGGTGCAAGGGATGCATTGGGCAATAAAGAAGAAAAATAAAGAACTTGCAAGTTTTTGGGGACAGTGAGCTGATTGTAAATCAGGTCAAGGGACAGCATGCTGCCAAAAATGATCTACTCAGATGCTACAAGAACAGGGTGTGGGACCTCATGGAGGATTTTGAAGGTTTCGGCATCAAGGCCATTCCTAGAAAAGAGAATCAAGCTGCTGACAGGCTTGCAGCAGTAGGGGCAGCCTTTGACATTGTAGAAAACATTCAACAAGATAAGGTACAGCCAAACATCCACGTGATTGTGAGGCCTTCAGTGCCGGATAACAATGTCAATTGGCAAGTATTTGAGAATGACCGGAAAATCATCCACTTCTTGCAAGAAGAAGCTGAGTTCTCAGCTAAGAATCAAGAGAAGTTGGAACAACAATATGGTGACCAGGTGATACAGCTGAGAACTGACAAGCTGCCCAAGGGACTTGTCACCTTGGAGTCCATTTTTAACCCCAATGATCAGTTTAGAAAAGAGAAAGCAAATATTCAGGTCAAGAGGGAAGATTCGGTATCCATCTTGGTAAAAGAGAACAAGCCATTGCAAATTGGAAAAATGACAACTGAGCAAGAGAGATATGAGTTCATACAGCTTTGTCAAGAATTCCCTGACGTGTTTGCTTGGAGCTATGAAGACTTGAAGGGCTTCAATCCCAACTTAGCTCAGCATACCATCGAGTTGGATCCAAATACTAAGCCTGTCAGGCAGAAACAGAGACCAGTCAATCCACACATGGAGCCTCTCATGAGGAAAGGAGCTGGACAAGCTGATTGAGTCAAGCAATCATATTCCCTATCAAGCATTCAAGTTGGGTTGCGAACTTGGTTCCAGTCAGAAAGAAAAGTGGAGAGATCAGGCTATGTGTTGACTTCCGAGACCTCAATAGAGCATCTCTCAAGGACCATTATCCACTCCCTTCCATGGAGCAAATATTGCAGGTCGTAACTGGGTCAGAAAGGTTTTCGCTACTTGATGGTTACTCAGGCTTCAATCAAATTATGGTGAAGGAGGAAGACCAGTTCAAGACAGCCTTCACAACCAAATGGGGCACGTATGCTTACAAGAAGATGCCATTTGGACTGTCAAACGCTTGAGCAACATTCCAGCGAGCTATGGATATGGCATTCAAAGGCTTGATCAACAAGACAGTACTGATATACTTAGATGACATTACTGTCTTCTCAAAAAATGCTGCAGACCATCTCTTTCACCTCAGGCAAGTGTTTCAGAGATGTAGAAAGTTTGGAGTGTCTTTAAATCCTAAGAAGTGCATCTTTCTTGCACATGAAGGGAAACTCCTTGGCCACATTGTCTCCAAGGAAGGATTAGCAATTGATCCAGAGAGGGTTGAAGCCATAAGGGCTCTACCATTGCCAAGTCACAAGAAAGCTCTTCAGAGTTTCCTGGGAAGGATAAACTTTGTTCGAAGGTTTGTCCCAAACTTTGCAGCCCTTGTCAAGCCCATCACCAAAATGTTAAGGAAAAGCATGGCTTTCAAATGGACAGCAGAAGGCAAGGAGAGCTTTGAAGCAATCAAAGAAGCCATCTCCCAGGCATCCACTCTCATCAACCCAGACTTTTCCAAGGATTTCATCCTCTATGCATTTGGGGGTGATGACACTATTTCTGCCATTTTGGTGCAACAGAACAAAGATAATGATGAGCAGCCGATTGCCTTCTTCAGCCAAAGCCTAAATGACTGCGAATTGAGGTACTCTTTTATTGAAAAACATGTGCTTGCAGTAATCAGGAGCTTGAAGAAATTCAAGCATTTAGTCTCAAACAACAAGGTCCAGTTGCTGGTCTCACATGCTGGGGTTAAGGACTTCCTCCTCAACAAGGATTTGAATGAGAAAAGGGCAGGATGGATCACCCGTGTCATGGAGTATGACATTGAGATCAAAATCACCAAGCTGGTAAGAGGCAAAGGTTTGTGTGAGCAACTCGCTTCCAAACGACCAAACAGCCCAGAAGCATGAAGAGGACGCTGTCCTGCTATTACAAGATGATAAAAAATCAGGAAAATGATGATGTGTCCACTCCCTGTTGGACTCAAGAATATGATACATTTCCTACAGATGGGCCTATGTGCCCTCTAGAAATGAGCAAAGCAAAAAGAAGACACTTCAGGTTGCAGGCTTCCATATACCATCATTGATGGAGTTTTGTTCAAAAAGGACCTGAATGGAGTGCTGCTGAGATGCATTAACACAGGTCAGATCCAGAGGGTATTAAAAGAGTTTCATGATGGACCAGCCGGTGGCCATTTTGCACCAAGAGTGACAGCTCTGAAAATCATGAAGGCTGGTTATTATTGGCCTAAAATATTCAGTGATTGCTATGCATGGATCAAGAGGTGTAAGAATTGTGCATTTTTCACAGGAAAAGAGAAACTTGCAGCCCTCCCATTACATCCAATCTCAGTTGACCAGCCATTCATGCAATGGGGTCTGGACTTCATTGGAGTCATCAATCCCAATTCGAGCCAAGGGCACAAATGGATTTTGACAGCCACAGACTACTTCACCAGATGGACAGAAGCAGTAGCAGTCAAAGAGGCAAATGAGTCTAGCATCTTGGACTTTTACGAGGGAATAACTACCAGATTTGGTGTACCTGCTACAATAGTCTCTGATAATGCATTGGCATTTATTGGATCTAAAGTTACTGAGTGGGCTGTCAAGAACGGAATCTACCTGAGCACTTCATCAAACTATTACCCTCAAGGTAATGGCCAGGCCGAGTCTACAAACAAAAACTTGCTGAGGATCATTAGGAGGACTCTTGATGAGAATCAGAAGGCTTGGCATACCAAACTGAAATCAGCCTTATGGGCAGATAGGATAACTCCCAAAAGATCCACAGGTAACTCTCCATTTAGGCTTGTCTACGGAAGAGAGGCAGTCTTGCCCATGTCACTTGAGTTGCCAACGTTGGAACTCATGAAACAGCTGGAGTTGCTAGAGTTTGGGCCCATGGAGGTGAGATATGCAGAATTGATGGAGCTGCAAGAAATCAGAGATCAGGCATTCCAAGCAATGGAAAAGGATCAAGCTTTGATCAAGAAGACCTTTGATAAGAAGGCCAAAGATAGATCTTTTCAAATAGGAGATCTAGTATTGAAATGGGATGTGGACAGAGCAAAACCAGGAAGGCATTCAAAATTTGATGCCATTTGGAGTGGCCCATACATGGTCACAAAGTGCAAGAACAACAATGCTTTCCAATTGGCCTCATTGGATGGTGAAGAACTGCAGATTCCAGTAAATGGAATCTATCTCAAGCGTTGCTTCTAGAGGGACATTCACTACATCTGTAAATACTAGTTTAGATTTTCTTTCCTCCAAGTGCTTGTGCACATTGTTTTGCTGTAGATTAGTTTTGTTTTCCCTAAGTGCTTTGGCACAGGTTTTGCTGCTCTCAGGTTGTTTTCTTCCACAGTTCAGAGTGTTGCTGGAGGGGAAGTTGCAGTATCAGGCTTGTTTTAGGTTAATGCTTATGACTCCATGCCCAATGGACTGGCTTCAGGCAACTGGCCTTTTCATCTAGCAGGCAGATGATCCCGCTGAGTCGCCAAATTGTTATCCAAAATTCACCCCCAGGGTAAATTTGATAACATGCATCAGGATGTCCAAATTCCAAGAAAAATGACTGATTCAGAGCAAAATCAGGTTTCTAGGGTCCCTTCAGGAATCTTTCTAAACTCCCCAGGCCGAAGAAGGAAGGAGCAAGCTTTGAGAAAGTGCGAAAAGTTGCAGAAAGGCAAATAGGATTGATCCAGGAAAAAGTGAAAAAATTGGCTAAGTCCTGGCTAGGGGAGCAGTCGGGACAATTTTCCCAGAAATGAGGCCTGCAACCGGCCGGAAGTCAGCCCAAATGCCATTGGGACAAGGGGCCAGAAATACCTGAACTAGGAACCGGCCGGGACAAGTCAGCCCAAAAGCAATTGGGACAAGCGGGCCAGAAATACCCGAACCGGTCGAACCGGCCGAAATCAGCCCAAATTGGGACAAGCACCCGAAAGCCGAACCGGAGGTAAAATTTGAAATCCAAAATTAGGACGTCTGGGACAAAAAGCCGAAGGAGCCGAAAGCCAATCAAAAGGTGCCACGTGTCTGGGCCAAATGAGGGACAAGGAAGCCCATTTCGGGCGGATCATAGGTTTTTGTCCCAAGTAGCACTGGGACATCACGTTCGAATGGATTGCGAAGTACGCGGAAGAATTCTCCCGATGTCAGGCCCGAGAACATTGAGAAATTGCCACGTGTCATTTTTGGAAAAGCCGAAGGGTCAAAGGGCAAGATTTGAAGTGTGGCCCGAGCCAATCAAAAATGGACACGTGTCAATCAAGCAAATTTAAGGATGCAGGAATCGGGGAGGAGTTGGAAGGTTTTCTCCAAATCTAAGCAAAAATAAAAGTGAAGGAATGGGTTTGTAAGGTTCGACAACCAACCAGATGCATGCCACGTGTCCATCAATGAGGAATGGCAGAAGATCCATGGGAAAAAACCCATGTGCAAAATTTAAGAGCCCAAAAGTCAAAATTCAAGGACTCAGCCCACCGAAAAAGTAGAGGAGAGAGAATTTTCAGCGAATCAGAGCATGCCACGTGTCGTCCAGGTGGCAGAAGTGCGGGAAAATATTTCAAAATCCGTTTTCGCCTGTTCCGTGTCCTAAATCTTCAGATCGACATATCTTTCGATCCAGAGCTCGGATTTGCACGTTCTTTATATCAATGGAAAGCTGTTGAAATTCTCTACACGATTTCAGGGTCAATCTTGCATTTTGGTACTTCAGTTTGGAGGGAGAAAATTGAGAAACGCCTCTGGCATGAAATAACAAGCAGAGGTAATGACTTCAACAACCACTTTAATGCAGCAGATGGTTCGCCGCTTCTGTTGGTGCAAACCGCCGCTTTGGTTTGTGAGGCCGCTTCATGATGGACATTTTAATGCAACCTGTCAGGTGGTTGGGGTAGATTTCTGAATTCCTCTCTTTTTTCCTCTCCCATTCTTTCCTATAAATTGTAAGGAGTTTTGAGGAACTTCATTTCTAAGGTGGAACATTTTCTGCTTTGCACAAGTCCCTTCTCTCCTGTTGGAGCAAGGATTTGTGGAGTTTTCAAACCTCCCATATAGACTGTAACACATCGTTTTAGAACCTTGATCCTTCTGGGGTGTTGCAATGTATTGAATCAATCCTTGAGCAATATACCCTATGTGTCTGTGGATGATTCTAAACCCTCTTCCATATTTATTACTTCATTTTTCTTTCATGTGCATTTTTGCTGTCTGTGCATGATGTTATGTTATCAATTTGGTCTGTGTCACTATAATCAATGGCAAAATCAACTATGTTCTTCATTCCTTTTGGTGCATCACCTCTTTAGCTTAGTTTCATTTTATGCATCTTCTTACCTTGTCTCCTTGGCAGATTAGATTAGGCTTTAGAGAAAACCTCTGCATATTTCATATGTGCACCTGAATTAGAGGAATAGGAACCAGCCTTTTCTGGAGATTCCTTTCTCACTCTTCAAGTCCCACACTTGGAGAAAGGATTCAATGTTATGCAATCACACCTGGATGCCAATATGATCAACCTAGAAAACTGATCAATATCCAGGGGTGCTGTGATTTTGCATCAACAGGTAGCATATATATCTCCCTCCATTTACTTAGGGTTTTAATTTCTAATTGCTTATTTCTTAGGTGATACTCTATTGTTTATTATTTTTTGTGACTCTACAAAATTAGGGTTTAACATTTTCTGATTATTGTTAAATCATTTGGTGAACCCATCGCTCAAAAACCTTCTTTTCATTTCTTCTTATGCATCTTCCATCATGTTGATCAATCTTATGGAAAATTTACAATCGCTTAATCCTATAATCCCTTTAAGAACTCAATGATCATCTTGTTGAACATATGACAAGAGATCATTGATATGGAAACCTTTTATTCATTTCTCGTGAGACAGGCCACCAATCTTTTGAGCTTAATATTTCTACATCCATCCCATATTCCATGCTATTATTACTGCTACCTCCATGTTGCTTCCACTCTTTTCAGTTCTAATTGGCTACCATTCCACTCAACCTCTTCATGTTCCTACTCCCACCAACCACTTCACATCAAGCTTAATTATTTCTCACACGTGACAAGTCTCTTCTTACTCCTAATCTAACTTCTCTTATATCAGGATCTCAAAACTTCAAATTTGTCAACTTCTAGCAATTATACTTCTCATGCATCTCCATCTCTTGATTCCACTTTACTCCTTCACACTCCTTTTGCACCTGTCCATTTCACCTATCCACTTCCTCCAAATTTCATCACCCCTAAGCTTCCCACCTTCAATGGCCATGGTGACCCTCAAGAGCATCTCTAAGAATTTCATGTGGCATGTCTAGATTATGTGGATGATCATACTTTACTAGTAAAGACCTTTCCTAGAAGTCTTCAAGATTATGCAAATGTATTGGTTCTACAATCTTCCTATCCATTTGGTAACATCCTTTACGCATTTAGCTGATGCTTTTCTCACTCATTTTTCAATCAATATCGGCTCTAAGATATCTTATGCTCAACTTGCACAAATCAAATAAGGATCTAATGAGCATATAGTGGATTATGTCTTACAATATAAGAAAAACTTAGCTAAGATGTCTAATGTACTCATAGACTCTGAAATGCAAGATATATTTGTCCAAAGTCTCTTACCTCCTCTGCAAGAGAGTGTCATCTTTGAGACATCTCCATCATTTTATCATTTATGTCATACTCTTAAGCTACGTGAAAGTAAACTATTATCTATGGGAAAAATTAAGTATCATGATCAGGCTTCATCTTCTACTAATTAGGTTTCAAAGAAAATAAACTTTCAATCCGTCTCCTAAACCTACTGAAGCCAAAGCTACTATTAACGTTGTCTCCTCTCCTAAAAAGCTTCAATGGAAACCTCTAAAGCATACATTTACTACATTTCCTTGTGCTCCACATATTCTATTGCCATAATTCATTGAGATAAATATTATTATGCTTCCTCCTCTACTCAATTTAGACCCATTTCATCCCTAATTTTGTAATTATAATGAAAATTTTAGATGTGACTATCATCAATGCATTGGGCATTCTACCGATCGATGTTTCAAACTCAGGCATCTTATTCAAGATCTTATTGACAATAATGCAATTGATATTCCTGAGCCTATGACATCTATGTTGGTGAACGAAAATAAAATCTTAAAATATTCAACAATCCTCTTCCTAAACATGAAAAGCAATGTATGACTCTTCATCCAATCATACATATCGTGCAATGTGCTCCTCCTTCATCGGGGATCTTGATTTTCTAGTTGCTAATGTTGATGCATCTCCACCATTCATTACATTCTCTGATCATGATTATCATGCTACATTCTCTTCTGATACATTACATATCAATGCTTCTATTGGACCTCATGTTATCAATAATACAATGATTGATCCATCAATTCATATGGATGTGTGATCTATTGCACTTTTTTTGTTATCAATTATCCACTCTCTCATATTTCATATCTAGATCCTAAATATTATAGTTACGTCAAGATTATAGTTATGCTTGGTCCTCTTACCATGCTTGTTTAATTTCTTTTGGCACCTTCAATCAAAGGGTGTGACATGCTCTTAGGTATTCCTTGGCTCTGTGTTACTCAAGTATCATTTCCATGAATCACTTGTGTCTAAATTTCATTCACAACAAGCAAGTTATCACCATCAAGGGTGTTCCACCATGCACACCATGGCCACAACCTCCTCTTGAGGTTTTCATTACACTCGCTAGAGCATCTAGGTCCCCTGGACCTCTCAAATCTAAAGCACAATCTACTCCTAGCTCTTCCTATTCACACACAACCTACTTGATCTCATCGGTCCACTAGTCCATCTCATCATTCTAGGTCCACTACTCAGATAAACCCTTCACATAGGTATACATCACCTCCTTGGTCTCCTTCATATAGGTGTACATCACCTCTTTGGTATCCTTCACATAGGTGTTCATCACCTCTTGGTCTCCTTCACATAGGTTCTCATCACCTCACTCACTTACATAGGTCCTACATCTCCTTAGTCTTTGATCACATCACATCACCTACAAGGTCTCAAATCATGGTCACATCATTTATCTCAAGCATCAGGTGGAGGACCCTTACCCTTCACTTTTGTTCAGATAGATACTCATTATCATACACTTGGGGGCATCATGCTTACTTCCCCCCTTCTAGCATTATCTAAGTGTCTCACATTTTTACATTTTCCACTCTACGCTTCACATCTAGTATTTTACATGGGGGCATCATACATTACATCTTGACACACTAAATCTATATCATTCATTACCCTATGAAACACTCTTGTGCTACGGTTCACACTTGACTGTTGAGGGCATACTACATTTCATGAACCTCACATCATACACACACATTTCATGCTCTGCACATTCACGAACACATCTTTATAGCATCACATTCTCACATGACACACTTCCCTATGACACACTCTAGTTCCATGGTTCATACTCGACTGTTGAGGGTCTAAATCTGAAATGAACCTCACCATAATCACAATCTCATGCTCTATGCTTCATTGATCTATCTTTCTAGCGCATAAAATTAAAACCATTTCTTGATGACAAAATCTTGTTCTATGGTTCATTCTTGACTATTGAGGGGTATTTTATAAATGAACCTCATCTCATACATCATACACATTCACTTGGGGGGAACATGTTTCTCTCCTATCACATTCACATTACATTCCATTCCATTCACACTCATTCACAACATATTGCATATCTTGGTTACACATTACTCTTGCTTACTTATACTTACATGTATACACTTTGTTTACTATGTTAGACAGATATTTTGTATGTCATTATATTTTTCAATATACACATGCGCGTTCACTTGCCTTCTAGTTGTGAGTGCAAACTTTACACATATCTTTACATGTAGCATGGATGCTTGGCATTGTACCTCTTACCAGTCCCACTGAGGCTCCTGGGGGCATCTACTTTCGTACACACTACAGGTGTTATTGTTTCATTTTATACTACTTCCTATTCTTACTAGCACACTACTCTATCGATATATACATGTTTGACATACTTTTTATCTTTCTAACATGCTAACAGGGTGCTTCATGTGCAACATTTTCTTTGTAGGAACTATTTTCCACCATGGTTGTCTGATACTTTTCTTGATATTGTTTTCCATTATTTCCATTATATGCCATTGTTTGCGGGATTTTCCCTATGTCTTGTTTGTTCATTGCTTGTATGCTTTTGGCCACTTTGGCCCTGATTGTCTTGTGACATTGTGAGTGATGTCCCATGTTTGAAACCCACTTTTTGTGGTCTACATTGTCTTCTTTCTTGTTAGATTACACATTGTCTTCTATATGTGTATTTGTCTTGTTTACACTAACACATGTTTCTTAGCCACTTTGTTTGCATGTGCCTTGGTTTTTACCAAGCACATTCCCTCCCCCTATAGGGTATCAGTTTTAGATCAGCATCTGGTCCTCTCCTTTGGGCCACATCCTCCTAGCGAATGTCACATGCACCCCAAATGATGGGGCATACATTGGGTGAATCAGTCACCCCATTCAATAGTACACAAGCTCACAGTTTCACATGCATTACACAATACAGGAACAACATAGTATACAGTCAAGAAATGGCCCAGAATCTAACTTGGGTCCTTCAGTTTAACACAAACACCAGCACCCAGATATAGACATGAGCACCTGGGCATTCCTTACCTTTCCTGGGTGCCTATGAATAGGGGGAAGTTACAATCATTTTCTCATATCAACACAATTTTCAGCAAGTTCACAGAGTAGTCTTCACAGTACAGGCACAATCCTCTAGCAATCAAAATGCATTTTATCTCCTTTTTCTATTTAGATGGATCAAATATGGAACAAACAAAGTTGAACAAAGCAATATCACACCATCTGCAGTGGTGTATAAATTTTGGGAAGCAGTTAAGGATGGAGAATAACATTAGGCCTTTCTCCCCAACACTTTCTTCTTCGTGGTGAGATCACCCCAAAAACTCACATTTGGTGTGAGATCTCCCAAAAAACTCATTCTTGGCATGAGATCACCCAAAAAACTCACTCTTAGCATGAGATCATTTTCAGGACATTTTCTATCCTTTTCACTCATCACGAGATCAGGTGCACATGTTCCTTTTACTACTTTTTCATACATTTTTATACTTTTACATACTTGGATAAATTTTTCATAACACATGACTTTGACTACTCTTTTTCTCTTCTTTTGCAGGTCCATGTCCTTAATATACGCAACAAGAGTCATACACAGCCTCAACAAGCATCAAGCATGAAAATGACAACAGGTACAACACGTGCACATGGTACACACATACACTTCACCCCTAGGGTCACTTCCTCTTCTTTAGCTTCCATGCTTCATTTTTTATCACTCCACACTTTCGCCATCAATCTACATGGTTATCAGGTACACATCTCTTATCTACTTTATGTTATCGAGTATTCACTCAACAACATAAAGTGGGGGAAAATGTAGACACTAAATCACACACTTGGGTACATTTCTAGGTCCTAATCACATACTACTATTCATATGATTCCTAAGTGAGAAAACTAGTAATTGACATCTATCTTTGGCCTCTTTTATTTCGTTCTTGTTTCTTTTTGGTCTTGCACACCCCACAACCCAGTATGATCTTTATTGCTTTATCTTTTTGACTCTGGACACTAACACCTAGTCATGACACCAGCGCTAGGCGCCCTTGTCCCCTATGGGCACCCTGACCTCTTTGTATCTTACTCACTCCTTTTGGGCCTCTTTTATCTTTTGGGCATCTTATTTTCTTATGGGTCAACCTTTTAGTTGTCAATTACAAAATTCAAACAAGGGAATCATATAAATACAAAGTTATGTGACCATAATAAAGGACCAAGCTCTAAGCATCTACTATCACCACCTAAGGTTGCATCCAAAGGCATTCTAAGAGCATCAAAGCATCCATCTAGCTATCATTCAAGGGACAAGGGAACATATTTTTTGCAATTTTCTACATACACTTCATAGGAGGGGAAGTTCATTTTGGCATCCACACATCTATCTACATTGTTACATCTAGCTATTATTCATTATCAAGTGCATCTTGCACAAGAGATTCCTAGGGCATCATTCTTGAATACACACACAAGAAATACATGGAGTCTGAGATGTAGTGCAACACTTGGTCATAAGTTCACTCTAGTTGGGTGATTTTCGGGGTCAGTCCGACTCCCCATTTGCATATTTTTCTTTTTAGGATTTGATGTGTTTTGAGGTTTTGTAGGATATCATTTGTTTTGTAGGTTACAGGTGAATTCTATGCGGACATAGTACGACATAAGGTGACCAACAATGAAGGTTAGCGACCAAGGCGACACAGGAAAATTTAGATTTCGACCATTTTCGCAGTCATGAGTGTCGAGCCGAGGTCTCAAGCACTAGGCAATATGACCCAATCCAAGCGCCCTAGTCCAAGCTTGTTCGACAGTTCCAGGATTTTTTGTGCTCGTTACGACATTCTCCTCCTCCTGTTCATTAATTTTCTAGCAATCTAAAACACTTCAGAATCAATTGCAAAATCAACTAAGTCTTCTATGAAACTCTTGCACTTAGGGTTTTATATTTATTTGCTTTAGCTTATTGTTTGTGTCAAATTTTTATTTAGTGTTTATTTATCATACACGACTCTACAATATCTTAGGATTTTACAAAAAAATATATTTTTGTTAAATCAAAATCCATTGTTATCGATTATGCTAAAATGTAAAATAATAGCCTAATCTAATGCAAGTTTGTAGTAAATAAATGAATACTGAAATACTGAAATAATACCCAAGTAACTAAGCAATAAAAATATGAAACCCTAATTACAAAGAGGGTTAGAAGAGCCTTAGCTGATTCAAAGAGGTTGTTGGACTATGTTGCAGTGGAGACCAGCTGAACAGAGATGGAGGACCATCACACAGAAGCCTAGAAAAATGTAGATCTGGATAGATTTGACTAGACTGGGGCACCTGGAGAGGGATAGGGGCACCCGTGGGCACCCTGGTCTAATTTCTAGGCACCCTGGTCTATGTAGATGCTCAGAAAACCTCCTCTAAGGTGTCATAAGAGGTTCACACTTGTTCTCCTTTTGTCACTGTGTATGTCACACAAAGATCACCAAGGTCACTGTAAACCTGCAATGAAGAATCACCTGTAAAACCCTCAAATAAAGACATCAAATCCCTAAAAAAGAAAGATGTAAAATGAAGGGGTCAGACTATCCTCAGCTGCCAAAATGGTGGACTTACGACTGAGAATTGCACTACATCTTAGAACCAATGTCGTTTTGTGTGTGTGTGTGTGTGTGCGTGCGTGTGCGCGTGGAATTGTGCCCTAGGTTGCTCTTGTGTGTGTCACACTTGAAGTAGTGAGCAAGTAGCTAGATGTAGAATGTAAATAATGTGTGCATGGAAACAATAGACTCCCTTCCTATGAAGTGTGATGCAGATGAACAAACCTTTTTCCCCTTGTGATGAAGCTAGATGGATGCAAATGGAGCTATAGATGCCTTTGATGGATGCAACCTTAGGTGGAGATAGTAGATGCTTAGTGCTTGGTCCCTTATTATGATCACATAACTTTATATTTATATGATTCCTTTGCTTGAATTTCATAATTAACCCCAAAAAGGCCGACTACCAAAAAGATAAGATGCTCAAATGGCTAGAAAGGACCCAAAAAGTGTGACCAAAGTACAAAGAGGACAAGGGCACCCAAAGGGGATGGGGCACCTGGCGTTGGCATCCTGGTTGGGCACTGGTGTCTAGAATGACAGATGCCAAAAGGTGAAAAGACAGACTGAGCAAGTAAGAGTGCAAGACTGAAAGCAAAAGCATAAAGCAAAGAAAGGTGGCCAAAGACATGGGTTAATTAGTACTTTTCTTACTTAGGAACCATATGAATAGTAGTATGTGATCAAGACTAGATAATTACCCAAAGTGTGTGATTTTGTGTCTACATTTTCCCCCACTTTATGTTGGTGAGCAAAATGCTTGGTAACATAAAGTAGATAGAGATGCATACCTGATATCCATGTAGATTGATGTAGAAAGTGTGTCGAGGGACTAGACAAAGCATGGAGTGATAAAAAGATGGAGTGTGGAGACTAAAGATGAAAAAGTGTAAAAGGTGATGAAAATGAACCTAGGGCAAAAAATGTGTGTGTGAATGTGGTGTTGTACCTATGTTAGGTGTCGATGTGTGTGATTTTTTTGTTGATGTTGACTACTTACTTCCCATACAGATGGACCTGCAAAAGAGAAGATGATCAAGTAGTCAAATACATATGTATATGTATAAAAATCATGTAAGGAAGTATGTAAAAGAAAATGTTGAAAATGTGAAAAAGGAACATGTGCACCTGATCCATGATGAGGAAAGAGTGTAGAAAGGATCATGTAGATGATGTCAATGTGTGAGTTTTTCGAGTGATCTCACACCAATGTAATGAAGAAGTGTAGGGAGAAAAGTCTGGTGTTATCCTCCAACCTTTAACTGCTTCCCAAAACTATAGAGAACACCACTGTCTAGTTTTTTGGTGTGTGATGCCATGATTAGTGTAGAAGGAAGGTCTGGTGTTAAATCTAACCTTGTAACTGGAGTTCTCTAAATAAAACACCATGCAAATGATGTGTACCAATCATGTGGACAATATGCCCTTGTAAAATCCTACAGTGTATGAGTTCTAGGTGTTGAAGACCATTGTGTAATTGCCCCTAGTTATAGGCACTCCAGGAAAGGCCATTGTGTCAGGACCCAAGTCTGATTCTGAGCCCTAAAATTGTACTAAACTGTGTGTGTTGTATGTATTGTGTTGTGTGTATACTCTGTATGGAGTGACTGATTCACCCATACAATTTCCCCCCACATTTTGGGGTGCATGCGACATCGTTGAAGGAGTATGTGGCCCAAAAGAGGACCAACCATTGAAACTAAAACTTGCCCTACAGGGGGAAGGGGATGTGCTTGGTAGAAACCAAGGCACATGCAAACAAGTGGCTAGGAAACAAGTGTTAGTACAAGCAAAATACAAACATGCATGTATAAGACAAAATGTAAGCTAAACACAATGTGTAAGCTAAGATGTAATGTAAACACGTAATAAGACAATATAGACCATGAAAAGTGGGTTGCAAACATGGGACATCACTCATGATGTCACAAGACAATCAAGGCCGAATGAAGCCAAAAGCATACAAGTGTGCACACAAGACAAAGGGAAAATCCCACAAACAATGGCATACAATGACAAGAAAGTACAAGCAATATAACAGATAACCATGGTGGAAAATAGTCCTACAAAAACAAATGTTGCACATGAAGCACCCATTAGCATGTTAGAAAGATAAAAAGTATGTCAAAGCATGTATAATCTGATAAAGTAGTGTGCTATGAAACAAAATGAAACAATAACACCTGTAGTGTACAAAAGTGGATGCCCCCAGGAGCCGTTGTGGGACTGGTACTAGGTACTGTGCCAAGCATCCATGTTGCATGTAATGGACCTGTATAATCTGTGATCACAACTAGAAAGGAAAGTGAATGCACATGTGTGTATGATAAAGATAATGACATATAAGATATCTATCTAGCATGTGTAATAAAGTGAACATGTACAAGTAAATGCAAGCAAGAGTAAATGCAACCAAGATATGCAGTATGTTGTGGATGGATGGAATGGAATGCAGAGTGAATGATAGGAGCTGCATGTGCCCCCCGAGTGAATGGAATTGTATGCAGTGAGGTTCATTTATTTATGCCCCCTCAGTAGTCAAGAATGAACCATAAATGAGAGTGTGTCATCAGGAAATGGTCAAACTATGTGTTGTGTGTATAGTATGTGATGTGATGAATGTGTAGTGATGATATGTGACATAGAGATGAGGTGTGAGAATGTGTGATGATTTAGCCTAAAGTGTATATCACAAAAGATAATGGAAGAAGTGATGATTTAGCCTAAAGCATATATCACTAAAGGATGCTAGAAGAAGTGATGATTTAGCCTAAAGCGTATATCACTAAATGATGCTAGAAGAAGTGATGATGTAGCCTATAGCATATCACTAATCTAGGAATGTCACATGAGAAAAAGATTGAATGGTTGAATGTGTGAGTGTGATGAGGTCCATTTGATTTGTATACCCTCAACAGTCCAGTATGGACTGTGAGACTAGAGTGTGTCATCAGGTAGTGAGTGCAACACATAAAAGTAGATGAGTAAAATATGTAATATGTGTAATAGATGTGGTGATGAGAAATCACATGATGTGTAATGTGTAGTGTGTAATGTAGGATGTATAGTATGTAATGCAAGATGCGTAGATGATATAAGATGTAGTATGATGTATAGTAAAACATGTAAGATGTAAGATAAGATGTAGGATGTAGGATGTATGTATGTAAGATGTGTGAAGATGTGTGTAGTGTCTATTGTGTAGTGTGTGAGGTTCATGTGTATAGGATGCCCTCAACAGTCAAGTGTGAACCAAAGCACAAGAGTGCATCATCGGGTAATGTCGATACTAGCTTATGTGTAGTATAAGATGTGTGTTGTCAATTAGGGGGGGAATATGCATAATGCCCCCCAAGTGTGTAGTGGTGAGTGAACTATCTGATGAAAGTAAAGGATGAAGGTCCTCTACTCGATGATTGTGGTGATGAAAGCATGTGATCATGCTCTAGGAGTGGTGGTATAGTAGATAAATGTTGCGTAGGTGAGTGAAGCCTATGTGCATGTGATGGATGAGTATATGATGTGGGTACCGCAGTGTAAAAAAATGTGTAGGTGATGGAGACCTATGTGAAGCAAGAATGTGGTGGTGATGGACACCTACGTGGAATAAAATGAGGTGGTGATTTACGTCTAGATGTAGTAACTGTCCTAGGAATGGGCCTATATTGCTTTGTTGGACTAGTAGAGTGATGAGACTATGTAGGTTGTATGCGAGTAGGTGAACTAGGAGTAGATTGTGCTTTAGGTTCTATGGGTCCATGGCGTACTAGATGAAGCAGATGATACATTAGCCATTGTGAGAGGAGGTTTGAACCATGGAGTAGATGGAGGCACACCATCGATAGAAATGACTTGATTGTTATGAATGAATTTTAGACACAAATGATTCATGGAGATGATAGACTTAGACCTATGAATCCAATCGAGGCCTAATAATATCTCACACCCATCGACTGCTTGTCCCACAAGGAAAGGTACAAGCATAGTGAGAGGACCTACCGTAACGTGAAGTTTGACAACACCATATGAATTGTTCATCGGATATGAAATTTGTGATAGTGGATAGCCAATAGCGATGAGAAGTGGAATAGAACATGCACTGATGGGCCAAGATGGATCAACCTTAGTATTATTGATAGAGACAGATCCAATAGAGGCACTAATATGTAAGTGATTAGAAATAAAATTCGCATGATAATCATGGTCAGAGAAAGAAATGATTGGTGGAGAAATGTCAGTATGTTAGCAACTAGAAATCAAGAGCCCTAGGTGCAGGAGGAGGCACTGCGTGATATACATAATTAGCCAAGGGTTTAGTTGCTTTTGTGTCATGCTTCGGTAGAGGATTGTTAAATATTTTGAGCTTATGATTTTCATTGACAGGTGCAGAAACCGTAGGTTCTGGAAGCTCAATTTTACCATTGTCGATTAGGTCCTGAATAAGAATACAAAGCTTGAAACAATGATATGTGGAATGCCCTACACACTGATGATAGTCACAATGAGAATTTTCATCATAATTATGCCCTTTTGGTCGAGATGGATCTAATTGGAGTGGAGGAGGAAGTGTGATGAGGTTACTATCGACAAGTTGTGGTAGTAGAATATGTGGGGGGATAATGAACTTAGTGAATGTGTGCCGAGGTGTTGCAACTGAAGCTCTTTGGTGGTGGATACCTCGTTGACCATAATTTTTGTGTCAGTTGGTTTGGTTGTGAAGGTTTGAATGTTGAATTACTTTGAAAATGTGTAGAAGATGCGGCTTGTTCTTAGTATTTAAGCTTTCCAATAGATATGAACTTGGTTTCATGAAGCTTAAGAGTATGACATAGTTAATCGAATGAAGGATGTCTCAAAAATAACACTCTCCTGGAGAGGCAGTAATAGACTCTGAATGAATAAGTCCTGAAGCTCAAATTCCACAAGCACATTTGACATATTGGCTAAGTTGTTTTTGTATCATAAGACAGTCTGCTAAGTGTTCATTAGATCCTTTCTTAAGTTATGCAAGTTGGGCACATGAGATATTAAAGCCAATATTGATAGAAAAGTGAGTGAGAAATGCATTGGAAATATGTGTGAAAGATGTTACCAAGTGGATAGGTAGGTCAAAGAATCAAAACATAACATACTCTTGGAGACTACAAGGAAAAATATTTGCTAGGAGTGTGTGATCATCCACATAATCAAGACATGCTACGTGAAAAAGCTCAAAGATGCTCTTGTGGGTCACCATGGCCTTTGAAGATGGGAAATTTAGGAGAGTTGAAGTTTGGTGGTAGTGGATATGTGGAAATGGTGGGTGCAAAAGGAGTATGAAGAAGTGAAGTGGAGTCAAGAGATGGAGATACACGAGAAGTGGTGAGTTGTAGCTGGAAAATTTGTGTCTACAGATCTTGATATAAAGAAGTTAAATCAGGAGTATTCGAAGAGGAACCAAGTTGTGCATTGAGAGTATTAGGTGGAATGATAGGAGCGGTAGTGGTAGGAATGGATACTGAAGCATAGAGAGGCTGAGTGGAGGTCATGGGTCCTGAAGAGTTAGCAATAAGTGGAGTGGAACATCATGAGTATTTTTAGCAGTGACCAAAGCATGCAAAATATGTGGAATATGGGTGGGATTATTACGTAAATCTTGTCAAAAATCAGTAAGTGTGTTCAATTGGTCTTGATCAACATTAGTATCCTCATCATATGACTTCTCACTATCAGATGCTTCTATTTCATGAAGGGGAACATTGTGAGAGTTAGCAAAATGGATTTTCAGTTGTAGCCATTGATGGAGATATCAACCATAGATTTAGAAACCCTACTATAGAGGAAGCTCAAGGATGCTCAAATATTGAGACCCAAATGACCACTACAGGTGATAGGCATAAGAAGAAAACCCTAAGAGAAAAGGTGGATTCGAAGCGTCGGGTTCACCAAAATGATTATGCTAAAATGTAAAATAATCGCCTAATCTAATGCAAGTTTGCAGTAAATAAATGAATAATGAAATATGAAATAATACCCAAGCAACTAAGCAATAAAATATGAAACCCTAATGTGCAAAGAGGGTTAGAAGAGCCTTAGTTGATTCACAGAGGTTGTTGGACTGTGTCGCAGTGGAGACTGGCTAAACAGAGATGGAGGACCATCACACAGAAGCCTGAAAAATGTAGATCTAGAAGATTTGACTGGAATGAGGCACCTAGACAAGGATAGTGGTGACTATGGGCACCTGGTCTGATTTTTGGGTGCCCTGGTCTGTAGATGCTCAGAAAACCTCCTCTAAGGTGTCACAAGAGGTTTGCACTTGTTCACCTTTTTGTCATGTGTATGTCACTTGAAGATCACCGAAGGTCACTGTAAACCTGCAATGAATAATCACCTGTAAAACCCCAAAAAATAAATCATCAAACCCTAAAAAAGAAAGATGCAAAATGAAGGGGTCAGACTGTCCTCAGCTGCCAAAATGATGGACTTATCAACTGAGTGTTGCACTACATCTCAGACCCAATGTAGTTTTGTGTGTGTGTGTGGAATTGTGCCCTAGGTTGCTCTTGTGCAGTCACACTTGAAGTAGCGAGCAAGTAACTAGATGTAGAATGTAAATAATGTGTGCATGGAAACAATAGACTCCCCTCCTATGAAGTGTGATGCAGATGAACCAACCTTTGTCCCTTGTGATGGAGCTAGATGGATGCAAATGGAGCTATAGATGCCTTTGATGGATGCAACCTTAGGTGGAGATAGTAGATGCTTAGTGCTTGGTCCCTTATTATGATCACATAACTTTATATTTATATGATTCCTTTTGCTTGAATTTTAATTAACCCCAAAAGGCTGACTACCAAAAAGATAAGATGCTCAAATGGCTAGAAAGGACCCAAAAAGTGTGACCAAAGTACAAAGAGGACAAGGGCGCCCAGAGGGGACGGGGGCACCTGGTGCTGGCATCCTGGCTGGGTGCTAGTGTCTAGAATGAAAAATGAAAAGGTGAAAAGACAGACTGAGCAAGTAAGAGTGCAAGACTGAAAGCAGAAGCATAAAGCAAAGAAAGGTGGCCAAAGACATGGGTTAATTAGTACTTTTCTTACTTAGGAACCATATGAATAGTAGTATGTGATCGAGACTAGATAATATGTATCAATGATACTTCTACTTGTGTTCCTTATTTTTCTCATGAATCTAATAATAATAGCTTTCAACTTTTGTCTCCTCCCTAAATCTCAATAAGGTGGAAAATGCTATTATATATTCCATGCCTATTAGATAAACGGAACATTCTATCATAGATCTTATGTCAACAATTGGTCATGAAAAATACATATTTTTGTAAGGTTGTCCTACAATATAGTAAAGCTTTACAAAATTATTTTCAAATGAAAAGTCAAGATATTGAGTATTGAGATTAAATCACATAAGGATAAGATATATTTTATGAAATCCCCCGCATATTCCTACACCCTAAATTTTCTACCTATTCTAACTCCCTCTATGGATCCAACAATGTTTATCCTTTTTAATGATTCATATTCTTCTTTGAGCATTATCTAGGTTTTACATCACATAAATCTATTTCTATTGATTTTTTACTGTACTCCTCATTATTACTTCAACTGTCAAATCCTATTTTGAGCATTACTTGATCTATTGTGTGAATTTCCACATCATGAGGCAAAAGGTAAAATCAATATGAGAGAGGACCAAGTCCACAATACACATGTAATCCTATAATATTTTGTACAACTATTACCATGTACACATCACACTCAAAAGTATCATGTATAGGAATGCATCTATAGTGAAGGAAATGGATAATGATATTGACATTTCCAGATAAATGGTCCATACTCGTTAGACACCATCATTCTAGTTTCCAAAATATAAATTGAATGGGGGGCATGCCCACATGCATTACTACAACATGGACAATACATCATACATCATATGAATTACCACTTTTCATTCAATTGTGGGAGCCATAGCCACTACCAGCTTCACTACTAAATCTTAGGATGTTGATCTCGGCCATGTATATCTATCACAGACCCCACTCCAATAGTTAGTCAATTTAGCTCTCTGTGTCACCATCTCTCACTATTCCAGATCTACTATAGCTCTTCATCTTGTAGAAAACACATGCTAAGTTTATTTGATCAACCTCCCATGGTCCTAGGATGGCTCAGTGGTAGTCTCTGACACAAGGTGCCTCATCGTGCACATAGGGGAATTATTCATGGCACGATGTTTTCCATCTCTACTATAGACACCAGTTCAAACAAAATATTGAAGAAGAAGAGCATCAAAAGTAACATAATGATGGATGGGATCCCATCTCAAATATGGCTCACCCCTTTGTCACGAGCACTTCTTGGGGGGATAAGTTCCATGATCAGGCCTTTGTCCTCAATGACATCTACCCTCATACAACCATGATGTGGCTTAACTTGCATATTGGGGCACCCATTATTATTCTACTAACATACTATTTCTTGCAAATATTTCATGGGTTAAACAATTCACAAATTATTATGTAATCCAATTCTTATGATGCCCTCTTGAGGCGAGTTGTCATTTTTTTGAGGCTTTCTTGGTTCAATTTATTCTACATTATAGGGTGTCCACCTCTTCCACCCATTTTTAGAATGACCCATCGATAGTGTCACCCATATATTTCACTATTAGGCCTGGTGTGCATTTTTAATTCAAAAAGGCACCTGTATTGTCTATATAGATCACATCTACCTAATATGGGACTTGAAATGCACTACATTGAGTTGTCATTATAATGCCAGGCCTAACTCAAAGTCATATCACAGATTTTTCATACTCAATACCATTTTCTTAAAATTTTGATAACAACATGGCTTTTAGTGGCTTCTTTAGTTACGTAAGAGCACATGCCAAGTTTCTGGATATTCATCTTCGAGCTTGGAATATTTTTGTCTAAATTTGACGAAGAAATCCTCTAAGAACATAAATGTGGCGAATGCAGGGCAGCTCCACACCATCCTATGGTGAACAACCATCGTTTGTCAAAGGGTCTCCATATATGTGTGACTCAGGACTTATCTGTTAATCTAGCATCGACCTTCATGGGTGGTCAATTGTATGAACAAACTAAATTAGATTCAAAGGGGATCTAGATGGAAATATCTCCGAGGGATATGGTCAACGTCAGCCTGAAATGGGGGGGGGGGGGGGGGGGGGGGGCCCAATGAGTGGCCTAAATATCCCAATGTCCTCATCCTTCTCTCAAATGTGCACCACATTCTTGGCATCATAGTCCTACCCCCATAGAATACATTAGCATGCATAAATCTATACACATCTCTATATAAGTGGGCCAATACACATTGTGTCCATGTATATCTAGTCCCATGCTTCTCTATACTGTGAAAAATTTCATGCATCTTATATAATATACTAACCCACCACCCTTTACTACCATCGATGACATTATAATCACTACTATAAATTTTCGCAACCACAGAACACTAGATCTCACTATCACATCTAAACTGATATGAGTATCTATCTATACTCGTGTTCCTATAAAATACCATCTCACTACCTTCATCTGTGTTTGGGAATCCACTATAGACATCACTAGTGCTCTCTAGCCTATAATGGCCAATTGTAATATCTTGTATATATCCTCTAAAGTCACAGTCATCTCACCAGTAGGCAACCAAAATGTACATGTATTTACACACCATCTCTCACATAAAGTTGTTAACATAGGCATATTATGGGGCACCTCTCCCAATCTTGCAATGTTCTGTAAGCTAACAAGGTCTAATATCCCACTCTGCATCTGACAACCCCAACATAAGCGAAGTATTCAAATGACAGCCCGCCCAAAAACTCTCTCAAGTGAATATCCCTCTACACAACACAATACACAACTAAATTATTCCATTAGTACATCATACATATTGGAGAAATCATTTATGGTAGTGTAAAACTAGTCGTAATAATATCAGTAGAACACAGTGCAGTGCCCCATCCTTGATCTGGGATGCCAACGCCCAGGAGCAGGTCACAGGCGCCCAAAATCAGATCACCAATGTATAGAATTGGGTGCTAGTGTCCCTAAGGAAAGAAACACTCTGGTTGCTTCCACCTAGGTCAAGAGCACCAAAGGATACTTAAACACATTTTTTTTTCAAAACTTAACAAAAACATACATTATTGACAAAAAAATTCAAAAATATTCTCACTTACCAACTCATTGGTCATTTTTGAAGCCATGACCACCATTACTCACTCAAACCTTGTCAAAATTATTTCTCTTACACATGGAATCCTCACAACTCAGAGCTCTAAATCTTAATTTTTGGGAATATAGTACTATGGAAATGGAATTAATTCCCCAAAATCTATAACAGTGGAAATGTATAAACTAGAATAAATCCAAATCAAAAAAAAGTACACACACATATCACAACATGTACTCATGGTTAATCCAATGTGGGCTATGTCCACCAAAGATAGAGATCTCATATATATAATAATAATCAAGAGTACAAATACAACTCTTCCCAGAAGAGTACAATGCATCTCTCCAAGAGTATCTCCTCTACCAGATCGCTAAACGGATCTACATGAGTGCACTAAAACCATGCCTCCAAACCACCACCATAGATCTCACATAACCAAGAACTACTCGCATCTCTGAACTACAACCAAGCTCTCTGTGAATCTATGAAACAAGACCTCTCACATGGGTCTACCATATGTGCAACCATAACTGTGCACCAAGAAGTAAGTCTCTCTCCATCATTGCATCAACCTAGTGCAAACATGAAGAGAACCTCCTCTACAATACTATATCTACATGGATCAACAATACAACATGATCTCATGGATCTATGAATACAATATCTCACAACAACCTATGGATCTAACAATAAGAAGATCTCACAACAACCTCATGGATCTTACAAGAAGATCTGCAATACAAGATCTCACAACAACATGTGGATCTATAATAAGAATATATGTGTGTTTTGCATACTATGCAAGCCATTACAATGAGACAAGAACAATATATAAAGGAAATACAATAGAAGACATTACCCTCTTCTCACCATTGAGATGTACCTGTTATTTCCTTATTTCCTTATGTCTAGCTTCTCTCCATGAAAGCTCTTGTCTTCATGTAACCATATTTCTTCTTCTTCTTCTTCATCCTCTCAACCAAGGAGAATCAAGGATGATTTCTCAATCCTTTTCATGTAATTAACCTTCTAACCCTAGCTTTCATGTTTATCTATACATACACAAACTTAGGGCACCTTAGCTATGCATTGTACAACCTTTAGATTCACCTTTATAATCTAAAGTTAGATCTAATTCCCATGAGTTAAATATAAAACATTCATGTATAGGTAACCGATGTCGGTTCCTTGACCGATGACAGTTCCTTTACTGACCGATGGCAGTTCTTTTACTGGCCGAAAATGGTTCCCTTTGGACCGATAGTGGTTCCTTTGAACTGACCAATGGCGGTTCTTTTACTGACTGATGGCAGTTCATCTAGACCAATGGAATTTATTCTGCTGATTGACGGAAATTAACCAACCAACGGTGGTTACTGTGTAAACAAGCCAGTTGTAATGCATGCTCATTGTGAAGCAATCTAGCTCCATAACCCAACAATCTTCGACTTGGAGATAAATTATTAAACCTTTGTACCTGTACCTATACATCACCGTCCTCTACATACCATGAATACCATATATTCTTTACTTCAAAAAATTCTCTCAAGTAATCAATAAGATTAAACCATTTTCTAAAACCAAGAAGATTACAAACCATGTGACTTACCATATACCTGCACGAAGTTAGTACTAACCTGTGATATACAAGCTATCCATAAATCAAGCTCCCACTGAATTGTAACACCAAGCCTCTCATGCAACCATAACCATCATGAATAATCACACCTACAATAGCTCCCACTCAAACTGAAGTGCTGATCTTGTATCACATGTCCATAGCCTATCAAACCATGTTCTCTAACCATCTATCCATATCTCCATGTTACCACCAATGCAATTGACTAAAGAAAATTCAAACTAGAATATGTACAAACAAGACTATATCCTGGGTCTAGACCACCCAAATGAGTACTACATGCAGCCAGTGGATGATCATCCACAACACCTGCTTAAATCAAAATAATCCAAACACTTGTCCAATCATGCATAAACAATTGGATGCCTACAAGAAAACCTGTATAAACAACTCTGCATATCCAAGAATAAAAACAATCTCCCATCAAAGCATGAAATCCATATATCTAATCATGGAGTAACATAGTAGCAAATAAGAGGAAATACAAACATCCCCTTATCAAACTCATACTCAAGGCATCCATAAACCATGGACTCATCCAGGCATCTCTCATAATCCATGCTCATAGGAATTGTATTCAACATCGTGTAAAAAAAACCTATGCTACATGCTAATATCATAGACTGATACCAAAACAAAATCTATCCACATGTATAAACTCACCATATATCAATGAATCCATATCACTAGTTGCTCACTATCCAGAAGCATCCACGTCTCTCGCCATGAAATAACTCCAACATGAACCACATATGAGATTCTGTAAATTTGACCAAAGTCAATGTCAACAAAAAAAATCCTCTTTCTAATTCAAACATGTTGATCTAATGATTCTAGTGCAAATACTAGTCCAGAAAATGTCATCCAAAACATACACTAACATTCACAGCATCTTCAAGATAAGAAAGAAAACAAGGGCAACATCTGACCATAAGACTGTACCAATATACACTGCTGTCACACTTTAGTTCACTGTAACAATGTTAGGTTTTCTAGAAATGAACACCCTTCAATAGTACACCATAACATTGCTACTCTCCAAAGCCAATAGCTGTGTTGACCCAATCATGAACAACCAAGCAACTACACCTTACCATAAGGATTATCAGCAGGCACTATAAATAAAACTAGAAGATGACATCATCATGCAACCAGCACTCAAGACATCACCTACATCTTTAACCGTGGTACTTTCCTCTCTAATAAATCCATGTCTTAATTTATGCCTATTATGCTTTCTCTCTAATAGTATCATACTCCATCTCACTTCACACGTGATAAATCTGTCCTCTAACTCATACTCAGATGTAGATCTATATTCCCAAACCATGGCTTGTCTCCCAATAATATACAACACTGAACTCCCCTGATAACAAAAAAACCATGCTTCTAATCATCCAAGCTCAAAATCTATATATGTCAGTGAGAAATAAGAACCAGATGAAACCTCAAAATATAAGACTGATTCCATTGTATCTTCTTATTTCTTCAAATCTATGACTTTCTACAGGTTACCGAACCGACCATGGTTTGGACCAATATCTTGTAAAGTAGTGTGACATCAACTTTGTTCATCCTGTATACTCAACATCTTTCATTAACCTGCAATTTCCATGTCCAAAGATGAAATCTTTCCTGTTGAGGATCACATCACTTAGACTAGATATCCTTGTCTCATACATCTGTCAGTAATACCAGTAACAAAACCACTATTTCTCGGAAAACTAAAGCCATCGATCTTGATACCAGTTGTTGGGGAATAAACCATATAAGAGTGTTGTGGAAATCAATAAATTCCCAAAATCTACAATGAGTGGAAAATAAACAGAATAAATCAAAATCAAAACAAAGTACACACACATAACACAACATGTACCATGGTTAACCTAGTCTGGGTTATGTCCACTAAAGATAGAGATATCATATATATAATAATCAAGAGTACAAATAAAATCTTCGCATAAGAGTACAATGCATCTCTCCAAGAGTATCTCCTCCTCACAGATCTCTAAATGGATCTCCATGAGTGCACTACAACTATGCCTCCAAACCATACATGCAAATCTCACATAACCAGGAACTACTACATTTCTCCTGCAACCAAGCTCTCATGTGAATCTGTAATGCAATATACTCTCACATGGGTCTACTTATTTGTGCAATCATAACTATTTACTAAGAAGTAAGTTTTCTCCTCCATCACTGCATCAACCTGTGCAAACATGAAGACAACCTCCTCTACAATATCTAGATCTACATGGATCACACAATACAACATGATCTCATGGATCTATAAATATAAGATCTCACAACAACATGTGGATCTTGTGAACAATATAAGATCTCACATCTACTCAACAATACATGATGATTTCATAATATCTACAATACAAGATCTCACCAACATGTGGATGTACAAGAAGAAATGTGATTTGCATAATATATGCAAGCCATTATAATGAGACAATAACTATACAAAGGAAATACAATATAAGATATACCCTCTTCTCACCAAATAAGATGTACATGTCCATATTTCCTTCTATTTTTTATGTCTAACTTCTCTCCATGAAATTTATCTTCATGTAACCTGTACTTTCTTTTCTTCTTCTTCATCCTCTCAATCTAGGAGAATTATAGGATCTACTCAATCCTTTTCTTAATTTAACTTTTTAAATACCTAGCTTTCATGCTTATATATAGATATACAAACTTAGGGCACAAATAATTGTGACCATTGTAGATCACTTTAAAGGTTCAAATTTATAACTAAAGTTAGATATGAATTCTCCATAAGTTAAATATCAAATGTTCTAGAAGGACAACAAGTAAATAATTTATTATTTATGTTTTTTCTATGTTTTGAAAGTATTTCAATTTTATTGTTTAATAATTTTTTATATATTTGAAAAATATTTTCAATCGTGAATTCCTCTAGAAGTCATCAATTTTTTCTTGATAGTTAAAAAATGTATTGCTATAAAAAACTCCTATTCTATTGGTATAAAAAACTCTTATTATATTGGTTTTAACTCAAGTTTCAAGCTTCCAAAGAAAGAATTCTATCCAATATCCAAGTACCGCCTTTGCATGGTACTTAAAAACACATGCATGCAAAAAACATGATTCAAAATGATAAGGCACTAAAAACTAGTTTACTTAAAAGACCACACTAATTTTTAGAAAGCTTCTACTTTTTTCTTGCATGAAATGTGTGCATGAATGTATGGTCATGTATGCATGCTTTTTACTAAAAAAATGCCTGACCATTTAGATATCCCTTGACACCGTAACTCAAGTAACTAACATGCACAAAACATGATCCAACATGCATAAGTTCTAAGGCCAAGTATTTACTTAAAATAACATTCCTGAATTTTTTTATTTTATATCTTTCCAAAATATGTATGCATGTTTTTTTAAAAATGAAGCCACACACAACAAGAAGAAAAATAAGGAAACCATCAGTTTTCTATCCTATGTTTCTTTCCCCCACTTTGATTATTGAGTTGATTTGAAGATATGAGTCTTGACCCTCCTCAAAACTTGTAGATTGATGATATGAAGTAGGATGATATGAAGTAGGAAAGGGGATTCTATTGTGTTTATTCTCTTCATGGTTATTTTTTTCATCCAATTAGATGGGACATCCTTCTTTCTAGTGTCATTGTTCTTGGGGATCTCTTGTTATTGCACACATTTAGATCATTTAATATTTAAAAGGAGGACCAAACTATTCCCCACACACATATTTCTCTTTTCCTTATTCTGTTACACTACTATGATCCTTAGTATCACTATTCCATTAGTTGGCCTTATTATTTCTCTTATGTTGCATAACTTGAAATCCTTTATCAAACGAGAATGAATTAGCTACCAGGTATCTTTTGAAATAGAGTTTGGATGCATGGATATGAAGCAAAAAAAATGCTTAGATCAAAATACTCCCTACTTTGAAAAGCAATGTTTTCATACTCAAATTTTTGGGTTCTTGATGACCCCCCAAACTAGAGCAAAATATGTAGGAATCCCTCTACCGAGGTCCATCTCCACAAATATTATAGGGAAAGTTGTCTTAATGTATTTTTCCTTCAATGAATCTATGGAAATGCATTTTATCATGTTACTTATCTATATTAAAGTCAAATCCATCCAAAAATGCAAGTTAACATTTGGAAGCCTTACCCATACAAGAACACAAGAAAGGGTCTCACCAAAGGGTCAAAACAAAAAATCCAATGTTTCATAAATATCTTAACCCCCTTTTAAAACCGAGTTACCTTAACATAAAAAACATCTCGGTCCTCCAATACAAGAACAATGATGATGGAGAAATCCTGCATCACCCAAAAATATTTAGAGTTCGCAAATAAAGACTTGAACAATGACACTCCTAAACAAGATGCACAAGGAGCCTTTACATTTTTCATTTTGCAAAAGCCACAATTTTTTTTTCAAATCTGCACAATAATGCCAAATGTCATGTAAGATTTCGACAATATCCTACATAATAGGATATGACATTTTGTGCAAGATTTCCCATGACATGTAAGCTTACCCAATTGGGTAAGTACCAAACCTGTAAGGTGTGAGAACTGCTTGCGTCAAAAACCTCAAGACACTAATTACACTTGTGCAGAACAGACCACATAACCTTGTGTAGAACGAATGCTTACCCAGACTACCATGATAGTTACACAAGACCAGGGCATCAAAAACTACCTGTTATCCATATTTCACCCCTTGCCTCAAATATTGCATCAACCACAATCCCACATAAGAGGAAAAAAAATCAAAAGCGGACCAGCAGGGAAAAATTTGGTTCTTTGCCCCTTGTTATCTCAAAGCCAAAGGGGAATCAAGGAAAGTTGCAAAAGATAAATTATGGACCCGCAGGCTCCAATTTTTGAAAAATCTCAGCTGGGTCATGTGTCCCATATCAAAAGGGGACCCATTTTTCAAGCTATTTTCCTGCCCTCCTATACGGACCCGATACAAACTTTGAAGGGGCATATCTTTCAACTTAGGACTCGAAATATTGAAAATCTGATGCCGTTGGAGAGATCTCAGCCTCACCCATGCCATGGAGGTTTGAAACTTTAATTTTGAGGAGGTTAGGTGAAGAAAAATGGAGGAAACATCTTCAAGGACCTTCAATGCAGGATCTTCTGTCCTCAATAACTAGATCGGATTCGATCTGTTTCCACTGTTTCCTCTTCCTTCAAGGCACCGAACCAAGGATTGATGCAGTAAAGACAGATTTGGGGGAGAAATTTCATCAGAGGCATTAACAACGGTGGTTGAGCTTTAACCTACTTTTCCTGCTTCTCTCTCTTTCTCTTCTTCTCTATATGTTGAATCTATAAATACGGGGGCAAGATTCATTGTAAAGGGTTGGACATTCTTTGTTTTGTAGGCTCCCTCTTTCTTCTAGAAAAGGAATTTGTGGAATTTTTAGGCCTTCCACTAAAATTGTAATACGTTTCTACCTCTTGGCTACTTTGTAATGTATTGTATCAATCTACAGAGCAATAAAACACGTCTGTGATCGATTTTAGATCCTTCTTGTCTCTTTTGCTTTCATCTGGTCTTTCATTATAAATCTGGTTATCTGTGCTGGTTTATTGTATGCATTTTGTTGGTTTGTGTCTATTGGCAAAACAAGTGTTCATCATTCCTTTGGTGCATCACCTGGTAGTTTAGCTTTATTTTTATTTCTTGCATTCCTTCTTATCCTTGTCTCCTTGGTAAAGTTTAGATTAGGTTAAGAAATAGATCCTTTACAAGTTTCTACGTATGAACCTAAACAGAGGAATAAGGAACCAACCTTTAATCTGGAGAGATTTCCCATTTTGCAAGGTCCCACACCTTGGGGAAAGTTCAATGTTATGCAATCACACCAAATGAGTCTGCCTTAGAAAAGTAGATCCGACGACTCATTTGGGGGTGTTGTGATTTTGCATTAACAGTTTTGGCACGCCTAGTGGGACTAAGAAGTCTCCATCTTATTACAGTAGGGATTGATGTACACTTGCTGTGATTCTGGCTTTTAAGAAGCCTTAAAATTGTACATCTGGCGACTCCAAAAGAAACAAATCTACTAGTTTCAGCAGCCCAATCTTGGAAGATTCATGAGAAAAACAAGGTCTAGAGCAAGGAAAGAAGGTATATTTGAATACTTGCGTCTATCTCTAGGTAGAGAAAGGAGAGGAAGAAGAGTTCAGAGGTCTCCATCTCCATCAAAGAAAACCTTGTCAACACCTCCACCTGCAAGGCCTTTCTTTCAGTCTGCAAGGGTTCTTAGGCCAATCAGAATGGCACAACTAAATCCATATGTCAACTTCACCAACAGTAGTCCACTCACCTTGAATGCACAAAACCCAGTTTCGATTGTAGCATTAAAGAGCATCCCATATTTCACTGGGGAAAATCATTAACTTCTCCTTGTGACCATGTCCAAGATATTGTGAAATGTCTGTACAATCCATGAGATCCATGAGATGGACATTGCAGTCAAGTTGCTCGCCTCTTCATTCAAAGGGAAAGCTTCACAATGGTTCAGGAGTCTTGAAGTAGGGAATCTATCCAAAACTGGGAACCATATGATGTGGCTCTTCACAATCAGTTTGGGGAAAAAGGTGATAACTTGTCCTTGTTGGAGCAACTAACAATAATCAAGAGAGCCCCGAACGAGTAGTTGACAGACTTCAACCTCAGATTCCAGCGGACTTGGGATAGGATTCCAACAACAGTAAAGCCCACTAATGAAGGTGCCTTCTTATACTTTCTTAGGGCTTTAAATTCTGATATTTCTTTGATGATTCAGTCAATGGGGGGCACTACATTACCTGCAGCCTATAGCCTCTCCATAGGGGCTGAGAACCATTTGATTCAAGCTAGAAAAATCACTCCTAGGCCATCCATGCCTCTGTACCCTGAGTTAGGAAGCCTAGATACTAGCCAAGTGCCTACATTAGCTCCTATACCCACCCCAAGAGTTAAAGCTCAGCTGAAGCTTCCACTTCATCATCTAATACCTCTAAAGAGCTTCAGGAAGTGATGAAGCAACTTCAGAACTTTGGGAATGAGCTAGTGACCATCAAAAGACAACAAGCTCAGAGTTCTAGGCCATACCAGCCCCAGGCTCAATATCAAGCTAGACCCCAGTATAAGCAGAATAGGCCACCACCTCAGACTATAAACCAGAGCCAGAACCAAGGAAAACCCCAAGCTGCTAGACCTTTCAGGCTGTATGATCCTAACACAACTTCAACATCAAGAGCATTGGTTCCAACACAGAACAATATGGCACATGAATATGATTGGTGTTTTCCATGCAGATCATCCACATAACCAATCAACATGCTTTAATGGTGCTCTAAATCAGGACTTGATGGTGCAAACCAATATGGTGCCACAAGAACCTTGAGCCAAGAGGAAGATCAGTAACAAGGAGCTTCAACAAGGTGCCCCCCCAAACAAGACTATGCTTGTCAATTGGCAGGCTGAAGACCTCTGTGGGATGAATCAGTCTCCCCTCCTCAAGGTGTAGCTGCCAATACATGGTCCAAAAGGAGAAATATTGGAGAGGGCCAACCACTGAATTCAAGGTAACCCTCAACCTTCCATCACACCACAAGGTCCTAGGCATGTTCCAAGTACAACTCCAAATATACAAACCAACCCAAGCCACCTTCCAAACCCAGGTAGGCACCGGTTGTAACAACCCATGTGCAAGAAAGAAATGTTTCTGGGAAGGGATAGAAAAAAGATAGCTCATTCAATAATCGTTTGAGCAAATGAAGAAGACAAGTGTGAACATTTCATTATGGGAGTCCCTAGGCTATTCCAAGACAGAGGGATCTTGTTGCAAACTGTAATGTAGAATTGGTCAAATTAAAATCACTTCCTAACCAACAAGAGAGAGTGCTTGCCAATACAGTTGGAACCAGGGAGAAACCATGAAGAATAATAAGGTAAGAACCTGAGACTGGGTCATCACCAATCCGGCACTATGATAATTCTTCACCGGGAACTCCTCGTGCTATGATTATTTACTAATGCACAGCCTTTAGTTTGGTGGATGTAATCTGGAAACAAAACAACAACCGAACACAAGAATACCATTGACTATGATAAGACAGAATGATGACAAATCTGAAATATCAAAATAAATTATAATATTAACATGAAACTGTTACAATCTCACCCATGAGATACTTCAACAAGACTATGGGAGAAACTTTACAATTACACCTCTTGATGGCTTCTTCAACACACCTTTAACTGATGGCTTCCTTCGCACACTTCCTACAATATTTCTCACTACTTCTTTCTATGCTAAATGAGGGGGGTGGCCTCTCTATTTATAGAACTTCCAGGCTTATCCATCCTATCTCTAAGATAGGATAAGAAATCCACTCTGACGAATCATATTCCATACCTTAACTCTTATCTGTACATGTAAGCTTATCTGTTAAGATAAGATAAACCTTATCATTTTACATGGGTTCCACATTTTTAGACTTTTTACAAATAAAATACACAAAATATTTATGACCTCACTCCTTGTCCTTATTACCAATATAATATTTCTAATTCCTAATCATGTAGACCCTACTTCTCTAATTACCCAAACTTTGACATTTTAACATTACCGGACCACTTACGACAAATATTTACTTTTTACAACATTCCTATTGTACGTTGACTGTTACCATACTCCACATTATTGGCGGCACCGTACTGACGGCGCCGTTATCTTCTATCGGACGCTACTACTAATTATACTTAACAACATCCTATTCCTAATACATACATTAATGAAATAGAAATTACGGAGGAGAATTTTAGTGTCGACATCTTCCCCCTTCCTAGCTTCTACTCCGTCCTCGGAGTAGACTATTCTGGTGCTTGGAAAATCTTCAACTTGTCGTGGTTGACCCATTTCGTAATGGGAGTGCCATCCAATTCCTCCAGTCGGTACGTACCATTTTCATGCACAGCTGCTATTTTGTAGGGCCCCATCCATTTTGGAAGAAATTTTCTATGTCTTCTTTTTTTGTATCTGGAATCATATACTAGAACCAAGTCATTCACATGAAATGGAGACCATCGGATCTTTTGATCAAAGTATTCCTTCTGCTTCATTTTCTTCTTATGGCTTGTATCCTTTGCTATTTCTCTCATTTCCTCTAGCAAATGAAGATGTACCAACCTTTCTTTTACTGAATCACTTTCATCCATCCTTTCATTTTTCATAACTCTCACAGTGGGAATATCAAACTCAATAGGAAGAACTGGATCAATGCCATAGGCCAACTGAAATGGGGAGTATCCTGTTGCTGACTTTGATGTTGCCCTATATGCCCACAATGCTGCATGAATCCTTTTATCCCATTTATGTACCTGCAAGGCTGCATCTTTTGCTAGAATTTGACACAACACAAAATTTGTTCGTTCCACCTGTCCATTTGTGCTTGGCTTGTATGTTGTTGCCTTCCTGTGCTTAATAGAAAACTTATTGACTAGGGCTTCTACCACCTCATTAATGAAGTGGCTTCCTTGATCTGTTACAATTTCTAATGGACAACCAAATCTGGTGACAATGCGTTCATATATGAACCTTGCCACTTCATCCATGGAAGCTGTTTTCAATGGCCTAGCTTCAACCCACTTGGTTAAATAATCTGTGGCAACTACAATATACTTATTTTGGCGTGATGTAGTTGGAAGTGGACCTACAATGTCTATTCCCCACTTTTCAAAGGGACCAAGGGAAGAATAGGACATAATGGAGCTGATGAAGTCTTACGGTTACCATGTGTTTGACAAATATCACATGTCTTACAATAATTATAACAATCTTTAAAAAGAGTGGGCCAGTGATAACCTGCATCCAAGATCCTTCTTGCTGTAAGTTGTCCAGAGAAGTGCCCTCCACATGTACCATTGTGGAATTCTTCTAGCAGCTCCTTCCCTTGATCACGTCCAACTGCCCTCTTGTACTGTCCATCAGGTCCTATTCGAAATAATACTCCATGCAGAATAGAATATGGACGACTGGCTTGAGTAATCTTTCTCTTAGTCTTTGCATTGGCACCATCAGGAAACTTGAATTCATTCAGATAATTCCAAATATCTATGTATTCACTAGGGATTGTGTCAAGGGATAACAATGCTGCATCGGGAAAATCATCATCATCACAAGATGATCCTAAACCATCATAGGCTCGAGAGAGTGCATCTGCATTGACATGCTTCTTTCCTGGCCTATCTATAATATCAAATTCAAATTCTTGTAGCAAAATTATCCATCTTGCTATCCTCCCTGATGGGTTAGGCTTATTTACAATATATTTTAGAGCCTGATGATCTGTTACAACTATAAATTTCTGCCCTAGCAAGTAATTTCTAAACTTCTTTACAGCAAAAATGATAGCCAGAGCCTCTTTTTCAGTTACAGTATAATTTACCTCAGCACTGCTCATTTGTCTGCTCCCAAAGTAAATTGGATGTTCATTCCCATTTTCATCCTTTTGGCTCAAAGTACTTCCTAGTGCTGCATCTGAGGCATCAGTGTACACAATGAATGGCTTGCTCCAATCTGGATTCTTCAAAACAGGTGAAGACACCAGGGCTTCCTTCAGTTGTCCAAAAGCTTCATGCGCCTTATTTCCTGGTTCATAAGTAACATCCTTCTTCAAGAACTGGGTTAGTGGCTGTGCAATCTTTGAGAAATTCTTGATGAACCTTCTATAGTAACCCACATGGCCTAAAAATGATCTCAACTTACTTCTATTCATAGGAAATGGTAAATCTTTGATTTTTGAAACTTTATCAGGATCAGTACCAATACCATCTCTGGATACAACATGCCCTAACAAAACGCCTTTAGAACATCCAAAGACACACTTTGTAGGGTTTAGTGAGGCTTGTGCTTCATCTAACCTTTGAAATGTTGTCTCCATCTGGTGCAGGTGGTCCAACTTGCTCCCATAGATGCAAAAATCATCCAGAAATACTCTGATGAAGGTCCCAATGTAGGGTTCGAACACCCTATTCATCAAACGCTGGAATGTTGCTGGAGCATTACACAACCCAAAAGGCATAACTCTATAAGCAAACGTTCCCCAAGGAGTGGTGAACGTGGTCTTCAGCTGATCTTTCTCTGCTATACGAACTTGGTTGTAGCCACTATATCCATCAGCAAAACTATAGCACTCCTGGCCAGCTACTTCGTCCAAGATCTGATCTGAAAATGGAAGAGGGTAATGATCCTTCTTTGTTGCCTTATTGAGCTTCCTGTAATCAACACAAATGCGTAGCTTCCCATTCTTTTTTATTGAGATCACAATGGGAGAAACCCATTCTGAATTCTCCACAGCAAATATGAATCCTGCATCAAGCAACTTATCTATTTCTTCTTTTACAGTCTTGGAAAAATTAGGATTCATTCTATATGGCATTTGCTTTATGGGCTTAGCACCATCTACCAGCTCAATAGAATGTTCTACCCAACTTACTTGACGGAGTTCCTTGTAATCAAAAGTGAATAGGTGTATGTACCTTCGAAAGAGCTGGAGGTAGGATTCCTTCTCACTCTCCATCACAGCATCACCAATCTTTATTTGTTGGAGACGATCATCAACTTCTTCTTCAGATAATTTTATGGGGTCATGAGTTGGTGTGACTGGAAGGATATCCATGACTGAAACATCAACCTCACTTTCTTCATCTTCAGTGTCCACTTCACTGGTACTAGAGTAATCAGAGGATGTCCAATCATCAGTTTCATCACTTGAATCCACAGGTTCTGCCTTATGATGTCGAGGGATCACATTTATCTTCACCCTCTCTCTACCACGTCCAAGTGTCATGAAACCTTCATTCCAGTAGTTTCTTGCATGAACTCTCCTTAGCCATGGTCTTCCCAGCAGCATTGGGTACGCAACAGTACCATTTTTCATCACCTGAAAGTCTACCACACATACAACACCCATAACAGATATTGCCACATTTGAAACTACACCTTCTGGTTTAGTTTTTCCCTTATTTAATGACCTTAACATAAGTGTTGAAGGGCGATCAATTTTTAAACCCAACATATTCATTACAGACTCGGTCATTACATTAACTGCAGCACCTCCATCAACTAAGACATCATGAATTGAAATACCATTACATAATACCTCAGCTTGTGGAGCATAGGGATCTGCCTCTGCCTCCAAAACAGGGACCTCAACCTCCTTCCTTCTTCGAGCATTGAGTCCACCTCGCAACTCCCGCCTCTTCTCAGAAGACATAGCCAAGAGTTGACCATATGTAATATTTGCAGGCCTTTTGGACAGATCTTCCAAGATGGAGTATGGTCCTTGCCCCTGTGAAATCAGAAAATCCTGCACACCCAACTTTCTTCTCCTATGTTTCTTACTAGTTTCTTCTTTCATCTTCTTAGGATCATTTCCATCTTGATTATCTTTTTCTTTCTTTCTTTTTGTTACAAACACATCTACTTCATTATTTCTGCTCTTATCTACTACATCAAAAGAATTCACAGGTGCTTTTCCTTTATCATTATCTCCTTTACCAGATGTAGAAGCTCTATCTGGACAATTATACTTATAATGACCCTTTTTATAACAACCATAACATACAACTTCAGAAATATTTCTTTTTGGACCTCTATCTCCTCCCTGAGAACTAAATTCCTTTCCTTGAAGAAGATTAATAGTTAACTGACCCATCTTTTTGAGCAGATCTTCATACTCAGTAGATGTACTAGGAGAAATATTTGTGCTCACCGGGAGTGGTTGTGGATTCTGGACCAAAGGTGCTGGTGTAGGCTCTACTTTAGCAACAATTTCTTTGGGCTCCTCTTCCATGCTTTCTTCTTGCCTTCTTGCAATCTCCTTTGCTTGTTCAATGGTAGCTGGGCGGTCATACTTCACTCGTTGTCTGATCTCTGGCTTCATCCCAAGAATGAAGTGCTTACAGAGGAGATTATCCACGCCATTCATCAACCCATCCGCTAGTCCTTCCTTCCGGATCTGGGCATCGAGCTTCCTCCTTAGCTCTAGAACACGAGCATGATAATCCCTTATCTTCTCCTTCTCTCCTTGGGATAGCTTTGTGATCTCGATCATGAGATCTGCATATTTCTGTTGTTCACCAAATTCTTCAAGAAAACTTTCAGTTAATAAATCCCATGAATTTTTCACATTATCACCTAGTGTTTCAAACCACCTAAGTGCTGAACCATCCAAAAAGGTAGGAAAAAATTCAGTCCATTGTTCCCTTCTTATAAGGCCATTACAAATACAAGATCGTTTAAACTCTTGAATGAAAGAAGAAGCATCTTCATTAGATTGAGCTGAAAAAACAGGAATCTTTCCCATTTTCAAAAGTAACCACCGTGAAATACCAACCCACAAGTACAATCAACAAGACTTATGTGCACAAATAATTGGAATCACTATACTAGAAAGTGACTTTACACCTTTCTACAGTAAAATAGAAATGACCACGGTAAACTATGGTAAAACTTGACTTACTGCGGTAAAAACTGACTTTACTGTGGTAAACACTATTCACGGTAAAAAGTGAAGTTACTGCGGTAAATACTATTCACGGTAAAAAGTGACTAATTACTATTCCCAGGTAAATACTATTCATGGCAAAAATGACTTTACCATGGTAACTACTATTCACGGTAAAAAACTTTACCATGGTAACTACTATGCACAGTAAAAACAAGGTTACCCTCCAATTGATTTTTGACTAAGTGGGAATATCTCTCCAGAAAATTCACCAACGAGGAATGGTCCCGGCAACGGAACCAAAATGTCATCACCAATCCGGCACTATGATAATTCTTCACCGGGAACTCCTCGTGCTATGATTATTTACTAATGCACAGCTTTAGTTTGGTGGATGTAATCTGGAAACAAAACAACAACATAACACAAGAATACCATAGACTATGATAAGACAGAATGATGACAAATCTGAAGTAAATTATAATATTAACATGAAATTGTTACAATCTCACTCATGAGGTACTTCAAGTGTTACTGACTTCACTTGCCTTCCAACAATACTATGGGAGAAACTTTACAATTACACCTCTTAATGGCTTCTTCAACACACCTTTAAAATGATGGCTTCCTTCGCACACTTCCTACAATATTTCTCACTACTTCCTTCTATGCTAAATGAGGGGGGTGGCCTCTCTATTTATAGAACTTCCAGGCTTATCCATCTTATCTCTAAGATAGGATAAGAAATCCACTCTGACGAATCATATTCCATACCTTAACTCTTATCTGTACATGTAAGCTTATCTTTTAAGATAAGATAAACCTTATCATTTTACATGGGTTCCACATTTTTAGACTTTTTACAAATAAAATACACAAAATATTTATGACCTCACTCCTTGTCCTTATTACCAATATAATATTTCTAATTCCTAATCATGTAGACCCTACTTCTCTAATTACCCAAACTTTGACATTTTAACATTACCGGACCACTTACGACAAATATTTACTTTTTACAACATTCCTATTGTACTTTGACTGTTACCGTACTCCACATTATTGGCGGCACCGTACTGACTGGCGCCGTTATCTTCTATCAGACGCTACTACTAATTATACTTAACAACATCCTATTCCTAATACATACATTAATGAAATAGAAATTATGGAGGAAAATTTTAGTGTCGACAGTACTCCATTTATGACACAATGTTAACGAAGAAGTTTGAAGTGATCTTAGGGATAATATAAGGATTGAAGTCTTTTACACTAGTTTCAATTGCATAAGGATCCCCTAAAAAAAATACTTAAATGCCTCAAGTCAATGTTTGCATGTACCTTTCTATAATCATAGATCCCCTAATGTGAGTATATAGCTCCAAAAATTTTTGGTACATGTTAAAAGATTTAAGTAAAGATGAAATAATTGCATTAATAACTAGAAAACATCATGATTGTTTCACCCAAATGAGGGGGAAAACAATTATGAGCTTGATCACTTCTCTAAAATGGCTGCATAAATCTATCTGGGGATGACAGAACTTTATCAATTCATTATTTCTTAAGATAGTCAAAGACTTGTTCAATAATATCTTTAGAAACCCCTGGGGATATTCCCTTCACCATATCTATGCACTATTCCATCTAAATGCATAGGTATTTTTGATAAGAAATCTCACACTGTACATCTTTGGCACATGAAACTAGAAATAGATTCCTTAAACATGATTGCTAATGTTTTGATGACAATTATAACTGAGATCTTATTTCTCTTATAATAAGTGACAAAGTCTATTGAGCTCAGAAATCAACATGTAAAAGAGCATGAATTGTTGACAATATTTTGTAGACCTTGGAAGACATGAAGATTTAAAACTTTCAATTGACTGTACTCCTTGGAAGCAAAATCTTCTAAAATTATTCTATCTTATTTAGAAAATTACAATTTGAAAAATGATCAGTGTAGCTTTATGGCTGTCCATTACCACTAGAATGGTTCATTTTTCCTCCAACTTTGTCCTATGTGGACTTCAAAAATTAACCTTCATGCTATTTCTTGATACATGAAAATGATATCATAATTGATGCACCTTCCTAAAAATGGTGGACACTCAAATTTCAAGCTTGATAAGAATCAAGATAGTAAACGTGAGTGAATAAAATTCAATGTTTTGGTAAGAAGTTCATTAGCAACTACATAAATAAGTGAACTTTCTCCACATACAACTCATTAATTTTGGGTAAATAACTTTCCCAACATGGATTAAATCAACTTAATCAAGCACACATTGCTCTTTAGTTTTCAATTGATTTCATGAAATTTTTACAAGTTTGACATAAAGAAGTTAAAACTCATCATGGTCCAATTTCATAAGGACAAGCCCTTTAGATAGCTTGGATGATCACATTTAAGTTCTAATATATACCCATTTATGAGATCTTCCCTTTCATTAGTTTGTAGCTCATTTTAATTTCCAAAACTTGCAATTACTAGAGGTTCTCAGATTATTGAAATATGTATTGTATCAACTCTTTCATTTTCTTCAATGGCTTTCATACTAAGGAATTGTAAGAATCTTATCTTATTTTCATAGTTTGATGCATATCTCATTCAATTTCCTCTTCATTTTTAGGGGTTGTAGAGATGTATAAGGATAAAATAGGAGTGTTATCAAATATAATTCAAATGACAAGGATACAAATGTATGAATTTCCTTCTTAAAAAAATATTAAAGATTTCAATGAATTCAAGCCTTTTCAAATACATTATTTTATTGCTTAGCTCTATGGTTTTCCATTTAAAATACTACATCAGGATAGTCATATCTGGTACTTAGATCATAATAACTAAGATTATCTTTGGTCAAAAGATCCAATAAGGATGTATTGATGACCAAGGACTGGAAGAAAGAATGTATGGGTGAGAAAAAAATTATTCAGTGATCTTGACAGAGAAGCTGGGTTTTCAGAATCTATCAATGGAATATAGGGAGGGAAGAAAACAGTATGTGCCATTTGATTTGGAGTCTAAGGAGAAATGGTGTTATTAACATGATATGTGATGAAAAGTTTTTTTATGATTAATGGAGGGGAAAGTTTGATTCTATGTCAAGGTTCATGTTGAACCTATGATATCCACAGAAGGAAAGTAGAGGTGACTGTGATACTGTGCCAGATGGAATGAATTCCAAAAATGATGACAATTGGGCAATTGTGCATAGAAAAATCAAATTTGACTTCTAACTTTGGAGATAGTGCTGTGAAGGCATGTTGGTAGTAAGAAAGGACTTGAAGTAATGGAGATTCCTGAACTTCGTGTCAAATGGTATAACCAGAAATTAAATGTTAAGTAAAATAGGATTCAAAAATTATCATGGTTTCTACACTGTATGGGAGTAGATCAAGCCCATTTATCACTTTCAACTGTACTGAACAAGTCTCCATAAAAGAAGAATTTTGTTATGGTGACTACTTTGGGATGTGATGGTAAAGTCATTTATTTTTCAGGGATTTATCCATCTTCTCATGAGTTTGAAAGAATCAGAGTAAACAATAATAGATTTAAAAAGAGAGATGCCTCTTGAGGTATTGAAGGTCTCAATTAAAGAATATCAATTTTACTCTAAGAGGATGATGGAATCTTTAAGTGATAGCAAGCAAAATGTACATCCTTTAAACCCATTGACCCAAGGAAACTGGATTTATCCTATGAATTATTCCTTCTAAAGCTTGTCAATCTATTGAAGTTTCCCTTGACACATTCCAGATTTAAGTAATGGACCTAAAGGATTGTTAAAAATTTTGAGCATAGTGGAAGTTAAAACATACCCTGTTTTTCAAAAATTTAATGAAAATTTGAAACTTGGTAGAAGATCTACATGAATGAAATCCTTAAAGTACAAGTGAACTTGAAAGTTCGAAGTTTCAATGCTTTCTATATGACAATCAGCAACACCGAGTTTCCCTATGTCAAAGGTACAATTTTAAACATGAGTCCTGATGGCAACAGTTGAATTTTGTTACAAAGATGGAAATTGTGGATAATGATAGCTTTAATCCTACTGAAAAAATACATGATTTGAATTAAGTGTCAACCATTTTGATTATTTATATGGAGGGAAATAATGAAATGAGGGAACATGGAAGTAAATGTTTGAAACTAAGGAATCCAAATAAATGCCTTCAAATGGATTTCCTTGGTTTCCCATTTAAGAGGGGATGAGATGTAAAGATTATGAAAAATGGACTTTGGTAAAGTAATACAAGTAAATTGAGATATTCAAAAGTGGGAAAATGTCACTTGACCATGGGCTAATATTTAGGTTCAATAATATATTTAAGATTGGTGATTCTGCCATTGTATTCAAATGATGATAAATCTCATAGAATGCCTCCATCATGGAAAAGTATAAATTGTTATAAAGATGTTTTTTAATGTATTCAAATGTCAATTTAGTCAAGCCATTTTACCATAATGTCGGTTGTAATTTAGGCATGATAAACATATTTTAAGATTATGTGGTAAATGGCCAGAACTTGTGAATGGAACATGTTGACAGAATTCATGGTAAAATGGACGTGTTCAGGAAGACCATCAATTACTCAATTTAAAGTTATAAATTATCATCTTGAATGGGAGGATTGAAGGGAATTTCCATGATTTAAAATGTGACATCATTTTACTAAAGGCCAATATGTTCTTAGAAGATTTCATGCAAAGAGTCAGCAATGACAGTAGATCAATATTGAAGAGATAGAAAAGCTTTGGACTTTTATTTTAATTGAGATAGGAATAAAATTCAATAGATATAGAATTCCAAATGATGAGGCCAATGAATTTGATCAACTTTAGGATTTTGGGGAAAGATTAAGAATCTTAAGCATATATGTCACCTTGAGTGGTTATAGGGATTAAAATAACCTTCATAAATGTGGAGCCTGTGTTTCATGTGTTATGTTTTGGAAGCCTATTTTCATGTTAGAGTGTGGTACACTTTTCTATGTGTTACACTCAGGTATTTTTACGGGCGGTCCCGCTCGCCGGTGAGCGGGTCAGGGGGGTTCGGGGGCGCAGCCCTTCAAATTTTCATGGGTGGTTTATTAACCCATGGGTAATGGGTAACCGTTATGGGCTGTTTTTATGGGCCCATGGTTTTTCACCCATTTTTTTGATTTTTTTGACCCATAGGTTTGATGGGACAGTTTTTTCCCATGGTTTTGATACCCATGGTTTTGTATCAAACTGCTTAAGCAATTGTCTATTTATATGGTCTTATGCATATGATAGATAGACAAGAAAATGTATTGCAGATGTGTTTTGAATTCGGGTGTGAATTCTGTAGAGTTTGTTGAGCATAGCTCCAAACAGATCTTGGTATTGTATTGAGAGAGTGGAGGCTTGTAATAAAATCTGAGCAAGTGATTCTTGGTGGACGTAGCCCAAATTGGGTGAACCACGTTAAATATTGTCTCTCTGTGTTGTGTTATTTATTCTGCACTTTTATTTGAGATCTGTAATATTTTCTGCATATTAGTTTCTACTGTTGCGATTCTGTAAGGGATTATTCCGCATATTTTATCTCTTATTTCCTAACAATTGGTATCAGAGCCTGGTTTGGTTTGTTGAAGTGTTGAATCACAGGGAAATTTTTATCTTGAGTGGGAGCTATGGCAGATGATGGAAGATCTAGGGTTGATAAATTCAATGGGCAGAATTTCAGTCTTTGGAAGATGCAGATGGAAGATTACCTTTATCAGAAAGGATCTTTATACTCCATTGTCTGAAAAGGTGAACAAACCCTCGAGTATGACAGATGCGGAATGGGATTTGTTGGATAGGAAGGCACTTGGAACAATCCGGCTGTGTCTTGCATCTTCGGTATTATTTAATGTTTCAAAGGAAAAGACTACAAAAGATCTAATGGATGCATTAGGGAAGTTGTATGAAAAACCCTCTGCCTCTAATAAGATATTTTTAATGAAAAAGTTGTTTAATATGAAGATGTCTGAGAATAGTTCAGTAGCAGATCATTTAAATGATTTCAATATGGTTGTGAATATGCTAGCTTCGGTTACAATAGAATTTGATGAAGAAGTTAGGGCTTTATTAATTTTGTGCTCTTTACCTGAGAGTTGGAATAGCCTGGTAATGGCGGTAAGCAACTCGGTTCCAGCTAACTCAAAGTTGAAGTTTGAGGATGTTGTAGGGGTGATTCTAAGCGAGGAAATGCGAAGAAAAAGCTCTGGGGAATCTTCTACTTCAGGGAATGCTTTGACAGTGGAAACTAGAGGGAGACAGAAGAATAGAGGAAACCGTGGAAAATCAAAAGATCGGGCAAGGTCAAAATCCAAGAGCAAGATTGTATGTTGGAACTGTGGAAAGTCTGGGCATGCAAAGAAGGACTGTTGGGAGCTTGGGGATAAGAAGAAACAACAGGAAGAAAACAAGGAGGCAAATGTGGCATCGGGTAATGTATGTCAGGATGCTTTGATTCTTTCTTTGCATAATATTACTGAATCTTGGGTTTTAGATTCAGGGGCTTCTTTCCATGCTACTCCACATAGGCATTATTTTGTTGATTATGTTCAAGGGGATTTTGGGCATGTTTTTCTTGGTGATGATGAGCCTTGCAGTATAGTTGGAAAAGGTTCTGTTCAGGTTAAGATGCAGAATGGGAATACATGGCTATTGAAGGATGTCAGACATGTGCCTACATTAAGGAGAAATTTGATATCAGCAGGGCAATTGGGAAGTGATGGTTGTACTGTGATATTTACAGCTGACTCTTGGAAGGTTACCAAGGGTGCTCTTGTGGTGGCAAGAGGTAAGAAGGTTGGAACCTTGTATTTAACCACTGATAGTACTAATGATTGTAATCTTGTGGCTTCAGATGTAGATACAACATTATGGCACTATAGGCTCGGTCATATGAGCCATAAGGGCATGGACATCATTAAGAAGAATTTACCTGGATATACAGGATCAGGTTTGGATTTCTGTGAGGACTGCATATATGGGAAACAGAAGTGAGTAAGGTTTATCAAGGTTGGACCTATTAAGAAAGAGAGTAAGTTAGAGCTGGTACATTCTGATGTGTGGGGGCCAGCTCAGGTATCATCTCTTGGGGGTTCAAGTTATTATGTTACTTTTATTGATGATGCAACAAGGAAAGTTTGGGTTTATTGTATTAGAAACAAATCTGATGTATTTGACACTTTTGTTAAATGGAAAGCCTTGGTAGAGAATGAAACAGGTCTTAAGCTAAAATGTCTCAGGTCAGATAATGGAGGGGAGTATTGCAGCAATGAATTTGATGATTACTGTTCTAAGAATGGAATCCGTAGGAAAAGATGGTTCCAGGAACTCCGCAGCAGAATGGGGTGTCAGAAAGGATGAACAGAACAATAATGGAACATGCTAGGAGCATGAGGTTACATGCAGGACTGCCTCTTTCTTTTTGGGCAGAAGCGGTGAGCACAGCTGTGTACTTGATAAACAGAGGACCCTCAAGTGCCTTGGATGGAGGCATACCTGAGGAGGCTTGGTATGGTAAGAAAGTTGATTATTCATTTCTTAGAGTCTTTGGATGTGAGGTGTTTGTTCATATAGACAAGGATGATAGGACCAAGCTAGAGGCTAAATCAGAAAAATGTACTTTCATTGGTTATGGTGGTGATGACTTTGGATTTAAATGTTGGAGTATTAAGGACAAGAAAATCATTCGGTCTAGGGATGTGGTCTTTAATGAGAAAGTCATGTATAAGCAACAGTTGCAGGAAAACAGGGAAGAATCCAAGAAAGAATATGCAGTGGTAGAGGATCTTCCGGATGGGAAAGTGACACATGAATCAGTTCAGGAACCTACTCAACAGGAACCCCAAACTCCTATAGTGAGGAGGTCTTCTAGGGTAAGAAAAGAACCTGAACGTTTTTCTCCTTCTCTTTATTATTTATTACTCACTGATAGTGGAGAGCCAGAGAGCTTTGATGAAGCAATGCAGGTAGATGCCAGTAAGAAGTGGGAGAAAACCATGAATGAGGAGCACCAGTCTCTCATGGAAAACCAGAATTGGGATTTGGTGAAGCTACCCGAAGGCAAAAGAGCATTACAGAACAAGTGGGTGTACAGAGTTAAAGAGGAAGGAGGAAAGAAAAGATATAAGGCCCGGTTGGTGGTCAAGGGGTTTGCACAGAAAAAAGGTATAGATTTTGATGAGATTTTTTCTCCTGTAGTAAAAATGACTTCTATTAGAACTGTTCTAGGAATAGTGGCAGCAGAAGACTTGCACTTAGAACAGTTAGATGTAAAGACTGCATTTCTCCATGGTGATTTGGAGGAGGAACTATATATGCAGCAACCAGAGGGCTATGAGGTCAAAGGTAAAGAGGAGATGGTGTGCAAACTGAAGAAGAGCTTGTATGGCTTGAAACAAGCTCCACGTCAATGGTATAAGAAGTTTGATAGCTTCATGATGGAGCAAGGTTATATTAGATGTCATTCTGACCATTGCATGTATACAAAGAAATTTGAGGATGGAAGTTATATTATCCTGTGTTTGTATGTGGATGACATGTTGGTTGCAGGTAAAAACATGCAGGAAATAAAAGTACTCAAGAAACAGCTAAGTGAATCCTTTGATATGAAGGATTTGGGGGCAGCCAGACAAATCCTTGGTATGAGGATAACTCGGGATAGGAAGGAACGGAAGCTAACTTTATCTCAGGAAGAGTACATTACGAAGGTATTGGAGAGGTTTAACATGCAGGATGCTAAACCGGTTGGGACTCCTTTGGCAGGCCATTTTAAGTTATCAAAGGAGCAGTGTCCCAAGACAGAGCAGGAAAGAAACCAGATGTCCAAGGTACCTTACTCATCAGCAGTTGGCAGTTTGATGTATGCTATGGTGTGCACTAGGCCTGATATTGCCCATGCAGTGGGAGCTGTGAGTAGATTTATGAGTGATCCAGGTAAAGAGCATTGGCAAGCAGTAAAGTGGATCCTTTGGTATTTGAGAGGGACCATGGGGACAGTTTTGTGCTACAGTGGATCAGACACCACTTTACGTGGTTATGTAGATTCAGACATGGCTGGAGATGTAGACAGCAGGAGGAGCACAACAGGTTATATTTACACTATAGGTGGGACAACAGTGAGCTGGATTTCATGACTACAGAAGCTGGTGGCTTTGTCAACCATGGAGGCTGAGTATGTTGCTGCCACAGAGGCAAGCAAAGAGATGATTTGGTTACAAAAATTTCTTGAGGAGTTGGGGCATAAGCAGGAGGAATGTAAGCTTGCATAGTGATAGTCAGAGTGCTATACACCTAGCTAAGAACTCTGCTTTCCACTCTAGGATGAAGCATATACAGTTGAGATATCACTTCATCAGGACAACTTTGGAGGAAGATAAGTTGAAGTTGGAGAAGATTCATACCAGTCAGAATCCTACAGACATGATGACCAAGGTGGTCACAAGGGATAAACTAAAGCTATGTTCAGCTTTGGTTGGCCTTCATGATGACAGTGAAGGGTTGAGAAGCTTGCTCAGTGGAAATCAGTCTCCAAGTGGGAGATTGTTATGTTTGTGGAGCCTATTTTCATGTTAGAGTGTGGTACACCTTCTATGTGTTACACTCGGGTATTTTTACATGGTCCCACTCGCCAGGTGAGGGTCGGGTCAGGGGGGTTCGGGGGCGAAGCCCCCGAAGTAAATTTTCATGGGTGGTTTATTAACCCATGGGTAATGGGTAACCGTTATGGGCTGTTTTTGGGCCCATGATTTTTTGGTACCCATTGTTTTGATACCCACGGTTTTTTCCCATGGTTTTGATACCCACGGTTTTGTATCAAACTGCTTAAGCAATTGTCTATTTATATGGTCTTATGCATATGATAGATAGTACAAGCAAATGTATTGCAGATGTGTTTTGAATTCGGGTGTGAATTCTGTAGAGTTTGTTGAGCATAGCTCCAAACGGATCTGGGTATTGTATTGAGAGAGTGGAGGCTTGTAATAAAATCTGAGCAAGTGATTCTTGGTGGACGTAGCCCAAATTGGGTGAACCATGTTAAATCTTGTCTCTCTGTGTTGTGTTATTTATTCTGCACTTTTATTTGAGATCTGTAATATTTTCTGCATATTAGTTTCTACTGTTGCGATTCTGTAAGGGATTATTCTGCATATTTTATCTCTTATTTCCTAACACACCACTTCATCAGTTCCATCAGCACCAAGAAGGAGAATTGAAGAAAATGAAGAAAAATGAGGTAAACAGAGGTTCTAGACAGAACCACCACTCTGTACAGAGTGGTTGGTTGTCGAGGGGTGGTTCCTATAACCACCACCCAGCCAGGGCAGCAGGTCTTGAAACTACCCTGCTCAGGGTGGCGGTCCTGACACTTTCAAACATAAAAGAGAAATGGAGCATGAATGGATGCAAATTTGAAGCACCCAACTGTGTCTCTTCCCTCCCTGACCTTTCCCATTCTCCAGTGCATGGGAGGACATGGGAGAAGGCTATAAATACAAGGAGGAGCAAGAGAATTGGGCATTCAGAGATCCAAAGAGATCAAAGAGAAAAGGTTTAAGTTTAATGAGAGCAAGTGAGAAAGATCTTCAGTGTTGGAGTGGAATTGTAGGAGCAAGGTGTAGAAACAAGAAAGAAAGCATAGGAAGGGAGAGGTTTACATTGTTGTCTCCATTTTCTACTTCTTGTAATCTATAATTGTCTATAATTGACCAATAAAAGTGGGAAGAAAGAGCATTTTTCCCTTCCCGACTGGTTTTCCTCCATTGGAGGTTTCCAGGATAAAATTGTTGGTGTTTGGAGTTTGAATTCTTTCCTATTCTCTACAATTTCCTTTCTATAGCACTAGATAATCAGTCACTAAAGCTCTAATCTTCAATCAATCTATCATTTTCCAAAGTTGAAAGTAGAACAACATAATTGTGTGATTTCGTAGAGTTCCAAAGTAGAATTTTACAGATCATTTTGGTATCAGAGCTGATTATATATCCAAGAATGTGGTATTCGATTCTTTCTTGTGATTTGTATGACAGTGAAAAGGTCCAAAGGTGAAGAATTTTTACCTTGTGAGCCAGATATTTCTATGAAGAAGTGGAAACAAAGAATTTGAGCTCAAATGGAGGAAGAGAACTTGGTCCGTAGAGTCAAGATGCTAGAGACCATGATGGATAGGTTGCATAGAAAATAAGAAGAGATTTCAGATCTGCAAAAGATGGCTTTGGTTAAGCAAGATTCCATGGACTCAGTGGTTCAAGCACTGGCTGAAAAATTTCGGTATCGGAAAGAGCCACGAAGAGGAAGAATGGGAAGAGTGTGAAGAAGAGACGTTAATTGTAAGCGAGAAGGTAAAATATTCTCATACACCTTTTAAAGTTGAAACGAAAGTGGAAATAAAGAAATTTGAAGGACAAGTAGATGCATAATTACTTGATAAGTGGCTAAAATAGTTGGAATTCTATTTTAGTGTGCATAATGTCACTGAGGCACAAAGGATCACCTTTTCACGTCTCAAAATGGAAGGTCATGCTCTGGTTTGGTGGGAAACCCATCTAGCCACTTGTGAGAAGAAGAAACATCCTATTGTCAGTACTTGGAAAGGTTTTAAAGAATTTATTAGAGCTAACTTCTATCCTATTGGCCATAAGACTGACATGATGATTAAGTGGCAGTACTTTAGACAGGGCAGTGGTCAAAGCATGTAAGACTACACTACGAATTTCATAGACAAGCCATGTTGCTTAATATGGACTTGGAGGATGAGGACATTCTGACCAAGTATTTGGGAGGACTTCACACTCACCTTCAGAGGAAGGTAATCTCCATGAAGCCCAAGGATCTCAATGAAGCTTGTATACAAGCATACTACATTGATGATGAGAAGAAGCAAGGAGAAGCAGAGCCAAAGGAAGACCAGTCAATAGATCAATAGGAAAAAGAACAAGGGAAGACAAGTAGCAAAGGTAAATGGAAAGGTAAACATGTCACTACTGCTTTGCATACTTGTAAAGATCCTAAGAATTTCTATAAGAATTGTGATATAAATGGACATACTGATGCCACATGTTGGAAGTTGCATCTGGAATTGCACCCAAAGCACCAAACCAAGGATTCCAAGAAATCCATGGCCACTGTGAAAACAAAAGGAGAGGTGGAGATTGAGGATGATTCAGATGTAGATGAAAGGTTGGGATGCACAACCACTAACATGTATGGGGGAGCAGAAGAAGAAGAGATGAGTAAGCTATTTCAAATCAGAATCCAAATCAAGAAGACTAAGGTAAACACTTTAGTAGATTCTGGTTCTCAGTCAAATCTGATTTCTGATGTGGTTGTAGAACAAGCTTGGCCTAGAGACTTATGTGCACATCCACATCCATACCCATTGGGATGGGTGAAGAAGGGTGTAGAAATACAGGTTACAAGAAAGTGTAAGTTTCAGTTTGGGATAAATACCCAATATATTGATGTATTAGAGGTTGATATCATTCCACTTGATGCATTTGATGTTGTCTTCAAAGTCCTTACTTGTATGTCAGGGATGTTGTGTTCACAAGGAGGGAAAACCAATACATATAGGTAAAGGATGGAGTCAGTTTCAACATCTAGCAAACTAGAGAAAATCAAAGAAGGCTATGGTAAGTGCCAACCAAGCACCAAGACTTATTCAGGAAAATCATCAGTTTTGTTTACTTTCATTAGAAGAAAAGAAAAATGGACTTGGGAGCACGGATATTTTGGATAAAACTTGTCAATTTCTATAGAAGAAGCCACCACAAGAACTACTCATTCAAGGAGAAAAACAAACTTCCAATATGCAGTCACCATATCTACCTACTGATTCACTAGACCTGACCGTGGGGCAACAAGGAGAAGAGGAGATATAAGGAACAATGGTGACTATAGCAGCAACGTACATGGAGAGGATTCATCAGGCCAATCCATCTCAAGAGACAAAGACAAGTAAGAAGGACTAAACCACTATAGTATGGGACCTTTGCCATACTTGAGCAGGTTGGAAAAGAAACCTTCAAGCCACACTTCATGCAGATGCACACGATAGCAAGTTGCAAGAGCTCGCACCTACTAAATCCATCTATGCATGAAAAAGAAGGAAACATACAAAAGTTTCCTTCCAAAGAGGATTGTACTCGAGGAAACTCAGAGGAGGATGTAACACTGGAGCAACAAACTAGAGATCCACAGAGTCTTGGCAGGTTGGATGAGAGAAGACACCAAGGCAGACCCAGTGGTACTCAAAGGAGCAAGAGAGGGAGTTGATTCCTCTACCACTCCCCCACTAAGATTTTATGGGACCAAAATCCTCCTAAGTAAGGGGGAGGTATGATCCATAGGGATCCATAAAAACACACCACTTCATCAGTTCCATCAGCACCAAGAAGGAGAATTGAAGAAAATGAAGGAAAATGAGGTAAACAGAGGTTCTGGATAGAACCACCACTCTATGCAGAGTGGTGGTTGCAGAAAGGGTACCACCCTGGTAGGGTGGCGGTCAACATCCGGTAACCAGTGCACCCAACCAGGGTAAGTGGTCCTAAAACCAAGACAGGTCTACTCAGGTGGTGGTCTGACACTTTCAAACAGAAAAGAAGAATGGAGCATGAATGGACGTGAATTTGAAGTGCCCAACTATGTCTCTTCCCTCCCTAACCTTTCCCATTCTCTAGTGCACATGAGGACATGGGAGAAGGCTATAAATATAAGGAGGAGAAAGAGAATTGGGCATTCAAAGATCCAAAGAGATCAAAGAGAAAAGGTTTAAGTTTAATGAGAGCAAGTGAGAAAGATCTTCAGTGCTGGAGTGGAATTGTAGGAGCAAGGTGTAGAAACAGAGAAAACAAGCATAGGAAGGGAGAGGTTTACATTGTTGTGTCCATTTTCATACTTCTTGTAATCTGTAATTGTCTATAATTGACCAATAAAAGTGGGAAGAAAGAGTGTTTTCCCTTCCCAACTGGTTTTCCTCCATTGGAGGTTTCTAGGATAAAATTGTTGGTGTTTGGAGTTTGAATTATTTCCTATTCTCTGCAATTTATTTTCTATAGCACTAGATAATCAGTCACTAAAGCTCTAATCTTCAATCAATCTATCATTTTCCAAAGTAAGTAGAACAACATATGTGATTTCGTAGCCAAAGTGATTTATGGATCACAAATACTATCGAAACTAAAGTGCGTAGGATCCATGGAAAATGCCTCATGCTTAGTTTATGTAATTCTATTAAATAATGGAGTTAACACTTCATGCTTGATAAGAGCAAATAGGATGATCAACAATATCCCTTCTCTAGGTATGGGATAGTACCATGTGCCAATGGCCATGCTAGAGGCATCCACATGCACGTGAAAAGGTTTAGACCATGAAGGAAAGCACAAAATAGGTGCTTGTAGTAAGCCTTTCTTTCAGATTTCTCAAACGCGTGTTGTTGCGCTTCACCCCAATAAAATTTCCTTTTCCTTTCAATAATTCCTCCAAGGGGCGTGATGATCTTAGCATAAACTTTGATAAAATTCCTGTAATATCCTATGTGCCCCAAGAATTGATGCACCTTACTTTGGCTAGCATAGTTCCTCTAAGCCCAAAATCACAACAATCCTTAGCAAGATCTACTAACAAGCCCTCCTTACAGATGATGTGTCCCAGCAAAATTCTAAAGGGTGTGAAAATACAAACTTCTTAATATTTAAAGAGATGCTCAACTGTTGGCACCTCTCAAACATAAGCCTCAAATTATCACAATGATCCTTCACAAGCCCATAGAACTGTCCAATCATCTAGATATACCTGCAAAGAACTTGTGAATAAAATCCTAAAACACTTGTACCACTATGTATGAAAATACTACAGGCACATTCTTTAATCTAAAGGGCATAACCATGTATGTTAAAAATTCCCCACTCAGTGGTGAAAGTTGTCTTCTCTTGGTCTTCTTTTGCTATCCTTACCTGATGATACCTAGAAAATCCATCAGTGAAGGAGTATATTTCGCGCTCTGCAATGCCCTTCAAGATTTCCTCAGTAAATGGCGTGGGAAAGGGATCAATCACACATGCAACATTTAACTCCCTATAATCCACACAAATGTGGATTCTCCCATATTTCTTTATACTTGATAACCATAGGGCTCACCCATTCAGACTCCTCAATGGGCACAATGATCCAAAAATTAACATTTTGTCAATTTATTCTTTCACCTTGACACGCAAGTTAGGATTCATCCTGTAAGGCCTCTTCCTAACTGGGTGCACACCTTCTTTCAGCTATCCTCATTCTCATTTCACCCAAAGATTCATGTACCCCTTTCAACTCATGATATCCTCTAGGGAATTAATCCTGGAAGTCACAACAGTAGCTCAATTATCTTAGTAACCTTAGAGTCAAACCAAAAATATCTAATGATGGCCTCCTTAGGTTCAGCATCCATTCCAATGTTTACTTTCTTGGTCTTCATAGGATCATGGTAGGGGTGCACCTTCTCATTTGTACCATCTAAGACTTCATGTGTACCCTTATTGTATGCTCAACATCCAATTTTCCACTTCTTCATCATCAACTATATAGACCATCTTACCCTTTTCTCTTTCTAGGAAGGCATGCCCCAAGTTGTTTTGACATCTATTTCTTCTTCTTCGAAATACGCCCCTAGGTCTGACTCTCCTAATAACTCCTGAAGTAGTTCCTCAAACTTTGCACTATCTCCCATAGTTAAGTGCTTCATAACATGTAATGCCTCATTCACCAGAGGTTTAGTGGAAAAATAGTTAAAGGTTTGAATCATACCTGTGGTAAGTTCTTTCCAATTTCCAATCTCTCTATTCAACTCTGTATAGATATATCATGCACGCATGCAAACCTCACAAGGTGAAATAAAGTTTGTGCACCCAAATGAAGGTGGTAAAGCTTCCTGCCCCTCTATCCAGAGTCTCTCACACTATTGAACATGGTGTTGAACAGGATCATTACCATGAAATTCAAAGATATGAGTAGGTTCATTGCTCCTTAAAAATATAGTAGATAAATTAATTCTCACTTCTCTCCACTCCAAAATATTATCCCTGTGAACCATCCACCAATTGCACTACATCCTGCACAAGAGTATAAACTAGCATATTCCTTCTTTCCACCTGACATTCCCACTGAACTTCCATTATAAGCAAGAATACTTTTGGATTCTCTTCACTAGTGTACCTTGGTACTTGGTTACTACCCAAACCTAATACTGTGTGGCTTACTGACACATGTAGTTGCACTTCTACTTCGTGCCCAACCATTTCATAAGTACCATGTGCCCAATTGTCACATGCAACACTTGTAGTATTGCTCATGGACTGTGCATCATCCCATTGGATAACTCCTTCCTTTGATGGCTCAAGAACTTCCAAATCTCTGAATGGTGTGCACATAAATTATATTCAATTTTTCTTCACTTAAGGGCTCTACATAAGGTGCAGATTTCCCATCTATCAAAGGGATAATGACGCACTCTTCTTTATTCTCAAAAATTATATACCCTTTGTTGAAATGTATATCAACATTGTTTGTATAACACCAAGAGCACCCAAGTAAAGCTGGAAAAATGTCAGCTTCTACAAGTGCTAAGACCTCAAAATCCCTAATAAACTTGGCTCCCTATATAGTAATTGATGCATCCTTTAAAACTCCAATAGGCATGGATTTAGTGATTTTTTCCATAAATATAACATTTGAAGATTGTTGTAATGGGGGTATGCCTATCTGAACCCATGCATCCAAAGTGAGTACATTTACTTTCCATGATGGTATCAATTAGAATATTACTTAAAAGCCAACCATCCAAAACAACATTCAGAGTGATATCCTTGTCATAATCCAAGATATGAGGGGGAAGGTTAGCATGTAAAATATGCCTTTCATGCCCAATCCAAGCATGTAGAGTGTTTCCCTTTAACCAATTCCCTAATAAAGGAATAATGTTTTCCTGATGCAACATCTTGTAAACCTAATTTAAATCATCAACATCTGTTTGATGGAGCTCATTTATTTCTTTTTTTCTAACTTCCGCATGATTGGTCTTTCAAACATTGTATTTTGCCCTGTAAATTCTGAATTACCTCCATGGTTTCTTGATAAACCTCCTTCGGATGCATAGGGTCTGGATACTTTTCATGTAAAACCTCCTCTTTAGTAATGACATGTTTTGATTTCAGAACTTATCTGGCATGCAACCTCAGTGCACGTAGTAATATTCACAGGTACCAACTTCAGGATTCAATGCTAAATTTGACATCCATTGAATCTTCCATGGCATGTACTGTACTCTAACCATTCCCACACCCTTTTTCTCCTTTTTATGCTTCTTACTCAAGTTTTCATATAAATCCAGGCACTCTTCATAGTTATGATTCTTTCCACAGAAATAAAAAATAATGGTCTATGGACACTCACGCCTGTAATGATCAAGGGATCCACATGTATAACACTTTCCAAGAGGGAAATCACTTCTTCCACCATGTCATGAACCTCATCCTCTTGAATCCTCCTCGGTAACCTTGACCTCTACCACAGCCTCCATCAGAGTGCCCTTCATTATGATCATGGTCATGATGCTCACCTTTCTCCTTAGAATTATTTGCAACACTCAGTCTGTCATACACCAATATCAATGGCATCATGAATCTGATCAATCAACCTACAATCTTCAGTATCATGAGTGGAAGACCTACAAATCTTGCAGTAATATGACACATTCTTTCTTATCGTGTATTGCAACAATGGGCACCAAATTGAAATATGGTCCAAGTGATATATTTCATAGTCCAACAACAAAGAACACACTGATTTACAAGGAAAACTATCCTTAGTATGCCCCTCTACTTCACAATCTATACAAAAAATCCCACTGTATATCTCATGCATCGAATTAGATGATAATTTCTCTAACTGTTTAGCCATCGTTACAATCCAAGCTTCTAAAAATGGGCTTACTCCTGTGTCTACACTCCCTACCACTGCAGCACACAGAGCCACTTCAAGCACCTCACATAGATATGTATAAGTCTTATGTGAAAGCACTCTTCTAAAAGGCATGATCAATCCTCCAATGAACCACTGTGCATGCTGGCTCACATGAATGTCATAAGATAACTAAGACATAAGTGTCTTGAACCAAGCATCATACTCCCAAACACTCTCAGTAGTTCCCTTGCTTAATATCTTTCAATGTGCTTGATTTTCTGCTCAAAATCAAGGATATAAAATTATTTCAAGAAATCATCCCACAGTGCACTTATAATCTACACAATTCTGGTCAGGGTCAAACTTTCTGTACCAACTATGTGCACGTGCCCCTGCATAATGTAGTTGTAAAAATGACTCACCTTACACTCTAGAGCAGTAATCCCCTTCACGCGCCATAGCATCTCACACATATGCATATACTCAGCTACATCTTCAATGCCTCTATATTCTGGAAGACAAAGGGACATCTCCATATAAATCTGTTGGGGCTGGTGTAGACTATGCCCACCAGATCTAGTACATGTGTTTCCTCCACCTCTAGAGCCACCAGATTGGCCAACACTTCCGAGCCACTTGACCCTCCTAATCCTCCTCCTAAAGTAGGAAATAGACTAGAGGATGCACTACCTTGTGTTCCAATTATCCGTGCTAAACTAGACTCCCACATTCTATGTAAATTTGTGCTACTTCTAGATGTTATACCAACATTCTACGCACCCACATTCTGTTGTCGATGACATGCTAGAAAAGATACCTCCAGCTGGTCCTCTAAATAAAATAGATGACGATTGTGCCATAGATGAATAAGCTCCTTGATTAACTCCTAAACTTGACTAAAAATTGACTCTATCTACTGTAACTCTACTACTCACACTAGCTTGTTTACTATTAATTACCATAGAATTTGTAAAACCAAGCACAAAGGCTAGGTCACTAGGTAGGTTTAGATGCATGCCTGTGGTCCACAATATTTCATCAAGATGCACTCTCATACAAATTCAAGGAGGGTTCTTTGTCATGATTTCCCAAATGGGGGAGTTCTAGATTCTCTTGCTCCACTCCCTCTACGTGAGCTCCAAATCCTTCACGAGTCATCTCCCTCCGCAACACCATTCTTTCCACAATCTCTCGCTGCTTCATCAAATCCCTCTCATGTGCTTCATTAAACTTAAGCCACCTTTCTTCTCTCTGTCTCTCTACCACTAAGTCTACCATCTTTACCAAACTTTCTCCTGCCCTCGCACATGGTGGGGTTTAGCTAGCCATAGGTTTTTCTTCCAAATCCAGGGTCATGATCAAGATCTTGATTGACTAAAGGAATTTCCATGCAAGTAAGATCCTCTGGGCTCACGCAAAAATTGGAACTCAGCAACTTCTAGGAAAGAGTAAGTGGAAACTGCGTACTCAAGAATATAGCTGTTCAAAACACCATGGAACCAAACATCCACAGAGTGCATCCAAATCAGATCTGCATCATACAAGGCCTGGAATTCTTCCTGTGTCCAAACAAGTGTGTGAAACCTCCAATTCCTCTTAGATGCATAAAAAACCAGCCACTCGTATAGCTCTATGGGAAAGATGGTGAAGAAAGTCTCATACAAAGTGTCATACAAATTCTTCTCAACCCACATGTGTATATTAAACTTAGGTCCAATGCTAAATCTACAAGCATACTCTTCTTCTAGATCATCTAACCACTCTTCAATACTGGCCAAAGTCAACTGGTATGTCTTCATCATGCACCATCCTGAAAAACAACTAAGAAAGAGGTCCCAAAAATGGGACCAATGATGTAACCTAGAATATACCCACAAAACCCAAGGTGCGTTGGCACATCACTCAGCCTGAACTAAGCACTCACCCAAAGTGTTCAAGGGTACCAAGTCCCTCTTAGTGAAGCTTGTCCAAGATGTTAGCATGAATGAATGTATATTTTGAGATCCATATAAATAATTAATTAAACCACAGTGCATAACCCAAATCTAGATCCTTAACCATAAAAAGATTAACTAAACAATGACTATAATGATATTTACCATGCAATATCCACGTTCAGGTACATGTAACACAAATATCTAGCCAATAAGATCCATTATATTAATACTATAAAACACATAAGCTTCATACATCATGAATAATGTCACCATGAGTCATGCACGCATACAAACCAACAACATAACTCTACGAAACATCAGGTCCCTAAACCATGCAAATCAATACATATTTATAGGGGTGGGGACTTTCCATTCACCGCCCATGCACCTTTAAAAATAGGCTACATGCTAATAATATCCATGCATGCTTACATGAGAATAAAAAGCATGCAAGTGCTAATAATAGATTTTCTACAATTAACTCCTAGTTCAAATCCTATTATTAGTCCAAAACTTTGCATGGCGCTCAACCTTCTATTAGCCCAAAATAACCTTAGCGTAGTCTGCAAGTCTTCATATCATTGTGTCCATACTTAAAATACTTTTGTTTTGTTTTTATAAGATGATTGATGAACATAATACATAATTCATGGTTTTTTTAAATCAAAAAATAAATGAAGTAACACATAAAAAAAACCAAATAATGAGATGTACCTAGAATAAAAATAATATTGATCGATCTCTCATTGTGGAAATCTACATTAAATAATTTTTTTAATAAAAAATCATGGTATTGCCAAAACCAAAATTTTCATTAAAAAATGAAAATAACCAAAAAATTTCACAACATATTTCGGATGTGAATTTGCGTTGGCTCTGGGATTTGGGTGGCATTTACCATGGGTAATTTTTTTAAACTTAATTTTTTTTGTTTCAAAATTGTTTTATTTGGTATGTTAATTTACATTTTTTTTTAAAAAAGGGGACGAATATTATAGAAACTATCTTAATAATTAATGCTTGAGTTATGGTATGGTTGAAATTTTTAATAAAAAAGAAACATGAAATAATATTTAATTTAATTTATTGAATAGAGAGATTTCAGGGTGGCTAATTTCTTATCGATTCTAAGAAATGACATGCCCTTGAGCATGGAAAGTGTGTGAGAAATATGTATGAGCATAGAAATAGGATGCCCCCTTATGGGAAAATGTTAGAAGTATAAAACATAAGTGAATATGTCCCTATGTGGGGATATATAAACAATGTAAAATCAATTAGGGGTCGATATATCACTGTGAGGTACAATTAAATTGTACTTACACCCAATAGATGCATGCTATGAATACTGGAAATGTAGGAACGTAGTAAAAAATAGCTCAACTTGATGTGGATCATGAAACCATAGGACAAAGCAAACACCTAATAGAAATAAGCATAATAGAAAACATATCAATAATTTCAATCATAGAGGAGGCACATGAAACAAGGAACACATTCTAATCATATAAAACACATTGAAGGAATTCATATCAGGAACAAAACAACTTTATATAACACACACTAAAGAAACACCTAACACAAAGAAAACACATTGAAGAAATTCCAAACACATGTAAAACATGTTGAAGTCAAGAAAAACACAGAGAAAAATTGCTGAAGACACGCCAAACATATGGAGAAAACATGTTGAAGAAAAACAAAATAAGGAGAAAACACTCAAATGTGGAGTAAGAACATAAGATAGATAATACATGTTAATCATATAAAAAATGAATACAAATCAAACATGGATAAACCATATGATGTATGTGGAAGGCATACATACACATACATATGAACATAATATGAACAAAAGACAAAGGATAAATAATCATACAAAATAAAGAAAACACATCAAACATGAAGAAATCATATAATATATTATGAAAGTACCCCAAACATGATGTGAATATGTCACTTATGTTACCACTCAAAAACAAAAAATAGAATCATGGAGATAACAAGCACAATGAAGACATAATATAATTAAGGGAATGCTAAACATATGTAATCCATACTAGGAACATGAGAATATCCAACATAGAGTTTTTTTTCCAAATGGAAATGATATGGACATAAAAATTAAATGAGGAAAAGCATTTGGATCACACATGTCTATATCACTATTATTGGAAGATTTTGTTTCAGGAGAAATCATACATATATGATCATTAACATAAGCCAATGGGTGTACCATGTTAAAAGGAATACAAGATCAACAAATGAACATACAACATGAAACCCTTTGTATGCATCTTCTTGTACGACATAAATTATATGTGTAATTTCTCAAGGAATCCATTGTAGACTTAGTAAGTGGACATCAAGGAGTTGTAATTGGAATTTATTGAAAATAGTTTTTTTTTTAATTAATTAATTAATTAATTTTTATTTATTTTTATCATTTCCATGTTTTTATGATGAGTTTGAACATCCAAATAATTTGTACTCATAGAACAAGGTATATTACATGTTTTAAGAGGTGTTGTATCCTTCGTATGTCCACATGTAATATCTTTATGTCTCTTGTTGTCATTGTTATATCCAATTTTATACTTGACTAGATGATCATTTGGAATAATGTTCTTTGTTATACATGTTCCTCTTTTTCTAAATCCTTTACCATTATAATGCATATTTTGTACATACTTGAGTCCAGATCCATATTTATTTGAGGCCATTTGAACAAGAATAGGGATTCTTCTTAGTGTTGGAAAATTAATCTATCATATACCCGTTACCCTTAACATCCTTTGGTTTTCATTCATTAATATTTGTTGTTTCGGTTGGTATTTAATAATATTGTCGGGTGATATATAGGGATATAATTTAAAATACACTCATATCCTCTTTATATTTCCTTGAGTAGGGTGTAAAAGTAAACTTGGATATTCACCTATCTATGTTAGTATTCTCGTGATCATTATTTTCACTATCTTCAAGATACTTACTACATTTACCAAGTTCAAAGGTGGTCATTTGGCCCATTGGTATAATTCCTTGAGGTACCAATTCATTGGGTTAATTTTTATTCAAGTGAGGTACACTGACATCTTGGGGTTCAAATATTATGCAAAATATAAATGACACATCATTTGCAGGACATGTATGGATAACTCCCTCATGTATAAACTTTAAGTATATATTTTAAGCGGATGTGATAACTCCTATATCATGTATCCAAGGTCTCCCAAGAAAATTACAATAGCTTACATAATTAGGTATAACTTGGTGTTCTATAGTTATAACTCTATGTCTAAGTGATATATACAATTTAATACCTCCAATATCATTGATAAGTTTATTATCAAAATACATAATGACCATATCTGATTTAGTAAGGAATTTTCTGACAATTTGTATTTGTGAAGTAAAAATTTCACTATGCATGTTTAATAATGAAACATTATCTACAAGATCACCTTTTGATCCCTATTTTGTTTATTGTAATTTAAATGTACAAGGGAAGATGTTGAACAATAATATTTTTTGAGGGAACATCATCATTATTAAATGTAATAATATTCTCACTATTTTTTTTACAAATATAATAATATAAGAAAACTAAGTAGGTTTAGTAGCACTTGGTAATGTTGTTTCATTTAATGCTTTGTAAATAATATCTTGTACATATTAGATACAATAAACATCACACACACACACACACACACACACACACACACACACACACACACACACACACACACACACACACACACACACACACACACACACACACACACACACACACACACACACACACACACACACACACACACAAACACACACACACACACACACACACACACACACACACACACACACACACACACACACACACACACACACACACACACACAAACACACACACACATGTATGTATGTATGTATCTTAGTATGAATATTTTACAATCGATTCATGAGATCATACTCTTTTTCCAAATAGAACTTGGGTTTTAGAGCTTGGGGAATATTTGAGTTGATCCCACTTGCGGTTAAAGAAGAGGAGGAGAGGATATTGTGTTATTTTCTCTCTCCTTTGCATGGTATGGTTCACCTCATAAGTAGTCATTATATAATGGGAAGCCCACAATATATCTATATAAGACAATATATCTTCACTATCATTGGTATGGATAACAATATATAAATAAGGAACACTATCTTCATTGTATACAACCTTAGCATGTATAAAAAACTAAGCTAATAAGTTATCACATACCTTTGGAAAGAATAATATTCTAACTAGTAATACACACAATTTGTACAAAGATAACAATATACTACATAATAATGTAAAGTATGCCATAATGGAAACACATATAACGATATTCCCATCCATATCGATAGTTAAAATATACATTGAAGTGAATAATTTACAAAGATGGCCACAAGGAACAATTAGAGATACAATATATATGACTCCAAGTAAAACCCTAGGAATAAGCATGCACAAATTAGAGCCAAAGGAATCAAACATATAAGAATATATGCCCTAAAATTATCATATCACCAAAATGTAGATTGGAAGGTACTTTTACATCAACAATGCACTAAAACAAACCACATATATTGTTATTAGGTATAAATAGATATAACTTAATAAATCAAAACTAATTACAAATACTATGGGAATATAGAAAAATCAGAATAAATAAAAAATGCTTGTAATGAATAGGGGTTTAGGGTGATATGAATGTTCTCCCAACTCAAGAGAGAATTTCCAGAAATAGAAAATATAGAATAGGTCTAGACAACGATGAGAAATAGACCCAAAAATCTTATTGCAAACCTTGACTAGAGCTATATGATTATGATAACGACTAGGGACCACTTCATAAGAGTAGTAGTTTAGTTTTAGAAAATTACATTTTTTGAGCTGTAAGATCCTCAATAGTAAACTATAATTGGATGAGTGTATGCCTAAAGAGATGAGCTATCTGGAAATATATTATCATTGAAAATAATAGAATACCCTTAAAAGTTATCCCTAACATGGTGAATTGGATATTATTTGTAGTTCTTCTAGTACATCTCTTATTTTAGGAGTTTTCATATTCACATGTGTATGCATGTTGAATGCTATTATTTTCTTTGTTTTTCTCTAAATACAACTCCTATTGTCATTCCTACACATGTTGAGTGGATGTTAAGTTTTATTTGTTTAAAATAATAATTACTAACATAAAACAACTTCAAACAAATTACTAACATATAAATAATAATTACCGAGTAATTATTATTTACTAATTCACTAACTTACATTCTTAACATTCACCAAATATATATTTGTTATTGTTGTTTTATATAACAACTAATAACAAATTACTAACCTAGATTACAAATATTACATTTACCTTAATAATAATTACTTTACGTAATTATTATTCACCTAGACATACCAATGGAGCAATAACCATAGATTTCCTAACATATTCATTATAATCAAGAGTTTATAACACATTAATCCCTAGTAGTTAGTGTGTTGTCCCCGATAATGAATCCTCAATATAGATTAGTGGTATTAGAGTAAGTTAGATCATACATGTCCCATCAAATGAGGTTGGGCTATTAGAAGTTTGGCTTGGAGACATGAAATCCATCTATCTTTTTGATAGGCACAAGAAGCTACATATGGATGTGAAAGGAGGAAAAAATTCCTCTTACCCAATAAAGAAAATGCTCAAAGAATATTTGATAAATGAAATGGTTAAAATGATTACCCATTTCATGATGATTCTCTAATAGATGTCAAAAAATATGCCAATAGCTCTAAATAAGTGACCTTTCTAGCTGTCCGCATATTTTAAGACACAAACAAGTTTTGATATTCATATATTTGAAGGTAAAATAGAAGTAAATGTCCTTGAAAATTGGATCGAAATATTACTCATATATTTATTGGAAAAATTTCTCAAGTTCAGAGAAAATAATGTTTTCTTAGGTGAAAGCTAAAGCCCAAGTCCAACAATAGTGTTTGCCTCACCTTGAGAAATCTAACAAATATGGAGAAAATTAATGTATGACCATCACATATTCCTCTTGGATTTACTTTGTTGATTTTTTAAAGATGAGTATTTTTAAGAAGATTTATATGAGGTAAAATACACACAATGCAATTGCTATGATAAAAGAAGGACCAAAACGCAAATGAATATGAAAATCCATTCAATACTATATTAACAAAATTTAGTGTCAAGGATTCTCAAAGGCGTAAAGTGATAAAATATTAAATTATGGATGAGTTTTTGGAGTTACTGCATAAACTATTTGAAATTCTAACGTTTTGAGTCCTATTTTGGACCTATCATTAGGGAAATTAAGTTTTACCTTAAGAAAAGTTAAGAAATACCCTACCATATAAATAATCCAAAAAATGCTATTATGTAAATATCTGCCAACACAATTACGGGGAGGTTAAAAGATCACAATACCAACCTAAGCCCTAAGAAGGAGAGGTAACTATTCAATTACGTTAATAATAACTTACTATCACATAATTAATTATGTACTTGAATAGTTATAAATATAAAACACCCAACCTAAGGGGAAGACCTAAGCACCTATGAAGTGAGGGATAATTACCTAATTATACCACTCTTTAATAAACCCCATGAGTTTATTAATAAAATAATTAAATGGATAAAACCCATGACAAGAAAAGGAAACTAACCTAAGCCCAACTAAGGAGAGATAATTATTTAATAATATAATTACTAACTTACTTCACCATGTGTGAATTGATTTCTCATGTTAGTTAGTTAATTAAATAGTTAAATAAATGACCCACAGGGAAGACCTAAACTTCCAAGGAGGGAGATCATTACATAATTACACCACTACTTAATAAACTCCATGAGTTTATTACTGATGTAATCACATGAATGTAAGGACGAAACACAATGAAACCGGTAAGAGTGAGAGGAGGAGGATGAAAAATAGAGGCATGAGACAAACCTGTGCAATAGAGGTTTCCAGGTGTTACTTAGATTCTAAACATCATCACTATTAACATTATTGGGTTATTTCTCAATTTTAAGCTCTTTGTGAATTTTTCTATTAGTGTAGAAACTCTCAATTGCAATTAATTTTGTGTTGTTAATGCATATGGAGTGTTTTCTTCATGTTAAAAAAGGACATTTATCGATCTTGATATGCTCCAAGTCTTGTCAATGTTATTTTAGTCTTGTTTGGAGCAAACAACCAATTTATCCAATGTATGTTTTATTGAAACTGCATTGTATTGAATAAACACGCTTTATTTTTTTAGCAGATAAGATCCTTTGGATTCTTAAGTATGTTCCTGATGGTGCTTACTGGCTTGAAGCATATCTTGAATCCCTTCTTTCTTATGATTCTAGAAATATTTTTTGATGTCCCTTTAATGTATGGGAGAAAATATTTTATTTCTTGCCTCCCATTTTTAATTCCACTTTTTTGGCCATTATTAGCTCTATGAGAAGTTGTCTTGATTTGCTACTTTTTATATCTGATCCCTTTTAGAACTTTTATTAGATGTTTTTCTTCTAATTCAAAATGTATGTTATTTTATATTCTCAAGGATATTGTAAAGAGGGTGTTGAGGACACCCAAATTTTGGGATGGCTGGTGGTGTGAATATGCTCTGATGTACACCTCTATGTGAGTTTTATTTCTATAGACCCGACAGGTCAATAAACCATCTTCATTTCTCATGATTAAGACATCAATAAAAGGAAGTTTCTCATATACGTCAACCTCCATTATGAATTTTATGTTCTATAATTATGTATCAAGGTCACCCAAGAAGGATTTTAGGTTCTCTCTACCATGTTTCCATTTACAATTAGTATCATCTATGTATCTAAACCACCATTTTAGTTTTAATGGTGAAGTTTTTAGACAATTTTCTTTACTTTTTTCCATAATATTTTTTCCACAATTGAGGATAAGGGAGATCCCATCATCATGATCTCATTTTATTCATATAATTCACCCAATAATTTAAATTGAGTGGATCTTAATGAAAACTCAACCAACTCAGTAGTCTATCTATCCATGATTTCTTTTAAAACCTTTATAGCTTCCTCTACGGGAATTTTAGTGTAAAACAAGACCACATCAAAGCTGACCAATAGATCATGTGCACCAACATGCTTCCCTTCTACCATGATAGTAAAATTCATTTAATATTTTAAAAATGATGCATTATTTCCCACAAACAACTACACATCATCAGGGAAGGGCATCTATGTCACTTGAGACACCATTTTGTTCCAATACTAAAATGATAAAAGATGATTTAGGAGTAAAAATAAAATGAACTTACATTCAATTCAAGGTGGAAAATCAAATGAGAGATTTCCGTAAATGATTTTACAATCCAAATATTCACCATGATAGGAGAAATTTTATCATTTCATGTACAAATTGTGCATTAGAAAACAAAACAAAATTAGGGGATCTACACACCTTTTTCGATCGACCTTTGGAGTCATTCTACATGGTTTCCATGTTAGAGTTGTTATGTCTTTATTGTGGTTAAATTTGTTTCGATGATGATATTGGTGCCTTAGAAAAAATGGATAAATTCTAAAGACACTGCAAGTCTCTACTTTAAGCATGTGCAAGTCTACTTTGGCTTACCAAAAACAATTTTGTCTCAAAAGGATAACATGTTTCTTATCCTTTTTGGGTTTGTGTCATGGTACATGATGGAAACCACATTCACCTTTTTTAACCCATAAATAAATGGGAAAAAATTGATTAACCATAAGGTGGTGCATTTACTTAAAATGTATAACTCAAAACATCCATGTACACGAGATGATAGTTTACTAGACATATAACATAGCTAAAATAGATCTCTCCATTTCTCCACAAGCCATATCCTTTTTAGGTTTATTTTGGATTTCGACATCCAACACTCATTTATGTGGCATTAAGTATTACAATATAAGAAGTATCTCCTCTTGCAAAGAAATAATATAAAAAATCATGACGTTTATCGAGTGTGTTTGGAAAATCCAAAAGAAAATTCATGAAATCCTATAGAAAACTAGCCAAAAGTATGAGCAATACCATGACCAACATTGTGTCCCTCACTAGTTCCATGTTGGTGATAAGGAATGGATAAATTTGTATAGAAAAATTTGAAAGGTCTAATTATGAAATTCACAAATCTATGATATTGGCCCTACATAATCATCAAACGAGTAGGAACTAATGAATTTCAACTAAAGTTTCCACTAACGATTTATTTTATAATTAGAATACTAGATGACATCATGGAGTTATTGCATACCATGCATATTAGACTAACTACCATGGAAGATTATCGTAGAAGAGGATTTACTCTCAGAGATGATATAATTGAAATAGAAAAAACTAGAAGTGATTGAGGTTTTCACAGATGAATCACTCTCTATGTGAGGTTGTTTAGATACAGGTGAAGGGATAGTAAATTCTATCTCGAAAATAGTTTGAGTGAAATTATAATATATGTACTTTTTAGGAACCTTTAATACCAAAGAAATTATGATTTGTCTCATAGAAATGAAAGAGTACTTTGAATTGTATAAGAACACAAAGTGAAAATTGTGTATACCAAGGTAAGAGGTCATGCTGCATTGTGGTGGAAATAATTTTGTTTATAACATAATAGAAAGGGTAAAGACACAATTAATTCTTGGGAATAATGGTTACAAAATTGAAAGAAATATTTTAACCTTGTGATTACTAGTTAGATTCATTGAAAAGGTTGTAAAAATTGTGATAGAATGATTTGAGTGTAAAGGAATGACTTGAGGAGTTCTACGAGATTACAATTTATGTTGGTCATAAAAAAGGATCAAGAGAAGATAACATGGTACATAAATGAACTGTAGTGGGTGATCTAGGACGAGATCAATATTTTGAAAATGAAAACAATATGAGAAACATATCAACATGATTTAAGAGTAGAGGACAAGTTAGACCAAGATGAAGTATTGTGCCAGTGTGTACTAGAGAATGAAGACACAGATATCATAGAAGAGGCTCATGGTGGTATTACAGGTGGGCACTATGCAGGTGACGACACTGCGTGAAAGATTCTACTCGCTAGATAATGGTGGGAGACCTTATACAAAGATTATAAAGCATATCGTAAGGCGTGTGATCACTATCAACGTGTTGGTAAACCTGGGCAAAGAGATGAAATGCCCTTAAGACCTATTCCTAGTGCAGAGCCATTTGAGAAATTGGCTATAGGTTTTGTGGGTCCTATTTTTTTAGTCACAATTAGAGCTTGATCACGTTATATCATCACTTGCATAGATTATCTTAAAAGGTTGGCAGAAGCAACACCTACCAAGGATTTTATATCAGCTACAATAGTCAAGTTCTTATGGGAAAATGTTCTTACAAGGTATGGATGCCTGCTAAGCTTGACGAGTGATAGATTGGATGAATTTATGATTGCGCACCATAAGACTACACCCTATCATCCTTAGGAAAATGGGACTGCTGAGGCCTTCAACAAGATTTTGAGTAAGACATTGACAAAAATTTGTGATGTTAGAAGGAAAGATTGGGATGATAAAGTTTCTTCCATGCTTTGGGTATATATAACAACATACAAGAGGTTGAATAAGGCCACACCCTTTCACATTGGTGTTTGGTGTAGAAGTTATTCTTCCTATGGAATTCATGTTACCTTCTTTGCATATTACACATGCTGGAGGTCTAGCCGATGAGTAAGCATTAGAAGAAATAATTGATAAATTGATACAGTTGGATGAGAGGTGTGCCATAGCACGTTGGAGTCAGAAGCAGGAAAAAGGCCAGGCAAAAGGCATGACATGACACACACATCGGGGAAAAAAATATTGAGATAGGATAGATGGTGCTTCTTTATGATTCTAAGTTTCTGCGCCATCCAGGCAAGCTTAAAGTGCATTGGTTGGGACTGTATGTTATCACTCATATACTTGAATCAGGCGCTTTCCAGTTAGAGATGCTTGATGGAATATGGTTACCCGGTTACTTCAATGGGAGTAGGATGAAGCCCTACTATAAATAAGTCTTCTTGGTGTTTGTAATAAGGCAGTGTTTGCCATTTAGAATAGGTTTTCATTTCTATATTTCCTTAATGTATTTCCTTCTTCGTCACTATGCTTTGTCAATTTAGTTTGGTGTTTTGTGTAATAAGTGTGTTTGTGCGTTGGAAGCTAATTACCATTTGAAGTATTTTTATGCACAGAGGACTGCACATACCATTGGTGTGGGGTGGTTATTCACAACTGGGTACACATGAGAACAAAACTGTTACAGGTGCTAGTTAAGTGTGGAAAGGAGATGTTAGAAAGGATATTTCTCTAAAAATATGACCATAGATGAAGATAAATGAGGGAACAATATAACGTGAGGTAAGCAGCGGCCATGGAGACTACCAGGGGAAGGTGCACAGTGGTGAGGTACTCGGGTGCATGGAAGCGCTGAAGAGAAGTCTGTAGCTAGAAGGTAGGAAGGTGTGCTAGAAGGTTATAGCTGGGGCATGAAGATGTACCATGCAGATATTGTGAAAATGGTCAATTAATGAGAGGATTGTTGGTAGGTGAAGGAGCAATAAATGCACTAAATTTTTGAAAATCTATATAAGGACATGATGTGGGTTCATTTTTACCTTTGCGATCACAAGTATTTGAGTGAGCTAAGTGCGATCGAGCTGAGTGAATCATGTTGAGGTGTGGAGCATTGTGAAACCAGACGTGGAGAGCAGACTATTGCACAGAAGAGGCTTGTGTCCCCATTGGTGAAGGGTTTGAGTGAAGCAGAAGCATTGAGAAGGAGCTAGGGCATACAGTTTCAAGCTAGGGCATGCAGATTTGAGCTAGGGTTTGAGTTTTCTCGTTACAGACAACAAAAGGTGGGATTTTTATGATGGCACCAAAGAAAGCACCTGTAGCAGGCACAAAAGGAAAGAAGAAGGTAGAAGATGAAGTTGAAATTTCTCCCGAGAGTAATTTTTTAGAGATGCAATACCTAGAAGGAGTAATAGTCAGACAAGAGTGGGATTCCCACATCCATAGATGTAAAATAAGTGACTACAACCACTGTACCTCTGACAACAAGGGAGAGTTGGATGCTTTGTTGAATAAGAAGACCAACAAGCGCATGGTGGAGGATATGCCAGTGTATGACGACGTTGGGGAGAAATTACTGAAGCAGGTAGGAGTTTATCAGTTGTATGAGCTCCTATATTTTGGAAAATATGAACCCTTATACCAATGGCTGATGAGAAGAGTCCATGAGGACTTCTTTTATTTCACCGGATGAAGGGTTAGGATCACAACAACCCTGGTTTCAACACTAACAGGATTGAAGGGCACAAGGGTAGACCTTGTTAGTGATCTGACTGATAAAGCAGTGGTCATAGAAATAAGAAAGGAGTTGGGGTATACCAAGGGTCTACATGGAATGGACATTGATAAACTAAAGAAGTTTCCTGTGGTGCAGGAAGTCACACATCTGCTAACCAAGTTGAATGACCAAGAGAGATGGTCACAGGTAAACACCATGTGGCTTCATATTGCAAAGAAAATGTCTCAGGGAGTAGTATACAACCTAGCAGGCTATATTACAGACACCATTGTTGAGGAAGTGCACACAAGAGAAAAGATAAGTTTTGGTGCTATCCTCCTTTCTCTTGTGTTTTTAGAAATTGGAGTGCCCGATGGGCCAAAGAACAAGATCTAGGAGTACCCCTTGGAAAATAAGTCCCTCGTGGAGAGGTTTGAAAAATATTTATGTGAAGGATCAATGAGTGGGCCGTTTAAGTAGAGGGTGGAGATGTGGTATGACTGACTTCACATGACATTTGAGGAGGAGTGGTGCATTCCCAAGGAGCTACCTTCGGTAGTGGGAAAGGCAGTACAGTTCACAGTGTACCAACACTTTTGCATCGCATGGTTTGCTATGAGGGATGGAACGTGGAGCCCATGGTGCAAAATTCCCTATGCCTTCACAACACTACTTCTAGGCCTCAGTTCATAGATTTACTGATGCCCACCGTCATCTGAACTTCAATGCAGACAAGGTAGACTGTGACTACCACACCCTTAGGAAGACATATGTGTATCCAGGCCAGACTACCTACATTGAGAGGCTCATCTCAGACATCATAAGTATGAAGCCAGTAAGCTTGGCTATTGGGGACAGTGGAGCCACACTCATATACCTTCAGCTTAAGCCTAAGCTGGAGAATAAAAAGTATGTGGAGAATGAGTTCATGCTCCCAGGGCCACCTAAGGGAAAACATACAGTGGAGAACGTGTCAGCTCTAAAGCCTGCATCGACTATAGAGGTAGATGAGGAGGAAGAAGAACATGAAGATAGTGGTGGCTTAGATCATAGAGGCCAAAGGTAGCCCACAGATAGAGTGGAGACTGAGCGCACAGATACTCCACCTCAGGTGTAAGAAGGAGATGAGGACTTGGATGTGGAAGCAGTCCATGAAGAGTGCCATTTTAAGAGGGTATTCAGAAGAACAAGGACCCAAGGCATGGGAACTCCACAGCCTGTAAGAAGATCACCATGAATCTCCCCTCAGAAAGAGGCAACTGAGAAGAAGAGGAGAAAGCTAAAGCTGAATGAGGAGGTAGAGGAGTCTGCAGAGAGCACCTGGAACCCCAGTGCAGTCAGAAGATATGGAGGAGCACAAATATGAGGACATGAAGGATGAAGAGGAAGGTGTGAAGGAGGTAGAAGAATCAGAGCATGAGAAACCTCACACACATGACACTACTTAGGATGTCGAAGGGCTAACTCCAAACCTTGGCGCTCAGGTTCCTAAGGGGCCAAGAACAAGGAGAACAAGTGGAGAATACATGTTGTGCAAGTATGGGCTATGCTGAGGACACAAGAAAAATCATCTGCACCCCATTTTCAAAGCACAATGGACTTGAAAGAGTTATATGGGTGGGAGATGATGGACCCAGACATGGCCACTACATGCATAAGGAAATAACTGTCCTGGTCCATGCAGACTCACATGGATGAGCCATATTTTGATGTATGCGAGGAGTCTTGTGTGTCAAGAAGAGTGAAGAAGGCACCTCAGAGTAGGCACATGACTATAAATCCCACTCTCATGTCTGATGAGTAGGTGAGAAATGCCTTGGTTAAGGTATCTACAGAGGTGGCGTAGAGGAATATCGATAAGGCTGCCACTATTAGAGCACTACTTGAAGATAATAAGGAAAAAACTGTAGAAATAGTGCATCTAAAAGGAGAGAAGGATCTAGAGAAGAAAAATAATGAGGCCTTCATCAACATGGTAGAAGAAATTGGTGACTATGTCTTGAAAGCAAGACCACATCTGGAGTCTAAGGTACCTGAGAAGTTTCCTTCGGCTATGCATTATGTGTGCACATTAGTTGATTTGGTGCTTGAGGATGGACCAATTCGAATGCCAACACCAAAGGATCCTGAACAAGAAGTAGAGAGAGCCAAGGCCTCCATGGTTAGAAATATTTCATCTTACGAGGCATTACTCCAAACTTTACAAGATGAGATGAAGAAAGTAGATCAAGCTTTGAACATATGTGCAGCTCCAGAAGCAGTGATCAGGATCAAGACTATAATAGAAGATAATGAAGTTCTGAAGGCAATGAAGGATGAGACTTTAGGGCACAGAAAGATTGGCATTAGTAAAGAAAAAGTGTGAAGCCCTTGCAGCAACACAAAACCCACATAAGGAGAGGCTGGATGAGATTGGAAAGCTCATAGCACAAAAGATGGATCTTCTGGAGGGAAGGATGTCTGTTATGGCCAATGTTGTCCTAGTACTACAGAATGAAAAGGGAGAGATAACCCAGGATGAGTTGGAAGCTATTGCCACAGACGTTCCAGAGAAGACAAGAAATGTGTTGGATGACTGGAAAACATTGGAGGCTGAGATTAAAATAGAATATCCAGAGTTGATCCTCCCAGTTGAAGTAGAGGGTGCTGCAGAATAGAAGTCTATTCTTTGTACAGTATTCTTTACATTCTTTCCATTCTTATTCTTTATTCTTTGGGAACATCAGGAAGGAACCCCATTGTCTAGGATGACAATGTAGTTTAGTGTGGGGTAATGTTGAGCAGACAGAGTATGACACTAAGGAGAGGGCACACAGAATATTCACATGCAGGAATAAGGTGCATTTGAAGGCACAGAAGGATAGGAAAGGAAACACGCACTAGGACAAGCTGATTTGGGACTTAGCCATTTTTCATGGTTACGGGCTATTTTTGGAGATAGCGTGCAGAGCACACAACAGGATGGAGACTTGCGTGACACACAAATGCTATTTTGGGATGAGCATCTACTAAGTTCCATGCATGAGTTTGGGATAATAATAGGATTACTACTACCAGTTAACTATAGGAGATCTATTATTAGCACACTTGCATGTGTGCATATTATTGTAAAGGTGCATGGCTATTTTCAGCATGTGACCTATTTTGGGAAGTGCGTAAGTGGTGAAGGGAAAGTCCCCACCCCTATAAGTATGTATTAGTCTGTGTAGTTAGAGAGAGACACTGTGTATGAGTTATTGTAGAGTTATGTTGCCAGATCTGATGTGCACGCATAACTTATGATACTATTTATTGTAAGAAGCTTCTGTATTTACTGTGTTTAATATAATGGAGTGTATTGGCTGGATAAAGGTGTTAAACATGACTGTAACTGGTTCTTGTATGGTTGATTTCATTATGATTATTGTTTAATTCATGATTCTTTAAGATCTAGATCTAGAATATGCTCTGTGGAATGTTTATGGTTAGTTAGGGTTTTGGATGTATGTTTTATCTTCAACACATTAACATCCTACACAAGCAACTCTAAAGAGGGGCCTGGTACCTTTGCATGCTTTGGGTGAGCACTCAGCTCAGGCTGAGTGATGTGCCAGCGTGCCTGGGTTGTTCATGGTGGATTCTAGGCTAGGATAACAAAAGCATGAACAATTTTTTGTTTTAGTAATGACATGTAAATTGGGATTGAGACGAGGACCACATTCTATTCCTTATAGGGTGACATGATTAGTGTAAGGACGAGTAGAAATTTTATGAGGGAAATACGAGGTGGAATTGAAGATTTGTTAGTTCATAGATAAAGTTGGATACATGTCACGTTTTACGAGGAATATCTTTGCAACATGATAAAAGGATGTTATATGATGGAAGAGATAATACAATACAAGTATGAAAGGATGGATAAAGTTTCATTATGAAACTATTGAATGAATAAGATAGATTAGTAAACCAAAATAAATGGGGTTGACATAAAAGAGAAAAAACCATGAAAACAATAAGAGAGAGATCATATGTTATGGTCTAGAAAAAAATTTCTTGAAGGAAATCGAAGAAGGCATATGTAGTTGTACAACATAGAATTAAAAAAAGGGAAGAAAATTGAGTAAAGAGAATGTGATTCTGCTCAAGGTACACAAAAACCATAGGTACCTTAAAGGGGAGGAAATGTGAGGAAAAATTACATAAAAAAATAAATATGGTGGAAGAAGGAAACACCTAAATAAGATAACATATGTTACATTAGAAAGAGCCAAGTAAGGGGTTTAATGAAGAAAACTGTTTTAGTGGAGGACAATGTTTTTCCCCAATCGAGACCAAAAATTGTAAAGTGTGGAATACCCATTGGCAAGTAGGCATGCCAAATCCTTATCAAAAATTTGAAAATGTGCATTCTACCACCGATCATGAGTGTGTGAGCTCTAGGATTTCACTTTCTTACCAATGGTGTATGATGTAGGAGAATCTAAGTTCACCAAAAAACTTGCTTCAATTAGAAGTATGGTATGATAAAAAAATAATTTGAGTCTAGAAATGTGTAGTTTATTTGGGATTCAAATTATTTTTACATAGTTTTTCATGTGTATTCTATCATTTTATTTTGGGACTATTTTTTCTGTGTTTTATTCACACATATATGTGTATGTGGAATATTTAGAATGTCTTAAGGATGACCAACAATGTTGTTTTGAGTCAAGAAAAACATTAGAGAGATCGGAAAATCATTGAAATCGTGGCATGGAACTAAAAAACCCTAAAGTGCATATAAATTATTTAAACAATACGTTCCCATAGGATTGAAATCATGAGTAGTGAGACTCATAATGATACCCCAAAGATAAATAAGAATACCATAAATCCATTAGAAATCTACATTAAAGAGTTCTTGACAAATATCATGCTATAGTGCATAAGGTTAGTTGATGACATGAAGGGCAGAATCAACAAAGCTAAAAAAAGTAACTAGATCATAAATCAGAAGTGAAGGACGATGAGCATCAACTAACTTTCAACTTATGTATGTTATTATGAATTGTGTTGTAATTGATTTTAGCTTTGTCCATGGATACTTTAGGCATTATCTTCCATTTAATGATTGCAACACATTTAATTGATTATGGATGGTATATATAGAAAATTACATGCATTATAAGTGGTGCTTATGTTTATATAAACATAAATTGCTAAATTTGTTAGCGAGGGTTTAATCCAAGGAAGATGTTTATAGAGGATTTAGTTAAATACTATTCCATTCATGGAATTTTATTTTAGATAAAAATTCCTATTGAATAATGCTAACTTATTTATGCAATGGCAAAGAGTACTACAATAAGATTGATACATAGTTTTGGAAGAGGTCAAATTGGAGATTAATCATAGAGGCAATGATTTGCAGTGTTGAGTGTCATTTGTAATGGAAAAGAGTATTACAGTAATGTTTTATAGTTCTGGAAGAGGTCATAGGGTGATTAATCATAGAAACAATGATGCAGTCTTGAGTGTTCTGATTACATTGAATTGGATACATGTATAAATGAATATTGATGATCACTCATAATTATGTAGCTTGTTGATGTTGAATAAACCATTAATTTTTATTGTAAAGATTAATATTCCTTGTAATTGTGTAAGTGGCTTGACTAAAGACATCCTTTTTTCATTAGGAATCCTAACTACAACTATTTAAGAATATTTAAATGTTTGATTTGGAAATTTGGAATATAGATGTTTTAATTGAATGACCTATATGTCATCAAAAGGATTGCTATAGCTGATAATATTTTGGGAGAGGTCAAAGGGGAATAGAATTATAGATTCAATGATGGAGTGCTACATTTTTTAATTTTGAGAATAGTATGGGGTATGACATGAATTATTTTTGAGTCACTCCTGATTATAGTAACTTTTTGATGTTAAAGAAAAAATTAATTTTTATTACTGCTAATCATATACATAATTGTGTAATTAGCTTGACTAAAATCATCCTTTCATTAGGAACCCTAACTGGTAGGTGTATAAGAATCTTCAAATGCTTGATTTAGACTGTTGGCATATATATATGGATTTAGGAAATAATAGATTATGCTCTTATAAATTCAATATCAATCTTGCATAAAGGAATAATTCAATGTATCATTGCCTCTTATCTATTCCCTGAATGAATTAATGGACTTATGAAGCCTTAACAATTATGGTTCCCAATGAAGGGACACATTACACCATGTCACCTTTATAAGAGTTAAATCTCACTCAATACAAGATATTAGGTGCAATACTTCATAAGAAATACCAATTTATTTTATTAATGTAAGGAGATATTACTTACGTAGGAAAATTGAAATTACAATCCAATGATAATACTATGTCAAGAATATAAAATCATTATTCTAATAATTCCAATGCTATTACGTATCCCAATCTTGCATAGTTTGAAAACCATTTACAAAAGAAAATTTGGTTCAATTTAATAACTTCATACTAGAATCCCATATCACCTTCCTCGGATGGATGGATAGATAGGTTCCTTCCATGATCATAAATCAAATTTAGAAAGTTAATATGAGCTATAGAAAGTGAACAAAGATGATTTTGCAAATAAAGATACCTTGTAGAATATTCCTCATGGCACAAAAATTCACCATTGATCTTAGAAAGCTTTCCACCATTGGTTCAAGATCAATCAAGTAATTTGGCTGGTCCCTAATGATGAAGGATGGATAAAGATCCACGCGTTCCTCCCTATAACTATACTAATGTTGACAAGAGATCCTATTAGAAACAAATATCATCATTTAAGTAAATGTGAGTGGTCCTATAGAAATACAAATCTTCATGACATATGTATTCTTGGAAACCTCATGAGTGTATCATGATGTTAATTAGGAATTATAATTTTGAGTAACTCTTCATAGATTTAATGAAAAATAATAGTGTTCCATGGTAAGGAATATTGTGTAAAGGTTTTATGTGGATTTGGAAATTGTGTGTGGCATAGAAAGATTTGCACAAATAAGTATAATATTTTTTGGGAAAAGTGGTGTTATACAATGTAAGAAAGTTTTTATAACATGGGTAATGTTGTCAGCCTTTGATTTTTCATGACTAAGATGATAATGATCAATTTTGGATAAATCTTATAAGTTTGGATAATATTCCCTATAAGAATTGGCTAAGGCATTGGTTTCTGCGTGTCATGCTTTGGAGTAACGCAACATTGTGAAAGGCCATATTTACAAACTCTAAATATTGTTGGGTGAATCATGATTGCTTATGAACCTAGATGGTCATATATCAAATAATAAAATTCCAAAGAAACTTGAGTCCTTTATCAAGCATGTTTCTAAAGGAACATAATGGAATGAACAAGTCTAGAAATATTTTCTTGATTGAACCAAGACACATCCTTAAATTCTCTACCTTTCCATTTCACCAGGTATTCATTATATTCCTTTATGCATGTTGTATTCACTACACATTCATATAGAATATATTAAATTTCTCACATATTTTCTATGGTAGTTGGTGTCTCTAATACAAATATGTGTGGTGTCATTCCTCACTTTTAACTTCCCCTCAAATATGGGTTTAAATCCCGTATATTGAAGATACACAAGATTTCTATCCGCTTCGACAATTCTATCTCATATGCATTCTTCAAATATTTGTTGAAGACTCTACATGGTCCAATATTCTTCCACTTGAGTTTATCATATATTCATTACAAAAAATTTCTTTATGCAGGTGTATATGAACTAAATCTAAAACCTTAGAATCCAAGTGTCTCCTTCACAAATCGACATGGTCCTTATACTAGATGCATTACTTTGCTTAATTATTTATACACTTACTTGTGTACTTCCTTGATGTATTATGAAAAGTCCTCTTCCTCCACAATCCGTTTTTATTCTCTCCGCAAATATCATAACTAAGATACTCCTCATGGAATTTTACTATACACAATATGGAAAGGTGACTTCCCATTTCTCATATTCACAAAAATTTTATTTAAAAAATCTCCTTGTGCAAGAACCGAATCCCACATTCCTGATTTCTCTACCAAAAAACATATCAAAAAATTATAAGGTTCTTATTGAATCTTTTGGCCATAATTTATGGGTGATATGTAGAAATAAACTACAACTTTGTGTTCATATTCTTCCATAACATGTGCCAAAAGTGGCAAAAAAATATTAGTATCCCTATCATAGACAATGGTGCAAGGAAATCCATATAGTCTCACAACTTCCTTAAAAAATGTTAGAAATATGCATATCATAATTATATTTATTAAAAGAAATAAATGATCCATTTTTTAGAATATATCCATGAAAAAAATAGAATCATGACCCGTTTACATCATGATAAATCCTAAAACAAAATCCATACTTAGATTATCCCAAGGTTTATTAGGTAGTAAAAGTGATTGATATAACGACACGTTATAACTCTCCCCCTTTCCCCAATTGACATAATCTTTATCTTTGCACATATTTGTGAAATTTTTTACCCATAAATAATTATAAATATCACTCTCCCATTTGGTTTAATGTTTTATCTATCCCAAATTGATTTGAAATTCGTCCATAGTATTTCTCCCAGATCAACTTATCTCTCATTAACTCCTAAATCACATACAATGACACGTCTTTGAATAACAACCCTTCTTGCAAGAATTAGTCTAACCATGACATGTGGTCAACACTCATTGTTTATGCGCATGATCTTCATACTTCCATAAAATATTCATATTTTTTTATAGAGATCCTTCATCTCCTTGAGCCCTACTACTCCTACTTGTATCACATTTACTAAGAAACATATTATACTAAGTACATCTATAACTTTGTTTGATCTATTAATTTTTGGCTTCAAGACAAATGAATAATACTTCTAGAATTGAACCCATTTAATATGTATTTGATTCATCTTCCCTTAGCTATTAATGAATTGTAGTGCTTTTTAGTTTTTATACAAATGAAATCCTTGGAAAAAAGTGTCTCCACTTTTTCAAAGCTTACATAATGATGTAAAAATCCTAATCAAAACCTAAATATCTTCACATGTCTTTCAATTTATCACTAAAATAGGAAATAGGCCTCTAATCTCTACTCATCACAACTCCAATGAATATTCCAAGTTGTACAAAAATAAACCGACACCTATAATTACACCTAAACAATTTAAATACTTAAATTGCGCTAATTATCCCCTTTCTCACAAATTGACGACATATCGTCAAAAGCGCTCATATTCCCTCTTGTTGTCATTAATTAATTACAATACGCTAATTGATTAAGTCACCTATCCAGCTAACACCCTAATTAACGACCTTCCGTTAATTATCAACTCCTCTATCTAGATTAATTAATTATTATTAATTAATTAGTCTTCCCCTTCATTTAACTAGTAAATCAATATGTAATTGATTTAATCCCTTCACAATAGCCTAAATCACACTAATATTCTTCTAATTGGCTTCTATAAGCTTACACCTACCTATTAGTTAATCACCTTTGATTAATTAAAACACCCCCCAACTCCCATGACTTGCTAAACATGTATTAAACCCTTCTAAAGTAAGGTTACCTTTAATAAAGCAACCTTATCCATTCCTAATCATGTTTTACCTTTATCCCACATTCATGAGGATGTGTTGAATCCTTTATCCTTTGGGCTATATAAAGAGCCCTCCACCTACCTTTTTACTTACACCTAAACTCCTTAAGAGAGCAAATGCAAAGCATATAGCAAAGAGACTAAGAGCTTGCACCTTGTTTTCTTGAGAGTTCATCATCTTGAAGAGTTAAGCCTCTTTCTTAAAGTGCTTAAGTCATATGGGAGGTGTCAAAAGGGTCTTATAGCCCACCTTTAATAAGCCCCCATTCCTAGGTCCTTGGAACATTAAGGACAACCAAATTTGATTGCCATGGAGCTTACCTAGGTCCATTTCATTTTGTTGGTTGTTAGAGAATAGAGGATTTTAAATACTTTACATTGTTGAATTCAAAGTTTTGTATTATAAATGTTAGGTATCTAATCCTTGATTAATTCTTCATCATGATGGTGTTTAGATTTTTTAATTAGCTTTGTTAATTAACTATTTTAGGTGTTAGTTCTCATTCATTAACATTAGTTAAAAAACACAAAACACTTGCACACATTTGGCACGCCCGGTGGGACACTTAGTCCCGTGGCATTTTAGTTTAAATTTCATTATTTTGGCTAACTTTTGATATGCACATGTAGTAATTAATTTCCATTTTTTGGAGTTTTTGCTCATTTAATATGTGTAACTTCATGTTTATAGCCTTAATTTTAATGGGTCATTGTCATTCTTAAACTAATTTGTAAAAATTTAGAGTATTGTGAAGTTTTCTTGTTTTTTTCCCATACTTGGTTGCAGGTCTGGCACAGGCACAATTTTAGGAGCACATAATTGATTTTTGGGTGCAGGCATGATTTTAGGGGCACACACATCTCTCTGGTGGCACAGGCATGCTGTTAAAATCTGTCATTCTGTCTGCCGACCCCTGGCGCATGCGCACTAACCCTGGCGCATCCACCCTAACCCGCGCGTAGGTGCACTAACCCGGGCACACACGTTGTTTCATACTGTACCTTCACTGCATCTAAAAACCTGTCAGAATGGCACACACACCCTAACCAGGGCACACATGTATTTTTAGTGGCGCAGATATATTTTTCTAGTAATACGGTTATTATGTCTATTTTTCTCAGAGTAGCGCATATGTTGTTTTCGTGGCACACACACCTCTCGGGTGGCGCAGGCATTTAATTGATCTAAAAATCCACAGAGTGGCACAGGTGTTGTTTTAGGGGCGCAGGCACTATTTTAGGGGCACACACATCTCTCGGGTGGCGCAGGTACACTATGTGCCAAAAATAACCTTTGGTGGCGCATACGCCCTAACCCACGCGCAGGCACAGAAAAAGGGGCGCAGGCATCCTTTTGCATTTTTTGGATTTAAAGGGTTGGTGTGCTAACTTTCTTGCATGTTTATCTAATCACATATTTGTCTTTGCAGGTTATTTTTGCATGTTGGTATTTGATTGGGTAGTATTTTGCATTGTTTACTATAGGATTGAGATCACGTATGCTCTTCCCTCGCATCCCTTGGGGTGATCTTGGGAATCAGAAATGATTCTTAAGTCCTTTTTCCGCTTTAAGATTGTTAAGAGTATTTTAGTTAGAATTGGTTAATTTGGCATTTGTTGAATTAAAGTGTTGTTCCATTTGGTTATCTTTTGAGATTTGTGAAGACATCACGTATGCTCTTCTCTTGCGTCCTTGGATGATCTGGAGAATCAGAAATGGTGCCTTCTCTTTTGATGGAAAACTACTAATCATCATCATACAGGACCAAAAAAAGTTTGTCAGAGAATGAAGGAAATCGAAACAAAAGTCAGAAAAACTACTAATACACGTGTTTTATACAGGTTGCCAAACGTGTTCAAGCAAACCACATCTAATTAAAAAAGATAAAAAGAACAACATATTCAAAACACTGTATTGCAGGTTTCAGAAAAGGGTACGTCCCTCTCCGCTCAACTGGAACATAACCCCTTTGGCATAACGCCTTAAGCTACAACAATGGGGGTGGTTCCAGGAACCCCAAAGTAGTCCACGCAAGAGGGAACCTTGTGGATGAAACGGGAAGTGCTCCGCACTACCTACTTGACTAGTGATTCCTTTGTGAGATAGCGTTACAAGTTGTCCCTACGGTGACCCCAGTGATAGTACACATTAGATGCACTAGTTGCCTACTGTTCTTGAAGGGGGTAAAGTAAAGCCGAGATACTCCCAAACTAGTCAGTGTGACTTTTTGGGTAAATCATCCTCGCTCGTGGATAACTTTGTAACACCTAGGATGAGAGAACCACCTAGGAGAATATACTTTGGCCAGGAGCCCACTTTGACCATTCTAAAATAGTGTTGAGTTGTGAACCATATTTTCATTGAGAAACATGTGACGCATTACTTTCACCTAGTTTTTACTTGCCTTAGGGCGAGGTGAAACTCTGCCGAAGTGAGGCTAGCATTTTTCATCATTTTTTTGATTTATTTCCTTCACATTCTTTTGACACTTTGTTGATCAAAAGAGGTGTGATTACCTTTGTGTTACCATTCGACTGTTTCTCTCACTTTTATGTCCATTTACGCCCATCCATGTTTGCGGCTGGGTTAGTTAAACGTCTAAAGTGAGCGGAGGCATTTTCACGTCATTTGGTAGCCATTGTGATCTTGATACCCATGTCAAGATCGTCATTGTAGTTAGGCATGGTTCATCACCGTGGACTTCCTTAGAAGAGTTAGCTTGTTTGTATCGTATCATTACAATTTCGATATTTACGTCTTGTTTCTTGTAAACTCGACATAAATACCTATATTGTACGGTTACGCTGCACACATTTTTAACTATTCCTAGCTATACTTTGAGCTTTTTTGGTTCGGTTCTATTATTACCTCGATTTCAAAGAGTGCTAGGTTACCATTTGTGCGTGTTATATCAATAACACCTTGATATCAATACTTCACTTTCTCGCAAAGTGGGTTAACATATCTTGGTGATATTGTTGTGTCATTCACAAATCGTAATTGGCACTTTTTGAGATATAGGTCTTAATCAGATTTGAGCTTGCTCATCGTATATCTTGATTGGGAGATCACATTTAACTTCTTGTATTTACTTACGTCTTGTTCATTCCCTTGAACTTGGCATAAGTGGAGACATCTTGTTAATCATCTTGCGCGTCGCAAATTACTTTGAAACGTAGTCTAGGAGATACTTCATTTGATCAGGTTTTAATACCAAACGATTGTTCATTGGTGATTTATCACTCTATCACATTGGTATTCTCACACTGTTAATTTACTCTTAACAAATACATCTTGCATTTCACTTAGGGGTAGTCATTAAACTTTGAACACATCTACAACTTACCCTAGTGAAACTTATCACGAAAACATGGCTCCCAAAACACGTCTAGGGTTAAAGAAACAAACATATGAGGAACAACAAGTGCAAGCTTGGGAAACCTCTAACAGACAAGGGTCAAACCCATTCATCGGACATGATCTAGGACCACTATTTTCTGTAGAAAAGGAAACAGAAGAAATGGTCGACCATAGTGGAAATGAATTAGAGTCACCACACGCGGACTTTGATTTTGACCCTACTCTACTAGATGAATTTCTTCTTAGAAAAAATATAGAGTGTTGGCATGGGTCGACGAATTAGGGGCCAAATTTCCCATCGAGAATGAACTAATACTACAGATAAATGACACTACTGAGGAAGAACGCCCCCTTATCAATATGGAAGATATTTTAACAGGCGGGCATGCTTCCACTTCTTACGCAGAAAATGATAAAGTGGTAGGGCATAGAATACCCCTCATCAAAGTGCCACGAAGAAACAAAATAGAACTTGAGATAGAGGAAGAACCTCCACAGTACGAAGAGGAGGAACCTTTAGAAGAAGAGGCTATAAACCAAGCCACAATCCAACAACAAATCAGTAACCTAAGCCGACAACTTGCTTTGCTTACTTCCCATGTACAGAAAGATGCAAACAAGAACATTCAAAAGTTGAGGCCTAAGGTTAAGATCAACGAACTCCATTGGGAAAACAAAGGTGAAGAAGACACAGGGTACCATTGTGTTTACGTCCATGCTTCTCCTACTAAAGAGCAATTGCTCACACAGGAAGTGCAGTCTATGAAAGTGACACTTGCAGCTTACAAGAGAGCAATATAGGGAGCATCAGGAAATATCAATATGAAGAACTATGCCCCTATCCTTTTGACAAGACAATGACCCTTCAACCCTTTCCAAAGAAATTTGATATGCCAAAGTTTGACAAATACAAAGGAAAGGGAGACCCAAGGGATCATGTTAAATATTTTTACATGGCATGTCAAGAGGTGTCTTATAGTGATAATTACCTCATCAGACTTTTTCCCAAGAGTCTCGGAGGTCAAGCATTGGAATGGTTTACACGCTTACCACGAGGATCAATTTCCACCTGGCCAGAATTGGCAGAAAGATTCATGCGTCACTTCTCGTATAACATAGAGAGTGACATCACCATGGCAGACTTGTGCGGTGCCAAGCAACACCCAAATGAGACCTTCGCTAGCTTCCTCCAATGATGGAGAGGGATAGCTAGTCGCTTCCCTTGTGCTTTCCCTGAAAAGTAGCTGGTCAGTATCTTCATTCCCAATCTCAACCCAGATATCACCTTCCACCTCCAAATGCATTGTGTCCATACTTTTGAGGAGGTTATCGAGAAAGGGATTCAGATAGAAAAGGCTCTCATTGCCAAAGGCACCCTTAAAAACCAATCTAAAGACAACCAAAGTGTCAAACCTGTGGAAAAGCCCAAGATCTTCAACAAAAACAAAAATGTGGTGGGAGACGGAATCACTGATTCCAAACGTGTTCAAACGGTCCAAACTGGTCAACCTTTTAAACTGACCAAGGGCCCAATTCAACCACCACCAAAATGAAGAACATTCACCTCTCTCAATGAACCATTGTCAGTCATACTAAAATAGTTGGATGCGGCCCACATGATGACCTATCCTACAACACAACCATTTGATGACAACGCTCCTAAACCTTCATGGTATAAGGAGCATGAATATTGTGAAATGCATCACGTTAAAGGTCATAAGATAGACAAATGTCTGTGACTTCGCCAATATATTCAAGACCTCATTGAAAATGGGGAGATAGAGGTGGATAACCCTTGCCCAAAACACAAACACCTAATGAGAAAATGGGGATTTATAAAGAACCATTCCCCAAGCATGATAAGTCAGAAAAGACAAAGCCGGATCGGGGAGAGTCATCCCAAACTTATAAAGCCATGAATTACTTGTATACCAAGAGAGATAACAATCATTACGATTCACTTATCAGATGTATTCGCTCTCCTGCTGACCGTGTCAATACTATCTGGATTAAGGGAAAGGACTGCGCTGTGGTAACAAGGCATGCCCCACCTCGTGATTCTGGAACCCTCTCCGTTGACCCCGCATACTGGTAAGTATAACCTTTTAGAACAACTTGAGAAGACGTCTGCTAAGATTTCAATCTTAGATCTTCTCAAGATATCCAATGTGCATAAGGACATTCTGTATCAAACTCTTCAGGGGTCGGGAGTGCCTTTAGAAGTCGATCCTGCACACCTTCAAGCTGCGGTGGCAAACATTTGCACCAAGTGAGCATCTCACTTTCAACCATAGGGAGATCCCTATCAAAAATCCTACACATAATCTTCCCTTATACATTGAGGTAGTTGTCACCTACAGGAAAATCAAACGGGTGCTTGTGGATAACGATCGGGATTGAACATCTGCACGCTTAAGTTGGTCAAACAATTGGGACATACGGAGGAAGATCTTGAGTCCCATATTATCACTATCACCGCATACGACAACGCAGAAAGAGAGTCAGCAGGCACCATCACACTACCCATGGAGGTGGGCCCCACTTGTCATCAGACAAAGTTTCACATCCTAGACTTGGAACTTCCATATAATATGCTTCTAGGCCGACCATGGATTCATGCCATGCAGGCCGTGCCATCAACGTTTCATCAATGCATCAAGTTGAAGCATGAGGGACATACGATAACAATACCAGGAGATTCAGAGCCCTTTGCTCATTGTAGAGCTCTCAATAGCTTTGCACGAAAGGGTACATATGCATGTCCCTCCGCAGATATAGTTGTTCCTCTTCAGTTTGAGGCTATGGAATCCCATGTGGATTCAGATTCACTTAGTTCTTTTTCTCATGGGGTGTCTACTTCAACATCTCCATTTGATTCATGGGAGATGAAAATCCTAGAATATGGCTGTGGGGAGTATAATGTACAACAAGCACTCTTGGTGTCAGATCTCTCTTTGTCACCCAAGACTAGAGGTCGACCCAACTACCACTTCAGGAGACCTAGAGAAGAACACACTATTGGGTCATTCCTACCTGGAGGCTTGTTAGCTGAGGAGAAATTGCTTGATCCACCTACTACTTGGGTCCCTGAGGACACTCAGCCATCCTGTTATCAAACCCCAGAATATGAAAAATCTAGCAGAATGATGTACTCCATGGGCTACAAAGGCCTAGGATGTGGGAGGAATGAACAAGGACAAAGAGAACCAGTCCCTCTTCCACATTTCAAAATAGAAAGATACGGCATTGGGATTCATCCTTATGGAGCACACCCCAATGATCAAGATGTGACTTGTTCTGAGCATGAGGATAGTTCTGATTACCTAGACAGTGATACGGATTCCCATTGTAGCCAATATGAGGATCTGGCCTCCACGAACCTTTTCATGAATAACGTTGTCCTAACCATAACCCCCACTGAACCAACCCTTGACCTTGTATACCCTTCCCTTGTTGAATGGGACCAACAACATCACGTGCCACTAGATTTATTCGAGAATGACGAGGCTATTGCAGAGTTCATGGGCATAAGGGATACAATCCCCATTGGAGATCACAAGAAAGGTTTCTTTATCGACTTAGACACCTGTGCCTACTTCGGCGAGGAGGCTGAACTTTGTGGTCAGCAAAATTTAAAGAAAAGTGAGGGAAAAAGTTCTAAAGAAAAGCCTCGGCAAAAATCAAGTCCAAGTCACACAGTGAAAACCTCTTTGAGGCATTGGATGAAAAACAAATAAGAAAATCAAAGGACAAACAAAGTGACCACGCCAAGGATGAAAATCTCATGGAGACATCCTTGGATGAAGATCTCAACCTTCCTCCTGATCCTACGCGTATGGAGGATTTATCAAAATTGTTAGTCGAAGAAACCATTGATGTCAATATTGGTACCGAAGAAGATCCCAAGATAGTAAAATTGGGGGCATCACTCTCAGCTAGAGAACAAAAGACGTTCACTATGTTGTTGCGAGAGTTCATTGATGTGTTTGCATGGTCTTACAAAGACATGCCCGGCCTAGATCCAACTTTGGTCATGCACAACCTAGTCATGCACGCAGACGCCAAGCCTATCAAACAGAAACTCTGAAAGATGCATCCAAGAGTGGCCTTGTTGGTTAAGGAAGAGTTGGAAAGGTTGCTTGCAGCAGGATTCATCAGACCAATTGACTATTCTGAATGGATATCGAACATTGTTCCTGTCCAGAAGAAACCTATCGGTATCTGAATCTGTATGGATTTTAGGGACATCAATAAGGCTTTCCCTAAAGATGATTTTCCATTACCCAACATTGATATGATTGTTGACTCAACAGCAGGATATGAAATGCTATCACTCATGGATGGCTTTTCGGGTTATAATCAAATTAAAATCACTGAGGAGGACCAACACAAAACAACTTTCACAACTCCTTGGGGCACCTTCTGCTATCAGGTGATGCCATTTGGCCTTAAGAATGTGGGAGCAACTTATCAGTGGGCCATGACAGTAATCTTTCATGATATGATTCATGACATCATGGAAGACTACGTAGATGACATCCTGGGAAAGTCCAAAACAAGAGAGGATCATCCTATCATTTTACGGCGTATCTTTGAACACCTGCATGAATATAAAGTCAGGCTGAATCCAAAGAAGTGTGTCTTCAGGGTGCTATTAGGGAAATTATTGGGCTTCATTGTGTCAAGAGGTATTGAGGTAGACCCTGCTAAAGTGTCTGCCATCACTGAAATGCCTCCACCTGAGAATATCAAGCAACTGCATAGCTTGCAGGGGAAAATTCAAGCCATTCACCACTTTATCTCCCAGCTTGCAGATAAATGTCACTCATTCACCCATTTTCTTAAAAAGGACGTCACTTTCATCTGGGGACCCGAGCAACAACAAGCCTTTGCTTTGCTTAAACAGTACCTGGCTAATCCACCTGTCCTCATGCCTCCCACTCCGGGAGAACCACTTTTGCTCTATATTTCCACTACACAATATGCTATTGGTGCACTGCTCACCCAATATGACCTTAACCATAAGGAGAAATTGGTGTACTATCTGAGTCACACCCTCATTGCCTATGAACTTAATTATCCTCATATTGACAAGGCTTGTTTGGCCGTTGTTTTTACTTTTCAAAAACTTCACCATTACCTGCTGAATACTAAGACCAAGCTCATATCCAAGGTCGACCCACTCAAGTATTTGTTGTCCAAACCCACCCTCACAGGTAGAATGGCTAATTGGATCATTCTACTTAGTGAGTTTGATATAGAATTTGTCCATCAAAAATCAGTTAAAGGACAAGTACTTGCAGACCAGCTAGCGGAAGCACCTTTGCAAAGCACGAACCTTTGAGTCTGGATCTGCCAGATGCCTCTTTGCTCTACATTGAAGAATCTATCATATGGCAGATACATTTTGATGGATCATTTACATTTCATGGTTCAGGTGCAGGAGTGGTCCTTATTACTCCTTCGGGTGATCCTATACCGCAGGCTTTCCACCTGGCCTTCCCTTGCACGAACAACATTGCAGAGTATGAAGCACTCATTGCAGGGATGAAGCTAGCCATCAAGTGGAATATTCATCATGTTAAGGTTGTAGGTGATTCACAGTTAATCATTAAACAAGTTAATGATGAATATAAGGTTAAGGATGACAAGCTCATACCTTACAAAAAGTTAGTGGAAACTCTAAAGGAGTATTTTGTGTGCATCACCTTTGAGCAAATCCCAAGAGCAGAACAGATCGGTGGATGCCATGGCAATGGTGGGATCTATGCTTTGTATTCCACCAGGGAACAATGATATGCCATTCTTCATAGAAAATCTACGCCAGCCCACATATGACATGCCAGAATCTTGCCTGGCTTGTGAGGTTGTTGGTCCCCATTCACCATGGTATGAACCCATTTTCACCTATCTTAAGGACAACACATTCCCTCCCGATATCTCCCACTCTGAAAAGCAAAGCCTAATTCACCAGATAGCCCATTACACCCTTTTAGGAGGTACACTTTATCATCGTGGCTACGATGGGAATCTGTTACGTTGTCTGGATGTGACGGAGTCAATCCAGGCAATCAAGGAAGTACACGAAGGAGTATGCGGAGCACATACAAATGGAATGGTCTTGGCTAAGAAATTGTTGAGAGTAGGTTACTATTGGCCTACCATGGAAACTGATTGTTGCAATTATGTTAGAAAATGTGTGCTTTGCCAAAAGTATGGGAATTTTATCCTTGCTCCATCACAACCATTGCACAATCACTACCCCATGGCCATTCTCCAAGTGGGGACTCGATTTAATAGGGAAACTTACTCCTACCTCATTTGATAATCATACGCATATCATCACAGCTACAAAATATTTTACAAAATGGGTGGAGGCCATCCCTTTAACCTATGTCACAGGAGCACAAATTTCTAAATTCATCATGAATCACATTATTTGTCGATATGGTATTCCTGCAGCCATTGTTACAGATAATGGGAAGTCATTTAAGAACAAAACTGTGAAAGGTCTTTGCCAACGGTTCCAAATCAGATTGAAATGGTCCACGCCATATTACCCTCAGGGTAATGGACAAGCTGAGGCAACAAACAAGACTTTGGTCAGGATAATGGAGAAGATGGTTAGCAAAACAGGTCGAAACTGGCACCTACAAATTCATCCAGCCCTTTGGGCTTACCGAACATCCATTCACACCCCTACAGGTGCGACACCATATTCCCTAGTGTTCGGGACAGAATCTATCATCCCCTTAGAGATTGAACTTCCATCCCTGAGGATCTCTCTTCGAGACTATCTGGATAAGGATGAAGATTATCGAGTGGCAAGATTGGCTGAGTTAGAGCTACTGGATGAGAGGCACATTCGCGCTCTTAATCACCTGAAAGTATATCAACATAGAGTCTCCAGAAACTATAACAAGAGAATCATCCCTCGTCAGTTTGAGGTTGGTGATTTAGTCATGAAGGAGAACCAGTTCAACACCAGAGCAGAGTGAGAAAAGAAAGGGAAGTTCGAACCACATTGGTTAGGACCCTATGTCATAGTTGCCAAGTATGGCACAGGGGCATACAAACTGGCTCACCCCAATGGTGATGAGCTCCGGGAGCCCATGAATGCCATGCATCTTAAGAGGTTTTATGCTTGAACATGGCACAAGGAAGTCATAAAAAAAAAAAATAAAAAAAAAAAAATCAGAAAAAGAAAAAGAGAAAAACAGGTCGTCCACTAGTGAAAACCACGCAATTGTGGCACTTTGGACAAGTCCTTGGGTGAAAACCAGTTTCCGGCGCCTCAGGAGGATTCGTTGTTCACAAGCATCCTATATTAGAAGGGTAGTTGTCTTTGGCCTGACCTGGTTCTGCCTTCGAGTTTCCTTGTGCACACCATCTTGTCCAGCCTTGATCCGGCTTTGCCTTCTTCTATTCATCTGTGAGGGATGTGGTCTTTCGTTATTTCCCATCTTACGCTGGGGGCAACTCAACGACTTCACCTTCTTGTTCATAAGTGCGTGGCTTCTGCCCTTGTATATTCCCCACCTAACGCTGGGGGCATCCACGCTTTCTTGGTTACCTGCACATAGCTTTGGAAAACCGTCAGAAAACACAAAAACAATAGAAAATTGTTTCAGAAAACACAAAAACAATAGAAAATTGTTTCAGAAAACAAAAAACAATAGAAAATTGTTTCGAGAAAACACAAAAACAATAGAAAATTGTTTCAAGAAAACACAAAAACAATAGAAAACACAAAAACATAGAAAATTGTTTCACAAAAACCTGAACAATAGAAAATCGGTGCATGAAAACATATCTTACAAAAACATTTACTTGCATTGTCTTGTTTCCTTGCTTTACTTGTTACTTGTATAGTGTTTTGCGGGCTTACTTTTGAGTTGTTTGTTGCTTGGGTGTACTTTGTCATAGTTTATCTTTTCTTGCTTAGAATAGATTCATTCTTGCTTGTGCATATTGTAGTGGGTTTCGACATGCTAGTGTGTTAATTCATTATTTCTTTCTTAACACATTTGGTTGTGTTTTGTTACTTGTTAATAAGGCATGGTGATTCATGGTGTATTGCATTAATTCCTGGTGTTCTTTGTAGCATTTGGTTGTGTTTCTTGCATGTGCTCTATTTTGTTATCATTATCATCACATCTAGCATCATCTATACATCATATATAAACAAAAATGCTAAGTTTTACATCATGCATGTATGCTAAGCTAATCATCACATATCATATCATCAATGGGGGCAAGAGGGGTTGCACATAATCAAAAATCTATCCCCCCCCCCCGCACCAATATCATCATATCATCCCATCCATATACATCAAAATAACACTTGAAAACAACATTTGATATTGTCTACAGATCTATCATCTACAATCTACAGCACGCCTCAAATGATCACGTGTGATCACCATCTCTCCTGAGTGTCAGAGCCTCATGGTAAGTTTTCTAAACTGAGCAGTTAAAATGAACTGATTGTGATGTTTTTACCCCCCTGGGGGGGTATATTAACCTGTTTTTCACCGTTCGGACGGCCGGGACACCCGTTTAGCTCACCGTTTTCTCCTCTGTTCGCTGTGGAATAATTATTTTTAATTAAATAATTATTTTTCTCTTATTTTTCACCGTATTGGGGCATTTTTTGTCCAATACCCCTTTCTTCTCCCCCAGAAAATTTTATTGCTCCCTGGCGATTTTTATTCTTCTTCACACCCTCGTAAATAATTATTTTTCAAATAATTATTTTTTCTTAATTTTTCCACTAAACAAGGACATTATTTGTCATTTGTTTCTCCTTTCTTCCACCTAGGGCACTTTCTGTTGCCCCTAGGCCCTTCTTTTTCTTCTTCTCCTTTCTTCTATTGTTTATCACAGTTCGGAAAGCCAAAACAATACAAACATTTACTATATCAAAAAAATCAAAAAACAAGGCAAAATTTTTCAAAAAATTCCTAAAAAGTAAAACACCCTACAAAATGGTAACTTGCTTCTTACGGCTGAAACTTGTGTCTTGCGCATGGTATTTTCTCCATATCCTATTGGTTTGTCTCACATCTTCCCCGATTAATATGACTTATGGATCACCGGATTCACAACCATTCACAAAAGCTAGCTGCTTGCTTCGTCTGTACTCTGGGGCACTTTTGGTTGCCTGGTGTTGTTTCGTTGCGCACAAATGCTTTTCATGGACCCCGTGTCCATTTTCATTTCCCCTTGCATGTATCCTTGCTTGGGGCATCATTTTTTAACCCTTTTCATCAATCATGAACTTGTGGATCTCTCCAGCACTGATAACAAAACATTTGTACAACTGTCTTGACCGTTGTTGGGTTGGATATGTGCGTTCGTACTTGTTTTCCCTGTTAGATGAGCTTGTTTCCTTCTCGTATTGCATTGCATTTTTGTATGTTGCATGGAGTTGGTACTTTCAGCAATGGACAATTGTTCGTAGTATGGCTTTTCATGTCATTCTACCTTTGTCGTATGCTTATTTTTTTTAATAAGGACCAATGATGTAGTTCCTATGGCAATATGATGACATCAAATTTGTTCCAAATAAATACAGTGGCTAGAGGCTAAGCTCTTCTCTCCCCTCTTCCATATTTCTTCTACACCACTTCCCTTTTCACCCCTAATTTTCTCTCTCATTGGGGCATCCTGCCTCCTCCCCCTTCTACCTATATCTCACCTTTTTCGATCGTCGATCGACTTCTTTCATCACCCCATCGACACTCGAGGGGGCATCTCTCCCTCCTACTAATTTTTCTTCTATCCCTTCAAAAAATTTCTTCCGTCTACTATCTTTGAAGTGACATCACTTACGCCACCCCAAAGAGGGGCAAATGTAGACACCTATAATTACGCCCAAGCAATTTAAATACTTAAATTGCGCTAATTATCTCCTTTTTCACAAATAGACGACATATCGTCAAAAGCACTCATATTCCCTCTAATTGTTGTCAATTAATTACAATACGCTAATTGATTAAGTCACCTATCCAACTAACACCCTAATTAACGACCTTCCGTTAATTAATCACCCCTTCTATCTAGATTAATTAATTATTATTAATTAATTAGTCTTCCCCTTCATTTAACCTAGTAAATCAATATTTAATTGATTTAATCCCTTTCTAATAGCCTAAATCATACTAATATTCCTCTAATTATGGCTTCTATAAGCTTACATCTACCTATTAATTAATCACCTTTGATTAATTAAAATACCCCCCAACTCCCATGACTTGCTAAACATAAATTAAACCCTTCTAAAGTAAGGTTACCTTTAATAAAGCAACCTTATCCATTCCTAATCATGTTTTACCTTTATCCCACATTCATGAGAATGTGTTGAATCCTTTATCCTTTGGGCTATATAAAGAGCCCTCCACCTACCTTTTTACTTACACCTAAACTCCTTAGAGAGCAAATGCAAAGCATATAGCAAAGAGACTAAGAGCTTGCACCTTGTTTTCTTGAGAGTTCATCATCTTGAAGAGTTAAGCCTCTTTCTTAAAGTGCTTGGGTCATATGGGAGGTGTCAAAAGGGTCTTGTAGCCCAACTTTGATTAGCCCCCATTCCTAGGTTCTTGGAACATTAAGGACAACTATTTTTGATAGCCATGGAACCTACCTAGGTTCCTTCATTTATATGTTGTTAGAGAATAGAGGATATTTAGGTGCTTAACATAGTTGATTTCATAGTTTTGTATTGATAAATGTTAGCATCTAACCCTTGATTAATTCTTATCATGATGGTGTTTATAATGTTGTTTAATTCTTGCTAATTAAGACTATTTAGGTGTTAGTCTTTGTTTACATTTATGTATTCCTAAAAACAAGGAGGAACTGTTCAACAACACTCCCTCAAATCTCTCTCTCAACAATGGGTCCTATAATACGTGATATTGTTTATAACTCACAACAATATCACAACTATCAAATAATACAGCCAAATATGTGAATAATTACTCACGTAATTATTCTCTTTACAATATCAATAATAATGGAGCACTAATAAAAATATTTCCTAACATTCCCCCCCTTAGTGTGAACATGGGGAAAACCTGCCTTTGTACTTGCACCTGCTCATGATCTGGTGATTTTCACAGGATGATCACAAACCTCAGGGATGGTTTTGCAAACGGTTGACCACAAACCGAGAATGGTGGTTTTGCAATTGGTTTACCACAAACCACAAAGTGATGGTTTTGCAAATGGATTACCAACAACCAAGAATGGTGGTTTTGCTATTGGTTTACCACAAACCACAAATGAAGGTTTTCAAGTGGTTTACCTACAACCACATCATGATATGCAAAGTACTATATATCCCCTCATCACATCTCACTGTAGGGAATAACATAGGAAATTCTGCTGACATCTGTTGCTCATACATACATAGAAAAAACTGACATACTGGAAATGGAACATTGGATCATGTTCCCCCCCTCAATGTGAAATTTCCACTTATTGAAAACAAGATCACTGCAAACTGAGGCACACATCACTGGAATCTTCTAAAATCATACTGCACACACAACTGTCACCAAAGCTGATATGCGGCCCCGTCGTTGGCAATGACGAGAGGTCGCTGAATGACCTCCAACCTCCATTTGCCTCCTTCCTCCAGTCATTCATGCTCATAGAAAAACTTGGGAGGACAACTGTGAATTCATTTACAATACCTCATTCTCTGATCTTGGATCTTCAGTAATAAAGATTGGCCTAATTCCTAATGGAGTTTTCCACTAAGTATATCTTGGAGCTCAAGAGTTCTACAAAATGAAGTTGTATGCCCCTTGTTTCTTAGCCTTGTTGAATACATTCTCTTTCCTCTTAATTTTAGAAAAAAAATTGTACTTCCTTTTTACATTTGTTGTTTCTTCTCCTATATCTTCTTTGGTAAGTTTTTTACCTCAGCTAGGAAAGCTGATATCATATCTTCAATGAGTTAGAAGGTATCTTAACAATGACTGAAAACTTGTTACATTACTGTATTTGGGTAAACTAAATCAGATCAGACTAGAGCATCCTCGTGAACACTGGAGCTTTTACTTCTGCAAGTTGTCTAAAAAGATAAATTGTAAATGTGACAAGACATTGTATCTCCATCAAGTCATTTTGACACTTGAACACTGAAGTTTTCAAAACTTTGCATTGACTTCCTTATGAACCAAATAATATCGATTATCCCATATGTAATTTCATGTTTTTAATTAGATTCAACATAATGTAATTAGAGTCTATTAAAGGGCAAGGTTTAATGGCTTTGGATTTATCAACGTGTTTCCCATTCTGCCAATCTAGGTCGGATCTTCTTTTCTCATTGCACCTGGTGACTGGTTCTTTGAAAAAATTCCATCTACTATTAAAAGATTTTTGTTCATCTTGTATCAATCTGGATCTTACACTTTCAGCCTGTGAAAGTTGACCATTGGTTTTTCTAGTGGAATCCCATTATACCTATAGAGCGTGGTTTCAACCGAAAATGCCTCTTACCACCTATGGGGAGTCAATCTTCAACCGATATTGCTCCTTATTTACACTTCCCTTGTAAAAAGTAATAAAAACAAATTATTTTTAAATTTTACATGGATATTTACTAAAGAACTCAAGATCCTTGTAATCTAAAAGTAATTTTTATCCCTGGTGGCACTTTTGATAGATGAACACTCTACTCTTAATACATATAATCACTTTTGAATAAGAAAAATCTTATTCTTATAATGAATAGGTAATAAAATGATAATATAATGTATTGAGCTCTCTATAATTTTTCAAATGTTGATGGGAATCTTCGCAGCAGTATCACAAATGTCGAAAAAATGCATTTTGAGAATGTTATAACACGAAGTTAAATATAGCCATGTACAACTGCAAATGTTACATGAATCATGGATAGGGAACCTAGCTTTGATTCAGGACCTGCCAATATGGATATAAATGGTCACTTTCTCATAAACTTCCATGGGGTACCACCTAGATAAGTTGATGTCACCTCTTTTGAATGTGAATATAGTTCTTTTGACATTACGAGAATAAACCTAGGATCCCCTTGTATCTCTACAAAAAATTTTCCTCCCTGAAACAATTTTATGATCTTATCCATTTTTGTCTGCTAACATTTCTCCACGAATGAATCGATCTTGTCATCCATCCGTTATTGATTGGATTAACCAACAATGACACATCTCGAAATTTATTTCATGTAATGAATGTTGAATTAAAATCTTTATGGGGCAACGTGATGATATTATTGTTGGGGATCATAAGAAAGGATTCACTATTGACCTTAATGTATAATGTATTTTCTTAATCAAAAAAAGATGTTTCTATAGTAAAAAAGGCACTTGTACCAGATCTTTAAAAATCCTAAAAAATAAAGATTCTCTATTGTAAGTTAATGCATATAAGTAATCATTCTATTGGTGAACATATCATTGAAATCTCATTACATAGAGTCTTTTACTATTCCCTCCCAATCCTATGCATATTTCAGGATGGTTCATAAACCTTACTATGTGAAGAGACTATTGAATTATGCATGACAATAAACAAGCTAAAATTATCAAGTTAATGGTGCTATACAGTCTGCAATCACAGAAATAGAAAACAGTTACCTCCTTAAGAGATCCAAGTGATTCTTGGTCCTTATGAAATTCTAGGTTTACCTTCTCATGCATGGTTGCTCAAATCTAGTTGATCGCATGACTTATTAAGAGGCATATTCTGACTAAGATCTCATGATAGCGCTCTGACACCAAATGTAAGTGCAGGTAAGTGCAGTAACAGACTAACACACAATAATAATTTTCTGGTTCAATTTCATGCAGAGCAGGTTACACATATATAGGCATATGTATTCCTAAAAACAAGGAGGCTGTTCAACAACACTCCCTCAAATCTCTCTCTCAACACCTATATACGTGATATTGTTTTAACTCACAAAAATATCACAACTATCAAATAATACAGCCAAATATGTGAATAATTACTCACGTAATTATTCTCTTTACAATATCAATAATAATGGAGCACTAAAACTTAATGTTACTAACAGTCCTTGGGGTACCTTCTATTATCATGTCATGCCTTATGGCCTTAAAAATGCAGGTGCCACATATTACCACACTATGGTTGTTATATTTCATAATATATTGCATGATATAGTAGAGTATTACATGTATGATATCCTCGGAAAGTCTAAAACCTGAGTAGGACACCCAATAATCCTTCTTTTTATTTTTGAGTGACTACGAGATTATAAGGTCAGATTAGTATAAATTTTGTCCTAGATTTTATTGTCTTAAGACAAAAGTGTGTGTTGATTTTATTCCAGAATATTTGGCTTCATTGTGTCTAGAAGAGGAATTGAAGTGGATCTCAAACAAGTGACAGCCATTACTAAGATTCCTCCTTGGTCCAAAAACCTTAAGTAACTGTTGATGCAAAATCACAGCACCCCTAGATATTGATCAGTTTTCTAGGTTGATCATATTAATATCCAGTGTGATTACATAACATTGAATCCTTTCTCCAAGTGTGGGACTTGAAGAGTGAGAAAGGAATCTCCAGAGAAAGGCTGGTTCCTATTCCTCTGTTCAGGTGCTACACGAAATATGCAGAGGGTTTCCTCAAAATCTAATCTAATCTGCCAAGGAGACAAGGTAAGAAAATGCATAAAATAAATCTAAGCTAATAGAGGTGATGCACCGAGGAATGAAGAACATATGCTTTGCCACGTTAAACACAGACCATGTAGATATAACACAACACCATGCACAGATAGCATTTCTTGTTATGCAATGAAAGATCAAGAGTGACAGTAATAAATATGTAAGAGGGTTTAGAAGCAACCACAGACACATATATATTGCTCAAGGATCGATTCAATACATTGCAATAGCCAGAAGGCAAAAAACGGTGTTACAGGCTATATGGGAGGTTTGAAAACTCCACAAATCTTCTTATGAACAGGAGAGAAGGGAGGGTGGAAAGCAGAAAATGTCCAACACCAGAAAGAAACCCCTCCTTACAATATATAGGAAGAATGGGAGAGAAAATAGAGAGGAATTCGAACTGCCCCAACCACCTCTAGGTTGCATTTAATTCATCCATCATGGCAGAAGCAGTGGGTTTTGGAAAAGCGGCGGTTTGCCTAACAGAAGCGGCGGGTTGTCTGTTGCATTAAAGTGGTTGTTGAAGCATTATCTCTGTTGGTTATTTCGTGTCAGAGGCGTTTCTCAATTTTCTCCCTCCAGACTACACCAAAATGCATGATTGACCCTAGGAAATGTGTAGAGAATTTCAGCAGCTTTCCGTTGATACCAAGAACGTGCAAATCCGAGCTCTGGATCGAAAGATATGTCGATCTGAAGATTTAGGACACGGAACAGGCGAAAACGGATTTTGAAATATTTTCCCGCGCACTGCCACTTGGATGCCACGTGGCATGCTCTGATTCACTGAATAATTCTCTCTCCTCTACTTTTCGGTGGGCTATCTCTTGAAATTTTGACTTTTGGTGCTCTTGGAACATTTTCCACATTTTTTCCCACGTGGCCCGCCACTTTTGGATTGGATACGTGGCATGCATTGGTTGGTTGACGAACCTGCCGGGTCTTCCTTCACTTTTACCCTTTTTGGCTTAGATTTGGCAAAAATTTCCAACTCCTCCTCGAGCTCCGCACTTCTATGCTCCATTGGACACGTGTCCAATTCCTGTTGGCTCGGGCCAGCGCTCCAAACCTTGCCCTTTGACCTTTTGGCTTCTCTTGATGACACGTGGCAATTTCTTAATGGTTCTCGGGCCTGCCGGGTCTTCCGCGTACTTCGCGTCCATCCGTCCCGGACGTCCCTTTTGATTTTGGACCTTTTGGGACAATTTCGGCCGATTCGGCCGGTTCGGGTATTTCTGGCCCCCTTGTTCCACTTGTTTCAGACTGACTTGATTTTCCTCCTTCGGCCGGTTCGGGTCCTTTTGTCCCACGCGTCCCAATTGCTTTGGGCTCCTTGTGCTGATTTCGCACGAACCGGCCGGTTCGGGCATTTCGCGTCCATTTGTCCCACTCGTCCCGAACTGCCTCTCTCAGCAATTAGTCGATTTTCCTCCACATATACAAAAGGAACAACCAAAAGTTGTCGAGACAAACTATACCAAAGGAAAAACCTAAATCTTCCAAACTGTTTACGAATTCCCAATAAACACTTCTCAAAGCCGATTCGGCACAAAGATATCCTTATGAAGAGATTCTATCGCAAAAAGGACTTAGCTGATTTTCATACACCTAGGCTTAACCATTTGTTCTAGACCTACACCACCACCCATAGCAAGATCCACCCTTTTCTAATGAAGAGGAGTTAGAATAATGAAGAACTCCCTTCAAGCATTACAAGAGCACAAAAACGGTAGCAATAACAAGAAGTATCAGTTTGATGAGTTATGTCCTTACCCATTTGAAAAAACCATGCTGCAGGAACCTTTCCCAATAAATTTTGATTTTTCAAAATTTGATAAATATAAGGGAAAAGGTGATCATCGTGATCATATAAACGACTTTTATATGGCATGTCAAGAGATGGAATTCAATGAAAATTATCTTATGCACTTTTTCCATGACATTTAGGGGAAATGATGCTAGATTGGTTTGTGCATATTGTTTCACCATTTTCTTTACCTTTTCGAAATGACGAAACAGATAAGGGTAAGGGCCAAGGAGGAATACCTATTAAATGCTGGTTGGTTGATGCTTGTTACATGCATTCTAAATTTTTGATCCATAGCTAAATGTGAGAGATTCCTTTTGGATAGGAGGAACTACCTGTAATAGACAAAAAAACCACAAGAGGATAATTAAATGGTATATGACACTAGACTACCTAGCATATGCTAGTTCCGGGAAGTGTGATACTTCCTAGGTGACTGTCAATCCAGTGTTTAAAACAAGTTAATGTGAGAAATAAACAAAGTCCTATTGTAGTTGATATGATTTAGGTATCTCATTCAAGTACAATAAACAAATTCAATCACAACAGGCTAGGCTATAGTTAGATTTCAGAGGTGAGGGGTCTGTCAAGGTACTGGGACTCGTCAGGGTCAGATTCTGGGTTATTTAGGTCAACTAGTAGGGTGATTGTTGGGTCTATTCTTGGTCCAGGTATAAAACACAGAGACCGATGTCAGTGGGGTATGACTGATGTTAGTTTAGGTAGAACCGATGGCAGTTATGGATAACTGATGTCAGTACGGTTGAGGTAAAAGAAAATCAAATAGATCAAATGGTAAGGGTCGATCTAAGGTCAAATGAGGTTGGGAGTGTAATGAGAAGGTCTGTGGATATCTCAAGTACACTTAGAAATGGATATTATTTTGGAATGGCATGATTTAGGTGGTGTGGGTAGAGAGAATATTGTGAGATTACAAGCTATTAAGAAATGGAGGGATGAACATGCAAAGTATCAACTAATGACAGGAATGCAAAAATTAATTATGTTGAAATGAAAAATGTTGGTAGAGATATACTTACTGTGATGCAGATTTTGATGGCTGAATGGAGGTAAATCTTGATCAGAAGAATGGTGTTTGGATATTGTATCAGTGTCTCCAAGAATGATTTTTTTAGTGCAATGCTTCCAAAATCTGTCCTTGTGATGGCTCTAGATGTCTAGATATGTGAAAGGATGTTGGTTTCACTTTCATGCAGACTATGATCTATTTTTCTTACTCTCATAATGTGCCAACCCAAAAACAAGGTTGTTTGGGTGAATAAATGATAATCCAATGACGGTTCTACGGATTGACCGGCATCGGTTTATGGGATGACCAACATCGGTTAAGGTGGGATTCCCTAGGTTTACTAAAATGGGCAGATCTTTCTAATTTCTTGGGCCCGATTAGTTTATTCTCGCGGGTTAGAATGGATACTTCCCTTCTAATCAGTAGGAATATGATTAGAGATATTTTAGGGATTGATTTTAGGGTTAGAGAAAATCTTAGCTCATTAAGGAAAGTAAGACTTAGTTATTGTTAGTTATGTAAACATGCCAAGAATAGGTCTAGGGTGAGGTGGACTAGATGATGTGTATAGGGTGAGGAATTAAGACTAATTGGCATTATCCATATTGTAAGGATATATATTAAATTATTAGTGATGTGGGGTGAAAGGGGCCATGGTTAGGTGAGTGTGTTCGAGTTGGTTATTTTGTCAAGGGACCAAAGGGAGTGTGACCCCAATTTTGTCTGTCTACATCGATATCTCCATATGTAAGTTGGTTTGGAGATGGGTGCTATTCTGATGACAAATCTAGAATCCATTGTCATCAATGCATTCCCCTCGGATTTTATCCCTTAAAACTATGGTGAGATCATTAATGCATGAAACTATAATAGTTTTTGTCACTATAAGAGGAACTGACACTCAGAAATCACATGAAGAAGGGTGCAAGCTAACCTCAGTAGGGTGGAGGCCACCATAGCCAACAATGACTCAATCCTCTAACATTTGGTCATCCATGTGAAAGGAAATTAAAACAGCTCCGCAAAGCGTTGGAAGAAGGCTTCATCACTAATAATCAATTATCAGCTTCTCATGTGGAAGTTCAAACTTTAGTGGCATTTACTTACCTCTAGTTTCTCATAGGCCTTTTTCCGGTTACTCATTCACAAGAGAAAGGAGCCATCTTACAAGACACCGAGTCAAGCCCCTTTTGAAGTAGATATGATTCATCACAAGCTTCCGCATTGTATCAGAATCCATAAAAAGGGGGCAACCTCAAAAATTTTCAAGGCACTGCTTCTAAATCATCTAAGAGTAAGTTATTTTGTGACTTGGACCTGGTAAGATAGGATAACATTTCCTTGTAATAGGTAGACAGGGCCTCAACATTCTCTTTCAGGGACTACTCCTTATTTTCTATGGTGACTTTATCAATTATATGCACTACAGTAATGGAACTATCACTTGACAGATTTATTCATATCTGTCGCTTTTGTGGATTGTTTTCCAAAGGAATCTAGAGGCCACAACCTATACCATCATAAGTAAAGTGTTCTTCAAGGTCCCTTTATCAAACCTCATTTTGATGGGGTGGCCATCTCAAGGTATATCTATCCCCTCATCACTCCACCAATGTTCTAGACATGGTCTTGGCCTTCATTCGGTAGCCTAGATTAACTTAAAGATGTAGCCACTTATTAATTCATCAAGATATTTTGATCTACACCCTTAGTCCTTTTTCTTTTTGGGAGTGCTTCTGTAGACCATCCTCTAAGAGGAAATTCCTCACCATGGGATCAAAGATAGTGAAGCCTTGCATTAACTTACTAGTCTAGTTAGGCTGTCCTCGATGAAGCATGAGGAATCATTTGAGTGGACCCAAATTCAATAGCTCATGATCTTCAAACGTCAGGACAAGATCTTTCTTCTTCCTTTTCTTCAACTACAAGTTGATAGACATCTGGTGTCACCGAGGTTGAACCTACTCTAAACCCCATCATGGAATCAGATTTCCACTTACAAGTAGTAGTACATGAACCTCAAGGGTATGGGAAACTATGGTTTCCTCATTCGCTATAGGTAAATACATTGAGCTAGATCAATCTGCATTCCATGGCCTTGCAAAGAAGGACCTATCTAACATTTATACTAAGGGCTCGGATATCAGATTGTTGTACAGAAGCTCTTGGGTGGATTTTTTCCATGTATCCTTTCCTTCTGATTTTCTCTACCAATCCTAGATCTGTCCAAACCTCTAGTCCAATGACTAGCATGGGGATTCCTCAGTGGTTTGGGGTTGCCTAATATTTACTTGTAGAGTCCTTTTTGTATAAGACTCTTTTATCAATCATTGCCTTTGGTTTCCCTCGGCTCTTGTTCTTTTACCTGTTTAAGCCTAAAATCGATTAAGTATGGAGATGCAAGCAGAAGGCATCCATGTGTCTCTTTAGTGCACTTGGGGCATGGAGCAAAGAAAGGTAGGTCCCAAACAAGTGTCATCCCTCCATGTGTCCCAGGCTTGAGAAAGTTACCTCGGTGGGTCAAAAAATTAGAAATATAACATAAATGCAAAAACGCTCCACGTGTCACCCAGACGCAAATTTGAATTTTCTTCCAGAGATAAGGAAAGGAAGGCCCCAAACGAGTGCATTCTCCCCACGTGGTAGAAAGGGAACATCATCGACTCAAGGAGCGCTAGTTGGACGAATTAAAGGCAATCACAAATATCCCAACAGGTAGTTGGGATATTGACCCAAAAAGGAGGAGATCATGTGTAAGAAAATTAAATGATGTCAGTGGAAGCTTATCAATAAATATCCAAACCATAGAAGCAAGAGCCAGGATATCTATAAAGGGGTGTCCGATCCAAGAGGGAAATTTAGGGAGAAAATAGACAATAGATGTGAAAGAAGTTCTAAACTCAATTCTTAAAATAGGCATAGCCTTAGTAAGACTCTGTTACAGACTAGGAAGTTATAATCTGTTCCCTAATAGCCTTATGTATTTTTTCACCATTAAATCTAAGAGTTCTTGTTCTATGCACTTTGGCTTTCAATCCTACTCTGTGTTTCTCTTCATTTCGCTGTTAAGTAGTTCTAGATAAATTAGGAAGATCTATCGTGGTATATGCCCTTAGGTTTACTTTATAGTCATTATACTGTCTACAAATCATCGTGTTTATACGTCTTCTCAGATTTGACTGATGCTCTAAGATACTTTTGAAAATAGTGGATCATGCTAAAATGCTCTTCAAACTATTCTAAGTAGTTTCTCAAGAGGTATCTTTGTGTCTTTTTTTGGATTTGTTCCGGTGCATTGCCTTAGTTTTTGCATTTCATTACATCTTTCTTCTAACCTTATCTCACACATGAGAGAAGAGCCATATTCTTTAAAAACCTAGATGTTACTTTAGGGCACATTGTCCCATTAACCTAAGCTATCCAATGACTCAGCACTGTTCATCCTTGCAAAAGATAACCATCAACAATTTACTAGAGGCTTTACCCAACATCCACAAAGTTTTAAACATCCACCTTTTATGTATTAGACAACTATATATAGATTTATCTATATTTTATGATATTTAGGCAGATTATTTTTACTTTATGACAATTTAAGAAACTTGGACTAGTGGTCGAGAAGTTATTCAACCAAGTTTTTAGATACAATGCAATCTACTCATTACAACCTAGCATCCGCTAAGCTATTCTTAAAGGTAAATATAAGATGTTAATAATGAAGTAGTGTTATAAATCTAAATTGTTAATCTTTTCATATAAAATAGGAGATAAATAAACTACTTATGGCTAGGCCCAAAAACTATTTGTTTCCTATAGTAAAACCAACTGAGCCAGTGGCGGTTGGTATGCTAAAAAAATGTTTTCTACAAAGAAGAATTATATCCTAACGGACGCTAGGATAGAAAATGTTTTTCATGGTTGAGTGTATTCCTATATGAGAAATCATATTGAAAAGATATAAAACAATAACAAATAAATCTAGAGTTTACATAATAGATACATAAATATACGTGTAGAATCGTGTATTATTGTGTATAACAACACTCTATCTCCCTCCAAATAATACATAGCATATTAAAAAAATATTTTAAATGAAATCTATTCTCTCTGCTTTCACATTCAATTTGAAATAAATTCGGGTTCAGTAAATTGGTTGTCGAAATAAAGAATTATATTGTGGTGACCACAAAGCTATGTGAATTTTTTAGATTATCTTAGCAGGTGCAAAAGGAAATATATAGTGATTAAATATATAGTCAACAATATTATACAATATTTATATTTAATAATATTTAAGTGCATATTGTGTAATATGTGTGTGGTGAGTGTGCTGTGTGTGTGTAGTACCTTCCAATTGTACAAAAATAAAAATTGTTGAAGACATTACATTAGACTATTTATACATGGGAAAACATGTATATATTGAAAATATTTATCATAAAATTGAATACTTAATATGTTTCTATATATTTAAAGTAATTTGTTTAACCTTATATATTTTCCTAAAATATATAAAAAGAAACCATGTAAAAAAATGTACAATGAAATAATTTGCCACATTTATTTGTATCATATTAATAAACAACATTAAAAAAAAAAATTTCTCGTAACCCTATAAAATTTTTTAAAATATGACTATGCAACAGGCCAAAATTATCAGGAAAAACCAATCCCAGGAATGAGAACAAAAAATTGAAAAAGAAAATACCCAGAGAGAGACATAGAAGGGAAAAAATTGGAAAGCGTTCAACATAGAGAAATACTAGAACCTGAAAAGGGATTCCATTTTCTTTCGTTAGGGAAAAAAAAATTATGTTTTCATGAAGAACAAGGAGGTTTGACAAGGATTCAAAAGGAACTGGACAAGAAAGGATGGACTGTGGAGCACAATTCAGTAGGGAAAAGTAGGGATCGTGCGGATAACGATTTGAGAGGGCAAAGTAAGAATGAATTGGTGTGCAAAACATAGGAACTAGTCGACTACAGAGAAACTAATAGATCCCAAAATAAAAAACGTACACTTTTACTATAATAGATGCTTTTGATAAATACTCTAATTTAGTAATATCTAAGATTATGTTCATGCTTAATGATGTCTTTGAAACCTCTTCTGCTACCTTAAATAAACTATTTTGCTTGATTCTATTTGCAACCTCTTTTATTTTCCTCGTTTGTATGTTTCCTTTGTGTGCCTCATTTATGTGTGTCCTTTGTGTTCCTCCTTTTTGTGTGCCCTTTGTGTGCCTCCTAATTGGATGCTCTACAAACAAGATTATATTCCCTTGTAAAAAATAGTCGGGATTTATAGACTCTGACCCTGCAATCTATGGCATGTGCATGTATTGTTCTTTAATTTCAAGAGCTTCTTTTCTCCGAGGCCAAGAAAACTAAAAACCTTAATCAATATTTCTCCAATGTATTTATTAATTTTTTGGCACATTCCACGATAAATATTTTGAAAATAGAAAAAGTGTGGGATATGAAAATTTGAATTTCCCCCTCATTAAGCAAAAGTGCGGGATATTGAAATTTAAAATATTTGTAAATGTAGGGGAATTCACAATTTGAAATTTGAATTGTTGCCTCATTATTAAAAATTAAAAAAAATACATTTTTTTATTGTCTATAATATAAATTCAAACCAACACAAATTTTTCCAGTTATTGTCTATAGGATATAATAATGTAAAAAGAAGGCCTACATAATAACAAATATAGTATAAGAAAATAGAATAAATAAATCCTAAACATAGTTTTAAAGTTTAATAGAATAATATGCGCACATTTATTTTTAATTTGTTATCAAAATTGATATTGACATTGTTAAATAGAATACTCCATAATTTAATATAAATATCCAATTAAAATGTGCCATGTGGCAATTTTTAACTAGATAGTTATGTAAACAATATAATTAACACATATTTCACATTGGATTATATATAGGAAAACACTTAGTGACCGTTGAACCCCATTTCCATAATTTGTTATTCTAACGTTGTATTTAAAATAATAAAGAGTTAGGTCTTAGTGTCCGCTAAGCTATTCCTTTCAATAGGTGTTAAAAAACAACTAATGCATGTTTTATGTTGGCCATTTATTTGTTGAGGAGAAGCCTAGTGGTCGCTAGCCTCTATATATTCTAGGATTCCTTTCCAGCAATGTATGAAACATTACAGGTTGTCTTACTAGATTTTTTTATGAGAACTACTGTAAGGCTTGATCCCTCTTGAGGGTACATGTAGTGCAACACATGGCTCTACCAGGTATAGTCAGGCTAATATGATACGATTCTAATCAATGAATAATACTAGTGACCAAAAGCTGTAAATATGGTATTTATAATGACAATAGGTAATGGTAGGAGCCTAGCAGCCACTAAGCTAGACCATAATTTATTATTTTATCACTATTTTCAAAATAAGAAACTATTGAGCCTAGCGTCCCCTATGTCATTCCTTTCAATAACTAATGAAGCTTAGCGGTCGCTAAGCATTTTATCCCATATGAATCGATGTGAATTATATGTTATAAACAATATATCTTATGAGAACTACATAAGGATTGATCCCTCTCGAGGGTATGTAGTGTATAATTTGGCTGAGCCAGGGATAGTCTAGCCAATATGATACAATTATAATCAATGAAACCCACTAGTGCTCAATAGATGTAAAGATAGTGTTTACAATCACAAGACATAATGGTAGAAGCCTAGCATTCGCTAAGCTAGACCATGATTTATTATTTTATTGGTATTTTCAAAGTAATAAATTGTTGATCCTAGAGTTTGTTATGCCATTCCTTTCAATAACTAATGAATCTCAGCGGTTGCTAAGCATTTTCTTTGATACAAAACGATGTTAAATATGTGTTACAAACAATATATCTCATGATAACTACATAAGGATTGATCCCTCTCGAGGGTATGTAGTGCACCAATTGGCTTCACTAGTGATAGTCAAGCTAATATGATACAATTATAATAAATGAAACCCACATGCACTAAATAGTTGTATAGATAGTGTTTACAATGACAAGAGGTAATGGTAGGAGCCTAGTGACTAGTAAGCTAGACCATGATTTATTATTTTATCGTTATTTTCAAAATAAGAAACTTTTGAGTCTAGTATCCATTATTCCATTCTTTTCAATAATTAATGAAGCTTAGTGGTCACTAAGCATTTTCTTGTATACAAAATGATGTTAAATATGTGTTGCGAACAATATGTCTTATGGTAACTACATAAGGATTTATCCCTCTAGAGGGTATGTAGTTCAACACTTGGTTAAGCCAGAGATAGTCTAGCTAATATAATACAATTCTAATAAATGAAAAATATTAGTGAAAAGTTGTATAGATAGTATTTTATAATGAAAATATGTAATGCTAGGAGCCTAGCGGCCGCTAAGCTAGACCATGATTTATTATTTTATCATTATTTTCAAAATAAGAAATTTTTGAGCCTAGCATCCATTATGTCATTCATTTTCAATCACTAATGAATCTTAATGGTCGCTAAGAATTTTCTCTCATACGAAGCAATGTGAATTATATGTTACAAACAATATATCTTATGAGAACTACATAAGTATTGATCCCTCTCAAGGGTATGTAGTGCATAACTTGGCTCCTCCAAGGATAGTCAAGATAATATGATACAATTATACTCAATGAAACCTACTAGTGCTCCATAGTTGTACAGATAGTGTTTATAATGACAATAGGTAATGGTAGGAGCCTAGCCACCACTAAGCTAGACCATGATTTATTATTTTATCAATATTTTCAAAAAAATAAATTATTGAGCCTAGCGTCCGCTATGTCATTCCTTTTAATAAGTAATGAACATCTTAGCAAGTTGCTAATAATTTTCTCCCATACGAAATTATGTGAATTATATGTTACAAAAAATATATCTTATGAGAACTACATAAGGCCTGATCCCTCTCGAGGGTACGTAGTTTGGCACTTGGCTCTATCAAGGATAGTCCAGTCAATATGATACAATTATAATCAATGAAACCTATTGGAACTCCATAGTTGTACAAATAGTGTTTACAATGACAAGAGGTAATGGTAGGAGCGTAGTGACTTCTAAGCTAGACCTTAATATATTATTTTATCACTATTTTAAAAATAATAAATTGTTGAGTCTAGCGATCCCTATGTTTTTCCTTTTAATAAGTAATGAAGCTTAGCGGTTGCTAAGAATTTTCTCCCATACGAACCGATGTGAATTATACGTTACAAAAAATATATCTTATGTGAACTACAAAGGCTTGATCCCTCCCAAGGGTATGCAGTGCAGTAATTTGCTACATCAGGGATATTCTAGGCAATATGATATAATTATAATCAATGAAAATCATTAGCGCTCCATAGTTGTACAGATAGTGTTTACAATGACAAGTGGTAATGGTAGGAGCCTAGCGCTTTCTAAGCTAGACCATAATTTATTATTTTATCTCTATTTTTAAACACTTGGTGTTTTTACCCTACTTTAATACAATGTAACAGACATTAAATGTTTACAGCCTAAGAAAATTGATGCTCTAAATGTGCTAACATAAGGTTGAACAATTTGGAATAAATTCCTTCAACTAGTATTGCAAATATAACTTATAATCAAAGTAAGAGACAATATACCCTTGGTGTAGAGGCACTCCATAAACATTGTTAATAATCAAATATTTTCACAAATAGGTAGAACCCATCTTGACCTTCTAGACTACAATGTTTCCATGAAAATGGCTGAGTGGCTAGGGCCATACTTATGTTTAGGAAATGTGTAGTCCTTCCCTCTTGTATTTGATAACTTGTTGTGGAATTTTCTACAGACTTTTATGATTTAAATATATTACTTTGACTTGTTGCATATATTTAGTCCTCTTGACTACAGTACGTTCAATATACACTTATTTCACATCATCTTGTATAACAAAAAAAATCCTAGCAGTCGCTAACTCTATTAATGTTATTTGTTTTTCAAACACTCTCTTCAAAATACCAAAAATTAGATCTTAGTGTCCTCTATGTTATTCCATTCAATAGTTGTAAATGACCAACAAAGAATTTTTTAATATGTCCATTTATATGTCTACCCGAAGCTTATGTGCCACTAAGATCTATATTTTTTAACATTCCTGTCATGCCATATATGTAATGTTATAGATTGTTTGACTCAATGATAATCCTAAAGGTGATAATGAGTGCTTTTCCTTTTAATGTGTCATAAATGGATTTAAATTTTTTGGATAATTTATGTTATTATTAATTTGATCCAAAAAATATGAATCACTATCTATATTTTGAAGACAGTTTTTGAGAAAAATCACATTAATGGAGTTACTAGTCACTAAGAATTTTTTGTATTGTTGTCATGCAAATGTACAACAAGGAAATTAACAATTTCTGAGCATGACAACTATACCCCAGTGTTAATTTTTTCATGTCACATCATTTCAAGATACCCTGGTTCCAGCTTGTAAGTCCAAGTGAACTCTTGAATAATTTTCTACCATCTTGCTAGGTGATTTTAGGAGTTCATTTGCAAGCTACAGGCAGTTGTGGGAAGGGCTATCACTGGCCTTCTTAGGGCTGGAGAAACACCATAGAGTGCAAAAGAAGAGCTTAAGAGGATGTGTAGGTAATTGAAAGGTCTTGGGACATAATGGAGATGATTCAGGAAGATTCTTGATGGGTTCGTCTAAGTTGGGGTAGTTTCCCCAGAATTAGGGTTCACAGGCCTAGTCAGTATACAGGCCAAAATAGTCGTTGAGCTTCGAAAGGTGATTCTGAGAGCTCCAGATGGAGTTAGGAGAAAAAATAAACATAAATAGAAATGAAATTCCAATCCCTACATAATGGTAAAATCATATTTTTCACAACACTTTGGCCCATGAGGTCTATAGGAATTTTTTCTTAGGAAAAGGGTGGAGTACCAAATCAAAAATCCAATATTTTAGGGATAAAATTGAAGTATCAAGACATGAGACCCCCAAAATTGGATTCCAAATTCCATTTCTAGTCATGATCATATAAAAAAAATCTGAAAAAGTCAATCGGGAGCTCAATTTATCATCGTCACAAGTTGTCCTCTTGGAGCAAGTTCAGGACTTAGCCAAATTTTGGGAGGACACATGTCAGCTCCAGGAGCCTGGCGGGATTTTATGTCCCCAATGTCCCTAAGGTTCAGGTACATAAACCTTGGAAAAATTTACCCAGCCCACATGTGACCTCTATAACCCCATACGACCATCAGCATTGTCAGTTTAGCCCCCGGGTGCAATTTGGAGCTCAAATTCCCTGTCGTCCGATGAATGCCACATGTCAGCTCCTGGACCACTGTGGAATTTGATGTCCCTCATGTCCCTTATAGGTCAGGGACATCAAACCTTGAAAAATGTTCCCAGCCCTCTAGGAGATATTTTTGGTCACCCATGTGACCTGCTTCCATCCCCTTAATGCTTTAAAGATGATTTTTGAGAACTCACTCCCTGCCATCAGATCAACACCACGTGTCAGATTATTTATTACTATGGAAATTTATGTCCCTCATGTCCATCTAAGGTGAGGGATTTTGTGGTAAAGAAAATTTTCCCATCCCTCTCTTAGCTTGATTTCAAAAATTTAAATATTTACCTATTTCCCTGCTTCTAACTGCTTCCACTCCCGTGCACAGCCATATCTCCATTCTTCCTTTGCAACCTCCTTACCATCAATCCACCCTTTCTAAACATTAAACCAAACCTATCACATAAATAATCTCCTTCACTCCATCAAATCATACAGGTATCAGAAGAAATCTTGAGCAAACAAAGAAGGAGAAACGAAGAACAATAAAGAGAACAGTAGAAAATCTCCATAGCCAAAAAACAGAGATTCGCTAAAATATTGCAAACCAGTGCATGAATCAATGAACCATATTTTTATATTTATTAATTTCTCCAAGAACATAAAAAAAATAATTTCAAACTCTCCTCTCATGCAACAGAGCATTCACAATGAAGAAATCTCATTTCTGGCTCAACAAATAAAGAAGTGGGATTTCTCGTCAATTCGGTTGTCGGATTGAAGTAAAATTTCACGTGAACCACTAGAATAAAAAAACCACATCAGAAATATAATTTTTTTCAAAAATGGAGGAGAAAACCATACCTAAAATTTTGAGGTCCATTAATGGTTGTTGCATCCAGAAGCACTGCCAAGTCCAAAATTTGAAATTTTAAGATCTCCTAGATTATTAAGCGGATAATTATGAAATTTCAGAGGGGAAATATTGGCCAAAAAAACATAACAAAAAAATTCATTCCACATAAATATGACCTCCAAAATATCACTTTATAAAAATAGCAAGTCTTCTGCATAGGGGACTATTATTTTGGGAAAGTCAACAACATAAGAACTCATGAAGGAGACAGCGACATTAGAGGTGCACTGTAGCTAAGAACTCACAAGAACAAGTAGTTTTGGCACTTACTAAAAATAGTAAGTCGTCCCACGAAAACCTACTAAAAATAGAAAGTTAATCCAGAAGGAGAGAGGAATCCAGGGGGAAATGGGAATCAGGGTCACAACATCCATTTGAGGTTCGAGGAAGTTGCGTTTTCATTCTTACTAAAAATAGTAAGTTGTTATTCTAAGGGAAAAAATGAAACAAAAGTGGATGGGATAGAAGATGGCTCAATCCTTTTCCTAGGAGTATGAGATAGAAGACAACAATGTCTTATACATGGACCTGAATGACTTAAGAACTTGCATGATAGCCAGAGACCGAAAGAAGATTGGAAGATCAGATATTCACTAGTGGCTTGTTCACTGCCACAGAAAACCTAGTAACTGTCAAAAGTCATGAGTTGTTCGTAGCCTAATCTCACCAATATGAGCCTGAAACACAAACCATTTGAGCCAAAAATGGTAGAGCAATGGTGGTCATCAGCCCTAAAACCATCTTGTTTTCTCTACAGATACCAAAATCGCCCAGCATGGTCATCATCTCAAAAGACAGGGCCTCACATGATTGGGAAACGATGGATGCATACATGCAAGGGGTTGTATTGGGGTCATAATTGAAAATAGGGATAAATTCATCAAGGATTCCTAAGAATATTCCAAGGTGTTAGTTCCAAGAAAGATATTTAGAAGTCATCACTCTCGTTAGTAGAGTGTTGTCATACAAATGTACAACAAGGAAATTAAAAAATTCTGAGCATGACAACTATACCCTAGTGTTATTTTGTTTCAATTCCTATCATTCCAAGACACCTCAGGTCTATCTATTCAGTCCAAGTAACCTCCTTATTAACGTTATTTCATCCCCTTAGGTTATTTATGAAATTCCATTCATTCCCCCTAGGTAATTTTAGGAGTTCATTTGTAAGCTACATGCAATTGTGGGAAGGGCTATCATTAGCCTTCCTAAGGATGGGGCGACCCCATGGAATGGAGTAGAAGAGCCTAAGAAGATGTGGAAGTGATTCAAAGATCTTGGGACATCATGGAACTAGTTCAGGAAGATTTTGGAAGGGCTCGGAAGAGTTGGGGTAGTTTCGCCAAAATTAGGGTTCACAGGCCTAGTCAGCACATATGCCAAAAAAATTGTTAAGCTTTCGAAGGTGATTCTGGGAGCTCCAAATGGATTTAGGAGAAAACCAAAGCATCAATGAAAATACAATTCTAATCCCTACATGATGGTGAAATCATATTTTTCACAACCCTTTGGTGCATCATGTCTACATGTAGTTTTTATCAGGTATAGGATGAGTACTAAATCAAAAATTTGTGATTTTTCAGGGACCATATGGAAGAATCAAGACATGCAACCCCACCATTAAATTCAAAATTCCCTTTCTATTCAGGATCATATAAGTTTTTTCCAAAAGCATCCATTGAGAGCTCAAGTTATCATCATCACAAGTTGTCCTCTTGGAGCAAGTTTAGGACTTAGCCAAATTTTGGGAGGACACATGTCAACTCCAAGAGCCTGGCAGGATTTTATGTCTCTGAGGGTCAGGGAAATCAACCTTAGAAAAATTTACCCATCCCCCATGTGACCTCTAGAACCCCATGCGACCATCTGAGATTTGCCAGTTCAGCCCCCAGGTGTAATTTGGAGCTCAAATCCCCTGTCGTCGGATCTCTACCACATGTCAGATCCAAGACCAGCATGGAATTTGATGTCCCTCACAATTCATGGACATAAAACCTTTAAAATATTTCCCATCCCCTTAGGAAATACTTTTGGTCACCCACATGACCAGCTTCTAGCCCCTCATTGCTTTAAAGTTGATTTTTGGAGCACTCACTCCCTGCCATCGAATCAACGCCACGTGTCGTCTCCTTGACCACCATGTAAATTGATGTCCCTCATGTCCCTTATGAGGTGAGGTATGTCAGGGAAATGAAAATGTTTCCCATCCCTCTCTCATATTTTTAAAAATTTTAATATCTAATTACTTCCCGCTTCTAACTTCATTACACTCCCATGTACACAATCCATCCCTCCATACTTCCTCTACAATCTTCTACCATCACTCCACCATTGAAAATATGAAGACCAGATCAACCCAAGCACTGAAAAACCTTTCCCCCTCATGGTGATGTTTAGGTCTCACTCTTGAATGTTTTTTCATCAAGATAAGAAGGAGAAATGAAGAACGAAGGGAAGAAGACAATGGAAATTTCTTCTTGTCGTGAAACGAAGATTCAAATATCTTACAAACCAGTGCAAGCAATGAAGAAACTATTCATTTTTTGGGTTCGTTCATCTCCTCTATCCAAGAACTATAAAAAACATACCTTAAAATCCGCTGTCTCCTCTCATGCAAGAGATCATTCATAGCAAAGAAATCTCCTCATTTCTGGCTAGATAAAGAAAAATTTGGAGTTTCCTATCAAATGGTTGTCCAATTTGAAGTAAAATTTCATGTGAAGCACCAATAGTAAAAACCCATATCAGATGGATGTAATTTTTTTGGGGCAAATGGATTAGAAAAACAAATATTCCTACAATTTTGAGGTCCATTAATTGTTGTCATGTCCAGAAGCACTTACTATGTCCAACAAATTTGAAAGTCTAAAATCTCCTAGACTGATTGAGCAATCTAGAACTAAAATTTCAGACAGGAAATATTGGGAAAAAACCCAGTATTAAAAAACTTCATTGACACCTCAATCTAACCTCTGAATACCACTTTATAAAAATAGCAGGTCTTCCACATAGGGAATTGCTACTTTTGGTTAGGCCATCAACATCAGAACCTATGAAGGAGATGAAGACATTAAAGATGCATAACAGTTAAGAAATCATCAGAACATAAATTTGGTCCAATTTTGGGACTTACTAAAATAGTAAGTGGTCTCATGAGCACCTGTTAAAAATATATATTTGATCCAGAAGGAGTGAGGAACGTAGCGAGAAAGGGGAATCAAGATCACAACACTCGGCGGAGGATCGAGGGAGTTGATTTTTCATACTTACTAAAAATAGTAAGTTTCTTTTTCGAAGGGAAGACATGACGCAGAAGTGGATGGGACAGGATACGGCACAACCGTTTGTGTGTGAATATGAGATAGAATATAGTGATGTCTTGTACATGGACCTAAATGACCTCAAAACTCGTATGACAGTCTAAGGACCGAAAGAAGATTGAAGATCAAATATTCACAAGTGGCTTCTTCACTGCTGAAGGACACCCAGTCTTAGTGAAAAGTCTTGAGTTGGTCATAGCCTACTCTTAACATTATGAGCTTGAAACATGAACCATCTAAGCAGAAAATGGTACAGTGATGGAGGTCATCATCCCTAGAACCATTTCAATTTCGATGCAGATACCAACATCACCTAGCATGATTATCATCTCAAAGGATATGGCCTTTCACGACTGGGAAATGATGTATGCATACATGCAAGGGGTTGTGCTTTTGTTCATGGTTAAAAATGGGGAGGAAACCCTCAAAAATTCCCAATAACCTTCCAAGGTATCAATTTTGAGAAGGATACTCAAATGCCATCTCTCTCCTTATGCAGGGTTATGGGTGAAGCAAACACAAGGGGATTTCAAGACTGGATGGACCTTTTCATCTTGACCATGACAGAAGGAAAGTTAGAAAAATTGAGATGGGGTAGATCATCAGTGATAATATTCATTTGCAACTACTCCAAGTACCCATGAAAAATAATTTCCACTTACTTCTTACTTGGTATATCTCCTTGCTAGCTCAAGATCATTCAAGGGATTGGATCCCACACAAAACATTGCTGCCAAGGTGCCTCCATTCAAGGAACTTCCATAGTTTGTGATGGAGCAAAGCCATAGGAATTTTTATCATGTGAATAATGCATTCACCATGTATGTAGTCTGGATCTTAGAAGGATATCTAAAAGCTAAGATGTCGTCACAAGCAACGTCCTTGATCAGGAAGTATGGATCCTTTTTCATATAATTCCTGACATTCTCTTATTTAACAAGTTTGAGTGCTTCAATCAAGCACCACTAAGGCTGCCTAAGTACCTTAGTGACCAAACCCCTGATTGTTCAATCTCTATAGATCAGGTCATCCAAGTGAATCACAGAGCTGTAGGAGTAGGAGGAAAGTTGAGCTTTCAATTCCATAAGTGTGGGAATTTGAGGTATTCACGTGGGAAAGCTCAAATGATGTCATGGTCATTCCTCTGGAGGTTGCTTGCACTCATTTTTTGCATTCATAAAAGGCCTACTCTATTTTGACTATCCAAGAAGATCCATGGCTTAAAGTTACCTTCAGAATTGAACATGAGCTACAGGAGGTGATGCACCGTTAGGAAATATATCTTAGTGCTCCATTTGTATGGGTGAATAATAATTACATGTGTAATTATTATTATGGTAAATTAGTGAAAGTACATTTACTATGTAAATGTAAATAGTAAATGTAAAATGTGGTTAGTATGTGGTAAGTTAGTAAGTTAAGATAATAAAACAATTAGTATTGTTTTATTATTATATTGGTGAGAGGTTGAAACCATATGGGTGTATGGTTGTATATGAAGACAAAGGTTGTTGTAAGATTGTTATTTTACATCTCCTATATAATGGAGTGTATTGAAATATTGAATTAATAAAAAATATAATATAGAGTTGTTGCTTTCAATTATTGTCTGTGTAGCTATTTCATGGATTCTTTGTATTAGATCAGAGTAATTTCTACATTTGGTACCAGAGCAAGGTTAAATCTGTTTCAAAGAAGATCTTGTAACTTTTGTTTCGCGATCTGGGTTTCTCCAAAAAACCAGATCCCACTTATACGTATTACAATGATCGGTTATACAGGAAGCTACAGTAGAAAAATTTCAGAAAAACCTAGTTCATATTTTGGGAGAAACATGCAATTTACTATACAGCACATTGATCACTGCTTTTTTTTTCTGAAGAAATTTGAATCAAAGGTAATTTAAATCTACATTCAATTTTTTTTGGATATTTAGATTCAGTAAAATGGATACACCATTATATAAATTTAATGGGCTGAACTTCCATACATGGAGAGTAAAAATTCAGATGCAGTTAATGAATAAAAACCTATGGAGGAAGTAGATGGAAAAGAAAAAACACATACAGATATAAGCAAAATTGTAGAATGGGAAGCAAGAGATGAATAAATAACAGATGAAATTGACTATAACTATGAATAATTTCTATACTAAGTGAATTTCTTGGAGGAAGGAGGCACAGGAGGTTGGAGGTCATTCAGCGACCTCTCGTCAGTCACCAACGACGGGGCCGTATCAGCTATGGTGATTTTTTTTTATACAGTGTGTTCCTGTTGTTTCTTTGTATTTTTGGCAGAGTGTTTTGCAAATTGCAATGTTCCTATTGTGGTTTGCAGAATAAATTAAATTTCACATTGAGGGGGGAACATGATCTCAATGTTCCATTTCTAGTTTTCTACATTTTTGGTATTTTCTATATATGAGCAGCAGATTTCAACCGAATTTCCTATGTTATTCCCCGCAGTGAGATGTGATGAGGGCTAAGAATAATACTTGGCATATCATGATGTGGTTGTAGGTAAACCACTTTAACACCTTCACCACCTTGCGGATTTGCAAGTTTTCTTGTTGGTACACCACTTGTAAAACCACCATTTTCAGTTGTTGATAAACCTTATGCAAAACCATCACCCTTTTGGTTTATGGTTAAACCAGTTGCAAAACCATCATTTTCGGTTTATGGTCAACCCTGGAAAAACCATCTATCAGGTTTATGATCATCATAAAATCATCAGATCATGAAAGCCGGTCAAGTACAAGTACAAAGGCAAGTTTTCCCCATGTTCGCACTAAGGGGGGGATGTTAGGAAATATATCTTAGTGCTCCATTTGCATGTTTGGGTGAATAATAATTACATGTGTAATTATTATTATGGTAAATTAGTGAAAGTACATTTACTATGTAAATGTAAATAGTAAATGTAAAATGTGGTTAGTATGTGGTAAGTTAGTAAGTTAAGATAATAAAACAATTAGTATTGTTTTATTATTATATTGGTGAGAGGTTGAAACCATATGGGTGTATGGTTGTATATGAAGACAAAGGTTGTTGTGAAGATTTGATTATTTTACATCTCCTTTATAATGGAGTGTATTGAAATAGGGAATTAATTAAAAATATAATATAGAGTTGTTGTCATTTCAATTATTGTCTGTGTAGTTATTTCATGGATTCTTTGTATTAATCCCCAAATTTCAACATGATCCAGAAGTCAAGGACTACTGGGCCAACTGTGCCGATGAGTTTAAATTATGTGAAAAGGACCATATGAGGATGACAATCAGTGAGATGAAGAAATTCAAGTTCTCATGGTATGAAGACATTTTTCATGATGATGGGACAGAAAGGTATGATCCTAAGTATGTGGCATTAAAGATGTCCACTTTACCTCTAATCAACTGGTATGTTCATGAATTAGGGGATATATTGGAGTGGGCTGAGAAGGTGGTGAGGAGAACAAGAAATTTTTTTCAGAAGAAGAGATCCATGATCATCCAATCATGAGGAATGCCTCCGAGTAAGAAGCAAGCCTCAGATCAGTCTTCTTCAAAAGTTATAAAGGTGGATTCTAGTTCTAAACACTCTAGAGAAAGTTTAAAAAGGAAGGCCATAGAACTAGAAGCTTCTCCTCATGAGAAGAAACCAAATAAATCCAGAGTTCGAAGAAGATTCATTTACATCACTGCAAGAGGAAGACTTGATCACAGAAATGCAGGAAGAAAATCCAGTAGCCAAGGCACAAGTGGATGAATAACACATGGTTCGAGGATTCAGTCTTCAAGCCACCATAGGAGGTTTCACCTCTTGTTGACACCCATACCTCTCTCATTCAGGATTTTCCTCCTCCTTCTAGAATAGGGTATGATCGGTGCACCTATCATTGAGCTGGAGTACGATGAGATGTTTCCTTGGATGCAGGAAATAATTGTCCTTGACACCCACACTATGTAGCAAGTGGAAACCCCTGATCTATCAACGATTGTCTTATTGGCCAAAGAAAAAAGATCAAGAAAGATTACACATACAACCTCACAGTTCTACACTGGGGAAACGAGTAATCAATACATCGAAGTAGCTTATCCCAAAGTAATTAATCCAGTGGATGAGATGACACTAGAGTGACTATAAATGAGCATGATTCAACTGGGACTGAAAATCATGAAGGGGATTTACACATGTATCAGTAATCTTCTGCTCACATGGTGGCAAGGAATAAGGAGCATCAGAAGAAGATTGATGAACTAAAAGAGTAGGTGTGAACTCTGTCATTATATGTACAACATCTAGTTGATCCTAATGCCACAAAAATTCTCACTAAGGAAGTTTACCCATCAGTAGCTTCAATCCAGAATCCATCATGAAGACACACGTTCACAATATAGGGGCAAGTGAATAATGAATGGATCAAATCGATTTCTAAAAAAGGGAAGTCAATGCTCCAAAAAGTAGTCAAACTCTTCACTTACATGTGTGCAACAGTAAATAGGACATATGGGCACTCAAGGAGGACTTGGAGAAAGAAAGAGACTATTGGGAACCTTTAGGCCTAGTAATAGATGAAATGAGTAGCACTCATCACCAAGAGTTGATCAACAGGAAGATTTTTGAAACTCCTTCAGAAGACTTGTCATGTGTATGGGCGAGGGCCTTGGTGATCAGGTTTGAGGCAATCAATTGGGCCATCACAGAGCTAGAGGAAAAAGAGGAACAAGAGTACAAATTGCAAGATAGTATAAATCAAAAAAATTGGAAGCTTGGAGTACCTTGCAATGGGTGAAGATACAACTGCCGATGAGATGATTGGTCCATTTGAAGAATACGTCAAGAAAGAGGTAGGAAACCCATCATCCTTCACTAAGGATACCCTCAACTTCCTCTAAGAGATTTGGGCCTCTATTGCACTTATCGTAGAGAAACATGCATCATGGTTCGGGAAGTGCAGATAACATCAATAGTGTAGCTGATGGATGGATAAATACCTTGAGTTGTGTTCACATTCCTCATGCCGAATATGGTGGAACCTGCTAGCCACTCATTTCAGCAAAGATCTTGGAAGAACAGAGGCCTTATCAGGAGCGCGAAGTGGATACCAGTCAAGAAGTGAGATCAAATCCACTGCAAAAGCTCATTTCTTCTACATAATTCTTCTTCTTTCTTCTTCTTCCTCTTCTTTCTCTCTCTTCTCTTCTCACCCAATGCTCTCTCTCTCATCAATGTTATATTTTTGCATTGTGGTTTGCACTTTTTAATATAACTTTAAGTGAATTTAGAAACATAATGTAAAATTTAAGTTGCCTTATTTTTATAAAATGGAACTTAAATATTTAAGTGGAATATGAACAGTCTAAAGTCACATTAAAGTATTTGAAAATTCACCGTGAAGATGAAGAGTTGTCCTCTTCTTCTATAAATTGTAACTAAGCTCCTCATTTGAGCTTCTAGAAACTTAGAAAAATTCTAACAACTTCTTAGATATTTGGAGCTTGTTTTTTGTGAATTCATGACGAGAGATATCCTTGTGAAGAGAGACAAAGAGATAGAAAATTTCTTCTATTTTCCCTACTCAAAAATGTCTTCTATTTCTATGTTATGTACAATTTCTTCTTGAGCATTCAATAAAGGAAGAAGGAATTTTAACCTTTTTTGTCTAAGGAGTTTAGTGGTACTTTGTGTTCATTAAACTGCTATTTATTCTTGTTTTTTTTACTGTTACACAGATTTGTTTTCTTCTAAATTCAAGTGCATGTAATGAAACTTCTAGGCTAGTGTATGCAAGTCTCTGATTTTCTACTTGTCAACATTAGTTTCTCTTTTCTAAATTTCTCACTCCCTTTCCATCTTTCCTAGAAAATTCCTCTCTTACAGATATATGCAATATTTTTCCACACAATCAGTGGAGTGCCCCTGTTAGATCCCCAGCTGAAAGGCCACCAGGATAAAACTCATTTTTACATCATGCATGCACGATACGGTACAACTACACCGGTTAAGTAGAGGGACTTAGACTCCCAGATCATGTTGGAAAGATAACCACCAATTTTTCCTTGATAAAATTTTCTCACCAACAATTTTTGGCACACACCATGGGGTATAATAAGTAGCTTCCGCACCTGGAGTATGACCAAAACATGTAGAATACTAATTCCCAACATTACCCCCCTAAGGGGAAGATTCAATAATATGCATTGAAGCTATGGTGTTGATTGGCCTTGAAATAGCCTGATATGAGCCACATGACTATTTAACCGTGGCTATCCTGGTTTACATTACCCCCCTAATTAAAAATCACCTGGATGTAGGTTCTACAACGAAGAGGATACATCCAATTACAAATTGATCCCCTTTAGAGAAGTTATCTGGCAAAACAGGGAAAGTGTCATCTCTCTACTTCAATAGATTTTCCACACAGATATCTCCTTTCACTATTTTGAAGAAACACATCTTGTTTATGAATTTCACCCTTTTTATTTCTTATTTTGAAAAAACCCCTTAGAAGGGAATAGATTTCCAAGTTCGTGGATAGAAGATACACTTGTTTTAACAAAGACAAGGAGGATCAACTGGCCCCATGCTTCTATGGAGAGTTTCAAAGAAGATCAAGAGCTCCTTCAACCTTCAGAGGTCTACTCTTTCATGTTTTTACCAGTCATGTTAAGAACCACTTGGGTGTATCCAAGCCTTTGTACCATAAATATTCACCACATCAATTTAGAACCTTGTATCTTTTAGAATCATGATTTAGAGACTAAAGAAGAACCTCTGCTTTCAGAATACAGAAGGTAAGAGCTGTTGAAATGATGGAAATAAGAGTTAATCGGTGGTCACGAAATTGGAATAGATCACTCATCATAAATTTGGAGGGCCAGATTCTTGAGTCAGCTACATAGTATCCACCATGGTTTATACAGGTTGCAAGCTAGTACCTTGATAAGTTGGAATTGGAGAGATTTTTATCCAAATGGTCCATAGGGTACCCATTTTAACATGGGGTGGAAGTACCAGTTGAGATCAGCTTCGAGTCAACCACTTCATGAGCTAACAAAAGAATCACCAAAATTTCTGTAACTTTAAAATAAATGAATGACCATGAGAGAGGAAAAATATACTTCAACTCCCCGAGGTAATCTATGTAGCATATTTCTTTTCCTCCAACACTCTTATGTTGATTTCCCTTTGAATGGAGGTGAACAGAACGTTGTCGGTAGCTGATTAAGCTCTTTGTGGACTCACTCATTGTAAAACCTTCTAAATGATTCTACATGCTACCCATGAGGTCTTTCACCTACTGTCAATGATAAAAGAAATGCATTCGTATACATATGAATCAAGACCACATAAGACTGTCAAGATTTTTTTGTCCAATGGGGTAGAACATGAATTTAAGAAACCTCTAAATCCATGAGAGACTGTCATGGCAAGACATAAAATAATGCTTACATACAGAATCCCTAAAGATGAGGTGCATCGTGAATGTAATTTGAAGAGATTCTTCATGAGTGCCTTTCCATCATAAAAAAGGTGAAATCCATTGATACAGATACCCAACCAAGAACAATCCAGGGACATAAATTCACCTTCCAATAGTTTTAGAAACCATTGATGATCTACACCCTATCTGGTACAACTGAAAGGATCATACTACAAATGGAAAGAAAAATGGCCAGAATTCAAGCTCAGTCACCACAGACCCAATGTTCCAAAAAAATGGAAAATGACTTGGTTGCTTTGAAGAAACAACTCTCCCAGATCACAATGCAAAATACTCCAAAGAAACCAAATCCTCCCAATAGACCAAGGATTTCTTCACCTCCTCACCAGCTTACTCTCGAAGCATCACCAGTCAATGTTGTCTATGACATCAAAGAACCAGAGGAGAACGTGGAAATTTAATAACCTAAAGAAGAAAATGTGAGAGATAATGACAACTATCTTGAGTTCGAAGAAGTTGATGGTGATACATAAAATGGCCTAATTGAGTATGTTGATGATGAAGATGATGATGATGAATAAGCTCCAAGTTTATCATGTGCATTTTTCATGCGCACAATCCAAGAAAGGTTCTCCATCCTCAATGGATGTGGTAAAGGATCAAGAAGAAGAAATAATATTCTCCTGTGGAGGTTCCATAAAATAAAATCATCAGCAGAGGATCACCACTACCACCTTCAATGGATTTGACTAAAGAAAAATTTGACCCACTGGTTAGGAAGGATCATGCTGCCATACCAAGTAAGTCATCTAGTCCTTCTCCCAACTCAAAAGTTACTAAAAATAATTCTCCTTCAAATTTTATTCCTGCAAAAACATCCAAGGTTCTATTAAAACCTACATCCCCACCTCCTTTAAAGATGGTTACTGCACCCGTGAAGGGAAATTCAACCCCCAAAGCATAAGAACCTTCACCATATAAATATTTTTTCATTCTTGGAACCTTTACCTTTCCCACCATAACCCCATTCGATTTTGTGGAACATGAAAGAAAAACTAAAGTCCACCTCTCAAAAATAGAATACCTACAAATGCACCCTACCCAATTTGATAGGTTCATTGATGTAGTCCATGGTGGTAATCCTATAACCTCGGTTCCAAATTCCAAAGGATTACTCCCCACACCATCGACACCACCTTCTCAAAACATGATAGCCCTCAATGCCTCCAAAACCAGCAAGGTTGAACCTTTCTACCTATCACTCCTCAATAAAGGCTTCCATCTAAATAAATGCATCATAGATTATGGATCCTCAGATAATGTGATACCCGTCAAAGTTGGAAATGCTCTAGGCCTTACCTTGACTCGAGAAAATGTCACCTACTATTCAATGGAATCCAAACAAGTTGCATTGGTAGGAAGAATCAAATATGCACATGTAGTAATGGATTATTTTTTAGATAAGAAGGTGCTTCTAACCATCCTGGTGGTGGACATCCCAACATCCTTTGGAATTCTATTGAGCTGAAGCTTCTATAGAGACTTGGATGGAGAAATAAAAATGGATTGGTCATTTGCAACTATTCCATTGAAAGGAAAGATGAAGAAGTTGTTTCTAGTAAGAAATATGAAGTTCTCTATATGAAAGTCTGATGATCCAAAGGTAAACATTCTCTTTCAAGATAGAAAGCTAGGCAACTACTTCCTCACATCAAAAAAATATGAGAACTTTCCACTTCTTTTGGAAGAGGAATAAGATCAAGTTTGGATGATTGAATTTGATGGTAGTCATTCCAGTGCAAGTTTAGGAGTAGGCATGGTACTGTACTCTCCTTCCAATGAATTGTACCCATTTGCCTACAAGCTATGCAATTTAATAATATAAATAACACAACAGAATATGAAGCTCCCCTCTTAGGAATGGGCATGGCAGAAGACATGGGAATAGAGAAGCTGAGATGTCAAGGTGATGCGGAGGTGACATTAAAGCAAGTGTTGATCAAAGAATACTTGTCAAAGATCACACAAGGAGTTCGCGCGGGATAAAATTCCAGGATTAAAGACACGGAAAGATAGGAAGGACCCAAGTGCAAAAGGCAATTTCAGATTTCAGGACTTAGCTGATTTTGAGCAAAATATATATATTTAGGAGATGGCATGTGGAACACACCAATGAAGCAGGGACATGCGCACCATGAATTATCTATATTTGGAGAATCGGTTCAAAGCATCTATGCATGAAGACAAGCTACGAATAGAATGAACACTTCAGTTATTTATAAGATAACTATAGATAGCGCACTTGCATGTGTGGCTATAATTGTAAACAGCATGTGGCTATCAGTAGCATGTGACCTATTTCTGAAGTAGTTAAGCGGTGAAGGGAAAGTCTCTACCCTATATATATGAGGTTAGATGTATAATAACATATATACAGAGAGTGAAAGGAAAGAAGAATGTCACGTAACATAGAGAGCGGTATATGCATGTATCAAATCCATATGCACCTTGATGTAAATTGACAGTATTGTAAGGAGCTTCTATACTTATTAATATATGGAAGATATTGGCTGAATCTAAGTGTTATTTTATCTAATTATGTAGTGCATGTTAGTATTTCAATCATGGTTACCGTTCAAGATTATTCTTTCATAAATCTGTGAGTAGCATTAACTATAGAATGATGGATTAGTTGTGAATCTATATGTTTCCATCATCATGCTAACATCCTATTACAACAACCCTAAAGAGGAATCTGGTACCTTTGCGTGCTTTGGGTGAGCATTCAGTCTAGGCTGAGTGATATGCCAATGTGACTAGGATGTTATCTTGCAAATTCTAGGCTGCATCAACAAGTCCGATAACAATATCAGGTGAAAAATCCAAGACTCTGGCATTATATAAATAGAGTATGGGATTGCATTGAATCTTTTGATGCAATTTTAATTGAATCTATCCCAAGAAAAAATAATAGAAAGGTTGATTCTCTTGCAGTGTCGGATTCCCTAGTGACACCTCATCACACATTCCATGCCAATCAATCTCATAACAGATAACCATATGCAGTTGTAATGACTCGGTATACTACCGATCTCTCATTCCATGACTCGGTTATCAACCGATCTCTCATGTTAACTTAAAGTATAGAATACTTTATGTATACTATGTATACTTGGTTCTCCTACCCTATTCTAGGTACTGAGTGATCTGTTTAAAGAACCTATCTGAATATTTGTTACCAATATTCATCTGACATCACATTGCTTTAAACTAGGTGACATAGGACAATGCAACTAGCAGCTTGCGATACTTTGGCCAAATATTTTCAACATACTGTTCATGTTACTATTCCTAGATGACATACTCATCATTCTGGAATACGTCCTTCACCTCACTCTTCTGTTATCTTGAATGGTCTTTACTGACTACCATCAGTCCCCTTGCCCAAGGTTTGACCCTAGCCCAGGTTAGCAACATAATTTATTATAAGAAGATGCTCACGATGACTTAGGGTATATGGGCATACTCGGTTGACCTAAGTCAACCAGATGTGCCAAGGTACCCTAAGTCATTGAAAGCTACTACCTATCCTAAACATGCTACTAACTTGACCTAGAGAGAAACTAAGTTCAAGTCCAGATGTGCGTAAATCTAGATGAACAAATACGGAAGGGTGTTGCCACACGTCAACTACAACATTGTATCATCGAGAAGTCCTAGGACTTCTCGAGGGTACAGTCCTATAGTTGGCATGTGCCAACATCTTTTAGAACTGATTCATCAAGATGTACATACCCCCTTAGTGGTTATTAATCATAATTAAATTGGATTAAGATTTAGATTACAACAACCATGCCTAACCCTAATTCCAACATTTATTAAGTTCTTTACCCATACTTATCCTGATTAGATATGGAGAACTTCATTAATTCAAGTTTGCATTGTTGTTTATTAACATGGCATAACAAGCAGTTATCCCAAAAACAGGACAACAAAAATCAACGTTTAACTCTTAATGTAACCTATATGTCCAAATCAAGTGAGACATCCACCTAGATTCAGCTAGTGTTTACTTTATAGACGAAGTTAAAAAGATTAAGGATCATAACCACTATTCATTTTATCTTTCATTCTTTGGGAGAGGAAGAGTCTTCCTCTACATGGTTAAATGTTAGGTTTAACATAACCCTTTTATCATTCATTACTTATATAGTTTAATTGTATGTCCCAAGCATATTTCATTATTAAACTATAGTTGTGTAGTTAGAGAATGACATCTTTTGCAATTTAACAAGTTCATTATAATAAGGGAGATTTTACTCTCTCCTTATTCCAACTCAATATCTGATAACAGTAATAGTATACAAACAGATATAAAGAATACTGCCAAGATATCACGATTATTTCCATCATACAAGTACAAAAGAATTCACATCTCAAATCAGAGTCTAACACAAAACCTTTCAATACATGATTTTAAATATACATTTACAAGACTATGCATTTCAGACATTCTACCATGTCAATCATAATTAAGATCTTAAAATAACATCACTTTTCTTTTCCAACACAACTCAAGAATGATTCGAAACTCTTTACATAAGATCCCAAATTAAATAAGCCAATGCACCATAAAATTTCTTGCCTTCTTTTATCACTTACGATGTCCATCTACAAAAATTGCTAGCACGGGTCAGTTCAATGAACTGAGCATGATAAGCACTAAGCATTAAAGTAAAGTGCATTCCACTAATTGTTCCATTAAACAATTCTACTTTAATGAAACAATTAATATATATCATACAAACAATCATAAGTAATAACACCCAGGAAAGAAGCACAATTAAAGAGTTTGAATTCACTATTAAGAAAAGAGCATAATATAATCTACAACACCTGCATTTATATCATATGGTTTAATTGATCCTATCAATTACTTTAAAACAGTCAACAAGTCTTGTCATCCAATTGTTTCATGATTCCATAAGAATAGAAATACACATTTATCTTTTCTAAGAAGCAAAAGAAGTTAGTTACAACATAGCTCATATCAGAATACTTCATCATTCCATATAACAAAGGAAGAAGAATCACTACATGCTATTTTCCAAACACTCATCATTAGTAAGGCAATTACAGGTTTAGAACACACAAATCTGCCTCAATTCAAAGACCTGAAACAAAACATTCCACAATAAATTTTCCATCTCAGAAGAAGATTGAAAATAGATAAGTTCAATCAAATGAACTTATCCAAACAATAGAAAAATGATCTCAAATATAAAAGGACCCAATCTATAATTCATTTCATTTATACTATGAAATGAATTCCCTTTTCTACTTCCAACTTAGAAACTCTTTATCTAGTTCCCAAAAGAGAACACAAAACCAAACGTACAGTTAAAGAAAGAACACTTCTAATTTTCCATTACAATTCTATCAAACTGGTTTACCCATTTCCATTCACCAAGTTCAAGTTCAATTCAAATCTCAGAATGAAATTCACAGTACAGACTCTAAACAGTAAACTGTCCCCAAGAGAACATATTCCTTTCTCTATAAAACTTGGAGATTCATTCAATGAATCCATAAAGGAGTAGAAATCCTCAAACAGTAAAAGATTACAAGTGCAGAAGTAATCGTGAACTCAAGAATTGAAGTCCCATTACACGGCTTCAACAGTTCAATACAAAGAAGTACGTAGTTCATGTCCCAGACAAGAACAATAATACAAAATTATCTGAACAGAGATAATATATATCCTTTCATACAAGATTCAGTATACTAGGTTTTAAATTCAACTTCCAATAAAACCCAAGAAACCAATTAAAAAGATCTGAAGAGAGTAAGAAACCCCCAACAATGTTTAAGTCCAGAGATGTTCCAATCTTACTTCCTACTTGACTGAAACAGAATCACCACAAGACTTTCGAATTCCAGTTTAAAATATTATGACAGGGAAGGTAATTGTTTCAACATCTAAAACAAGAAGGAAAGTAAATAATACATTTCCATAACCTCTAAAATTTTAACGACTGATCCAAATGAACTAAAGATCAACCAAACCCACAATAGGACATTGTTCCAGTCCATTTATTACTAAGAACAAAATAGTCAAGCTTTCCACAAGACACGGGTTCACTCAGGGTAGAGAAGAATAGGATACACTTCGAATTCACATGCCCTGTCAAGTTCAAGAACATAGTACAGTCCAAAAGACAGATGTCATACAACCATTTTCTCTCAAGAAGCTAAACAGAGAAGATCTCAAAAAGAGGTTACCTGGTCTACTTCCGACCAAAACAAAACTCTCAAGACCCCCTCGAGCAGATATTCATAAATGAGGTTAAAGATTTTCAAAACCAAAATACCAACAAAACCCAGCTCACAATACAAGTAAAGAATCAAACACGTTGATTCCAACACAAGTTCAAAACACACAATAATGGAATACCTGTACAGTGTCAAATACGAGCTTTGAACATAAGTTCAGAACTTCACAAGGCTCTAACACCAACTCAGACAAACACAAGATCAAATACGAGCCTATAATGCAACAGGAATCCCTAAATACAAGCTCAGAACAAAACACCAATGCTCTATTACGAGTCAATTAGTTTCAAATCCTTGAATAAGAAAACTTCAGCTCAGAGTATATGTACAGAACAAAAATCAACAACTCGACTACAAGTTCAACATTCGTAAGAACTAAATATGAGTACAATGTTGAATACAAAGATTCAACCAAAAGTTTAGATCTACACCAAGTTCCATTCATTCTAGAACAAACACGAAGTTCCATTAAAATCTTCATAACAATCACGAAGCTTCAACACAAGCTTAGAACAAGCACGAAGCTCCTCTACAATCTGAATGAAACACAAGACTAAAATAGAGATTCAGAACCATGCAATCAAGAAATGCCATTTCAGAATAACCAAGAAGCTCTACTACAAATTCAACAAACACAAGCTCTAAATGATAGTTCAGAATGAAACATATGGCAATGAATGCCAGTTTAGTCAACACTAGCCTCAAATACAAGTTACAAAGCTTTCAAAAACAAGTTCGCATGAATATCACCATTAAACTAGCACAGATAAAGTTTCCCAAAAACTACCATTACCAGCAATGGATTTACATTCCAAAAACCATAGAGATTTCATAAAACATGCAAGTAAATAACCAGACACATCATGCAAAAATATATCTCAAGTGAGCAGAATTGTTTTAATGAATCATTTAGAAGAAAGCAAGAAATCTTAATGGGTAGAGCCTATCATGCCTGATAGTGCCTCTGCCAATTCGAAGGAGACTTCCAGCCAAGTTTCCAACCCTTTTTCTTCTCCATGATAGATCAAAAACCAAAAAATTCTTCTTCCAATGCCTCTTATACATTCCCTTGATCAAAAATAGACTAGAGAAACCAAAAATAGCCAAGAAGAAGAAGAAGTCAAACTGCTGGTTCAAAGAACCAGATAGCTCCATGCAGAGAAAAATTCATGAGGCATGCAAAACCAAACAACCTCTCACAAACCTGCCTCTCATGTTTCCAAGATGGTTTGCACACAAAAACTGAGATTCATTAATGCCATAACTCCCAATTCTCCCACTTATCTCTCCTTGCCACCACCTCCCAAAACTGGCGAGTACCAATTCCAAATCAACATGCAATTCCATACTTAGCAAAGCCTCCATGTAAGCCCCACTAAAATTTAACTAGCCCTTTCCAAACTGGTGGTACTTCCCTTCATTTAAATCCAATCAAATCAAATAAAATCCATTGGAACCGTCATTGTAGTGCCATGCGACCTTAGGCCCCTTTCAAATAATTTAGGCTAGATTTCCCAAAACTTAGGTTAGTCAAAAATCATTTCCTAAATAATTTCCTTAGGTTTATAAACATTTCCATAGGTAATACCACCTTAGGTTATATCAAATTCACAACCATTAGTATTAGGCATTAGGTTAACATAGTATAGTATCACCATAGTAATCTCCCCTTCCCTTATTCATTTAGCACAAGAGCTTAGGTTAGGTCACCCCCCAACACAATAGAATAAGAAGCTTAGGTTAGATTACAACCCAATTGAATAGACGTAGATAGGAAGTAGGTGTTCTTACCTAGCTTAGGATACCATTAGGATTATCCTTAAGTTTTTAGGATCCTGATCCCCTTCATAGTCATAAGATGACTATATTTTGTTTACGCCAATAATGTCCTGCGGAGATCAATCCCAGAGACCCAAGCACAAACTTACAACCGAATGAAGACATGATCACTCAAGCCCAAAGAACTTGTAACATACAAAGTTCAGTCTGCTATGTCTCTCAACCAATGAATGTCAATTTACCATTCAGTCCATTAAGAATATTTAAAACATTCCTTGGATCACTGAAATTGATCCAAGGATGAGTCAGTACAAGAGATAAGTTTGCAACTCTCAAAACCAGATTGCAGCTTATCAATAAGAAGTGAAAGTGGATTCTTGCAAGCCATAACATTTCAGTCCAAATGAATCCAAGAGTAGAAATGATTTATCCATAACAAGCATGATTTTCAACAATCAAGGAAACACACCTCATTCAAGAAAATCACATGCCAACGCTTGTAATGCAAAGAGAAATATAACAGTTTGTTCAAGGTTGATGCACATTAGCACAAAACATTGGGAGAACTATTCATTCAAGGGAAAGACTTTTGATCAAAAAAATCTTCTCGTAGTTTTACACATATTATGCGCTCTTAGACCCTGCTGAACTTTGATAAAACTCGTGAAAACATATTTGCAACCCAGAGTTGAGCACTAAGGATGGTCAATACCATAGAAAATGTTACTTGACCTTACAGGAGAAGAAAAGGTTTGTTACGTTACTCAAGAAATATTCAGATGTTTTGGCCTACTCTTATGATGAACAACAAATCCTTCCAACCAAAGGAAATGCATCACTGAATCCCCTTGAAAGCATAGATGCCAAGCCATTTAGGAAAAAACAAAGGGCATATAACCCAAAGACATGTTCATACCATCTGAATGGAGGTAATGAAGATGTTCAATGTTTAAGGATTATCTTTCCCATCCATCACTCAACATGGGTGGCCAACATTGTGTCGGTGTGGAAGAAGAATGGAAAAATAAAAATATGCGTGAATTTCCGTAATTTGAACTAGGCATCACTAAAAGAAGAATTATCCTCTCCCTATCATGGACCAAATTTTTGCAATGAGTCACTCAATATAAAATGATTTCATTGCTTGATGTATTCTCATTTTATAATCAAATCAAAGGTGGCATAGGAGGATCCACCAAGATAACCTTCATAATGCCTCGGGGCACTTTATCCTACAACAGGATGCCTTTCAGCCCCATCAATGAGGGAGCTACATTTCAAAGGGAAATGGATTTGGCATTCAAATATTTAAAACATTGCATTTTCATATATCTTGATGATCTCACTATGTTTTGTGCAAAGAAGAGGGGAGATCATATATTCACTTGGAACATTACTTAATCAAGGTGTAGAAAATATGGCATATCACTAAATCCCAAAAAGTGCATTTTTGGAGTTATAGAAGGCAAGTTACTATTTTCACATTCCTGAATAAACATGGTACACACATTGATCCTAAGAGAGTATGAGTTCAAGCATTATCTCTACCCACAAGCAATAAACAAGTTCATCCTTCTTTGGGAAGGTTCTTTTCTTCGTCGCTTTGTTTCTGAAGTTTGCTGAATTGACAAAGCACATCACCACCATGATTTTGCATCGAAAAATTCAAAAGGAACAATGAAGGGAATGAAACGTTTGAAGAGATAAAAAAATCCATTTCCAAGGCTCCGACCCTTGTGTCTCCAAATTTTAACAAAGAGTTCATCATGTATTGTTATGCATCAGAACATACCCTCTCTCCATTTTTGGTTCAGAAGAATGATGAAGGGGTGGAAGCACCTATTGATTTTATGAGTTTTCCAGAAAAAGTCCTTCAAACTAAAATATAAACAATTATGAACCATATATGCAGTGTTCAAGGCTATAAAATATTTCAGATTTTACATCCTCAACTCTCGTATGGTGGTGATGGTACTCAACAGTGCAATCAACTCCATCTTGATATAGTAGGATCCTAGAGATAAAAGAGGAAATTGGATCACAAAGACTCAAGAATATGAATTGGACATATTCTAGGTCCTCCTTTAATCTAGTAAGGGGAAATGGATTTTATAGATTGATTGTTGAAGATGAAACACTTAAAGCTCAACATAAGTGAATAAAATTGTGCTTGCTCAACTTGTTCCGAAAACAATCCATAGGTTCTCTTTGTAACCACTACTGATGAGTGGTATGTTGACATTTCCTATTACTTAACATATGGAGAGTTCCCTCCTCATCTTTATCATTACAAAATAAAATCATAACACTCAAACTAAAGGACTCATAAATTCATGCTAATGATAGAATCAATTTACAAGAGAGGTCTGGATGGATGCAGATAAACATATTCAACAAAGAAAATTTTCTTAAAGCATACCATGACCAAGCGTGTGGTGGACATTTCTCAAAGATGGTCACTACACAAAAACTTCTTGTTGATGCAAATCACAGCACCCCTGAATGTCTACAACTCAAGATGGGTTGAGACTCTCAGTGCGATTGCATAACATGGAGCTTTTCCCAAGTGTGGGACCTTGCGAAATCAGAAAAGCTCTTCAGATGAAGGCCGGTTCCTATTCCTCTGTTCAGATGCACACATAAAAAATGTAGAGGGTTTACTCAAAAAACCTAAACTAAATTTCCAAGGAGACAGGGTAAGAAGATGCATAAAAATACAACCTAAACTAACAAAGGTGATGCACCGAGGAATGAAGAACACCTATCTTGCCAATAAACACAAACCATTAAAAAGCAATGCAAGATCATGCACAGATAACCAAGATTCGCAGTGAAAGATCAGGAGGATGCAAATGAACATAGAGAGGGTTGAGAATCATCCACAGACATGCATTATTTTCTCCAAAGATTGATACAATACACTATCAAAATGCCAAGAGGCAAAGTTGCATTACAGTTTTAAATGGGAGGTTTGAACTCCACAAATTCACCTGCCAAAGAGAAGAAGGGAGGGGAAAAACAAGAATGTTCCAACCTTTAGAAAGAAGCCCCTCCTTACAATTTATAGGAAGAATGAAAGAGGACCAAGAGAGAGGAATTCCAAATCTACCCCAACCACCTCTAGGTTACATTTAATTCATCTCATTATGGTGGTAGGTGAGAAACTTAGCAAACCCAAAAAGTGGCGAACTGTATTTTGTATTTTTAAGAACTTTTTCCACCCAATTAAAGATATCTAGTTGTAGTTGGATAGAGGACCTCGTAAGCTTTCCAAAAGTCCAACCTTGCATGAATCCGAGCTCCCTGTGAAAAGTTATGGCCGTCTGAATATCTGCGAATCAGGGTCTGCTTCCTATCAGCGCTCAGAATGTTGCACCTCCTGAAGGTGCTCCATAGGCGCATCCATAATTGTGTTGACATCCTCTTAGTGGGTGTCCAAGGCGTGACCTTATACCATGTTGATTACTCTGTGTTTGCGCCCTTTATGTGTGCGCCACTTTTGTGCGCCTTGGCACATTCATTTTATGTGTCGACACTCATTTCTGTGCGCCACTTACCTGCGCCTTGGCGCATTCATTTTACATCGACACTCATTTCTCATGCGCCACTTAAGGCCTATGCCTTGGCGCATTAATTTTAGTGTTGACACTCATTGATATGTGCGCCACTTACCTGCGCCTTGGTGCATACCATTTCCATGTCGACACTCCATTTCTAGCGCCACTTACCTGCATGCCTTGGTGCAACAAGGAAATTACATTTCTGAGTGTCGACAACTCATTTCTGTGCGCCACTTACTTGCGCCTTGGCGCATATCATTTTAGTGTCGACACTCATTTCTGTTCAGTCAGTCCACTTGGACCTCACCGATTAATGTTACTCATCCCACTCATGACTTTGGAAATTTCATTTGGTTTCCATAGGTGATTTTCTGTTCATTATATCTAAGTTGTAAGCTGCCAGATATATCTGTGGGAAGGGCTATCACTAACCAAAATATCCTCTGAGCAACCCTTATTGGGCCATCCTCTTTGTAGAAACTCAAGAATGGCTTCCCAAATGTGAAGCATCAAAAAAAATTCATTGGAGACCATGCTTGTGCACTACCACTCAGGCCAAGATATTGGAACCATTTCAGCAGTGGGTACTATATTTCATCAGTTTTCTAAATCCTCACTTGAGTGTGGGACACACCTATGTGCTCATAACAATAGAATACTTCACAAAATGTGTGGAAGCCATTCTGGCCAAGAAATCCAACATCGAAACAATATGCAACTTCATCAAGGAGAATATTATAATACGTTTCAAAGTGCCATAGAATATTATAGCAGACAATGCTACCTATTTCTCTCCAAGGGAGTTAACTAAGTTTTATACAGATACAGAATCTCTTTATCTCATTCATCAGACTAATATCCACAGGGAAATGGACAGGTCGAATAAAGAAACAAGAAAATTGTAACCATCGTCTGTAAACTCGTAGATGAAAACAAAAGTAATTGGCATAAAAATTTTATGATTAATTATGGGAGGAAAGTATCACTCCCAAGAAGGAAATAGGTATGTTACCATTCCGACTGATGTATGGGGTCAAAGCAGAGATTCCCATCATGATTGAGATGTCATCTCTCGAGCTACTACAAGGAATAGAAGATGGTTAGTATAAGGATTCCATTAACAATAGGATCCTCTTTCTTGAGAAGATAGAAGAAACTAAACTCTTAGTGGTGGACCATATCAAAGAGCACCAATTAAAAGTAAAGAATATTTTTGACAAGAAATCCAAAGCAAGAGAATTCAAAGTTGGAGACTTCATCCTACTTTGGGACAAGATAAGGGAACCAAAAGGTAGCCATGGAATTTTTGATTCATTATGGCTCGGCCCATTCCAGATTTGAGAATCTTATAGAGAGAATGTTTTTCTACTCTCATATTTGGATGGAATGCAGTTGGAATTGCCTCACAGTGGGAAATACCTAAAATTGAATCATCATTGAAAGTGGTTATTCCCCTGTCTTGTACCATAGGTGTTTTATTATGTGTGTTTCACTTTCTTTTGTGTGTGGAGTGTTTCCCTTTATTTTTTGTTCCATGTGTTTCTTTTTTTGTTTTGTTTCATGTGTTTTAGTTCCATCATTGTGTGTGTGTGTGTGTGTGTGTGTGTTTCCTTCTTTCATTCCTTCTCTCTCGTAATTGTACATGACTCTATAAGGCCCAATGGATAAGAAAATGGCCAACAGATCATATGGTCTAAAATTGATATTCTAGATTCCTCATGTCATGTCTTCACTGCACTCATTCCATGGCATGTCCCCAAGGTAGAGCTAGTTCTTGTCAGCAAATGTGTAACAAGGAAATTAACAATTTCCAATCATAACAACTATACCCCAATGTTAATTTTTTTCAAGTCCCATCATTTCAAGATACCTTGGTTCCATTTAGTAAGTAAAATTGACCTCCTAACTAATGTTATACCATCCCCCTAGGTGATTTAGGAAAGTCCATTCATTCCCCCTAGGTGATATAAGGAGTTCATTTACAAGCTACATGTAGTTGTGGAAAGGGCTATCACTGGCCTTCCTAGGGCTAGAGAAACCCACAGAGAGGAGAATAAGAAACTAAGAAGATGTGGAGGTAATTCAAACATCTTTAGACATCATGGAGGTGAGTTAGGAATATTCAGGAAGGGTTCAAAGAAGTTGGGGCAGTTTCACTAGAATTAGGGCTCACATGCTTAGTTAGTACATAGGCCAAAACAGTCATTGAGCTTCGGAAGGTGATTTCATGAGCTCTTGATGGAGTTAGGAGAAAATTGAAACATCACCAAAAATAGAATTTGAATCCCTACATGATGATAAATTCATATTTTTCACAACACATTGGTGCATCAGACCTGCAGGTAGTTTTTCTCAGGTACATGTGGAGTACCAAATCAAAAATCCTCTTTTTCAGGGATCAATTGGAAGAATAAATACATAATACACCAACCATTGGATTAAAAATGTCATTTCCAGTTAGGATCATATAAGTATTTTCTGAAAAATTCCTTCAGGGGCTCAAGTTATCATTGTCACAAGTTGTCCTCTTGGAGCAAGTTCAGGACTTAGCCAAATTTTGGGAGGATACGTGTCAACTCCAGGAGCCTAGTGGGATTTTATGTCCCTGATGTCCCTGAGGGTTAGGTACATCAACCTTGGAAAAAATTTCCCATCCCTCATGTGACCTCTAGAACCCCATATGACCATCATCATTGTTAGTTCAGCCCCCGGGTGCAATTTGGAGGTCGAATTCCCTATCGTCGAATCAACTGCCACATGTCAGCTCCAAGACTACCGTGGAATTTGATGTCCCTCACGTACCTCATAGTTCAGGGACATCAAACCTTTAAAAATACTCCCATCCCTCTAGGATATATTTTTGGTCACCCATGTGACCTGCTTCCAACCCCTTAATGCTTTAAAGCTGATTTTTGAGCACTCACTCCCTACCATTGGATCAACGCCACATGTCAACTTATTATTTTCCATGAAAATTGATGTCCCTCATGTCTATTTGAGGTGAGGGACATCAGGTATAAGAAAATTTGTCCATCCCTTTCTCAGCATGATTTTAAAAATTCAAATATTTACCTGCTTCCCTGCTTCTAACTGTGTCCACTCCTGTGCACAACAATATCTCCATTCTTCCTTTGCAACCTCCTTACCATCAATTCACCATTGTTGAATCTCAAACTAGACCTATCACAGAAACAATCTCCTTCACTCCATGAAAGTATACAGGTCTCGGAAGGAATCTATCCAAAACCATAAAAAACATACTTTCCAACTCTCCTCTTGTGCAACATAGCATTTACAACAAAGAAATTTCCTTTCCGGCTCAATGAAGAAAGAAGTGGGATTTCTCATCAAACAGGTTGTCGGATTGAAGTAAAATTTCATGTGAAGCACCAGAAGAAAAAACACACATAAGAATACAATTTTTTTATAAATGGAGGAGAAAATCAAACCTGTAATTTTGAGTTCCATTAATGACTATCGCATCCAGAAGCAATGCTAGGTCCAAAATTTGAAATTTTAAAATCTCCTGGACTATTAAGCGAATAGTTTTGAAATTTCAAAGGGGCAATATTGGGAAAAACCCTATTTCAAAAAAAAATTCCATGTCAATCTGACCTCCATAAGCCCACTTTATTAAAATAGTAGGTCTTCCGCATAGGGAACTGTAACTTTGGGAAAATCTGCAACATAAGAACTCGTGAAGGAGACAAAAACATTGGAGGTGCACTGCAGCTGAGAACTCACTAGAATAAACATTTTTGGAACTTACTAAAAATAGTAAGTGGTCCATGAGCACTGGCTAAAAATAGGAATTTGATCCAGAAGGAAAGAGGAATGCAGGGGGAGAGGAGAATCAATGTCGCAACATCTAGTTAAGGTTCGAGGAAGTTACCTTTTCATACTTACTAAAAATAGTAAGTTGTTATTCTAAGGAAAAACATGAAGTAGAAGTGTATGGGACACAAGATGGCTTAGCCCTTCACCTACGAGTATGAGATAGAAGAAAAAAAAGTCTTGTACATGGACCTGGATGACTTAAGGACTCGCATGACATCCAGAGACCGAAAGAAGATTGAAGATCAAATATTCACCAGTGGCTTGTTCACTGCTACAGGACACCCAGTGTTTGTCCAAAGTCATGAGTTTTTCCTAGCCTGCTCTCACCACTATGAGCCTAAAACATGAACCATTCAAGCTAACAATTTTACAAAACTGGAGGTCATCAGCCCTAGAACCATCTCTCTTTCTCTGCAGATACCGACATCACCCAACATGGTCGTCATCTCAAAAGATAGGGCCTTGCATGATTGGGAAATGATGGATGCATACATGCAAGGGGTTGCACTAGGGTCATGGTTGAAAATAGGGAGAAATCCCTCAAGGATGCCTAAGAATCTTCCAAGGTGTGAGTTTTGAGAAGGATATTCAGATGTCATCACTCTCCTCAGTAGAGTAATGGGCGAAGCAAGCATAAGAGACTTCCAAGACTAGATGGGCCTTTTCATCTTGACATTGATAGAAGGAAATTAGATAATTCAACTGGGGGAAGATCATCAGTGATAATCTCCATTTGTAACTACTTCAGGTACCCATGATGAAGAAGTTCCACATGACTTCTTACTTGGTTTATCTCTTTGGTAACTCAAGATTATTCAAGGGATTGGCTCTCCTGCAAAACATTTCTTCACTAAGGTGTTGTACCTTCGAGGAACTTCCACATCTGGTGATGGAGGAAATCCATAGGCATTTTTATCATGTGAATGATGCTTTAGGATGTCAACAAGCGGCATCCTTGATAAGAAGTATGGTTCGTTTCATACAATTCTCGCTTCACCTGCATTGTTGGCTTTGAAAGCGCTGCTAAGGCTACCCAAATACCTTAATGACCAAATTGTATTGTTCGAGCTTTGCAGACATATCATTCAGGTGAACAACAAGATCAAAAGTAGGAAAAGAAGTTGATTCCATTTCCTATCTCTCTTGGGGTATTCACATGCAAGATCTCAAATGACGCATCTCATCTGGAGGCTATTTTCGTTCATTTGACTTTGCATTCCCATGTCGTCAAGCCTGATTTTGACATTCGATAAGATCCCAACTCTTTCTATGTCCCATAATTGCAACATGAGATGCAAGTCAAGGATTACTAGGCCAATTACATGGATGAATTTGAAGTGCATGAAAAGGATCATATGAAGATGACAATCAATGAAATGAAGAAATTCAAGTTCTCCTTGTATAAATATATTTTGCAAGATGATGGGACGGAGATGTATGATTCTAAGTATGAGGCAGTCAAGATGTCCCCTATACCTCTAATCAACTAGTATGTTTTTGAATCAGGTGATATATTAGAGCAAGACTGAGAAGGTGGTGAGGAGAATGAGAAATTGGTTTCAGAAGAAGAGAACCATGATCATCTAGTCACGAGGAGTTCCTCCAAGTCATAGAAACCTCACATCAGTCATATTCAAAATTCATAAAGGTGACTTCCAGTTCTAAACACTCTAGAGAGAAGTTCGAAAAGGAAGGCCACATAATTGGAAGCTTCTCCTCATGATAAGACGCCAAAGAAACTCAAAGTAGAAGAAGGCTCGTTTGCATCACTGCTAGAAGAATATTTGATCACAGAAATGTAGGAAGTACATCCCATGACAAAGGCACAAGTGGACAAAGAACACATGGTTAAGGATTCAGTCTTCAAGCCACCACAAGAGATTTCCCCTCTTGATGACACTCATGCCTCTCCCATTTAGGATTTCCCTCCTCCTTTAGAACAGGGTACCAGTTGGTGCACCTATCATTGAGCTTGAGTCTGATGAGATGTTTCCTTGGATGTAGGAAATAATTATCCTTGATACTTGCTCTATACAACAAGTGGCAGCTCCTGATCTATCATTGATTGTCTCATTGGCCAAAGAAAAAAGATCAAGAAAGCTCACACATACAACCTCATGTTTCTATAGTGGGGAAATAGGTAATCAATACATTGAAGTAGCTCGACCTAGAGTAATCAAGCCCATGGATGAGATGACACCAATTGACTATGAAATGAGCATAATTCAACTAGGACTAGAAACTCATGAAGGGGATTTGCACATGTATCAACAATCTTCTTCCCACATGGTGGCAAGGAATAAAGAGTATAAGAAGAAGATTGATGAACTGAAAGAGCATGTGTGAAATCTATCATTCTATGTGCAACATCTAGTTGATCCTAATGCCATGATAATTGCCACTCAGGAAGTTGCACCATTAGTAGCTTCAATCTAGAATCCATCAGGAAAGACACACGAGTTCACAATACATGGGTGAGCAAATAATGAATGGATCAACTAATTTCATAAAAATGGAAGTCAGTGCTCTAAGAAGTAGGTCAAACTCTTTGCTTACATGTGTGCGACATCAGATAGGACATAAACACTCAAGGAGGACTTGGAGAAAGAAAGTTACTATTGGGAACCTTTGGGTCCTAGTAGTAGATGAAATGGGAAACACTTATCTCCAGGAGTTGATCGACAGAAGATATTTTGAAACTCCCTTAGAAGAATTGTCATGTGTGTGGACGTGGGCCTTGGTAATCAGGTTTGAGGCAAATCAATCAGGCCATCATAGAGCTGGAGGAAAAAGAGGAACAAGCATACAAATTACAAGATAGTGTAAATCAAAAAATTCAAAATCTTGGAGTTCCTACAATGGGTGAAGATACAACTGCCAATGAGTTGATTGATCCATTTGAAAAACAATCCAAGAAAGAGGTAGGCAACCATTTTCCTTCACTAAGGATACCCTCGACTTCCTCTCAGAGATTTGGGCCTCCTTTGCACTTATCATAGAGAAACATTCATCATGGTTCGGGAAGTACCAAAACATCAATAGTGTGGCTGATGGATGGATAGAAACCTTGTAGCTGCATTCGCATTCCTCATGCTGAACAAAGTGGAACCTTTAGCACCTCATTTCAGTAAAGAGCTTGGAGGAATAGAGGCCTTCTTAGGAGCATGAAGTGGAAGCCAGTCGGGGAGCAAGATCAAATCCACTACATCAGCTCATCCTTCTACATAATTCTTCTTCTTCCTCTTCTCTCTCTCTCTTCTCTTCTCACCCAACACTTTCTCTCATCAATGTTATATTCTTGTTTGAGGTTTGCACTTTTTAATATAATGTTAAGTGAATTTAGAAATATAATGTAAACTTTAAGTCACCTTGTTTTTATAAAAGGGACTTAAATATTTAAATGGAATATGAACAATCTAAAGTCATATTAAAGTATTTGAAAATTCACCAGGAAGATGAAGAGTTACCTTCTCTTCTATAAATTGTAACAAGCTCCTCATTTTAGTTTCTTCTAAAAAATCTTCTTAAACTTTCTACTCTTCTGAGATAACTTTTGAAACTTCTTAGATATTGGATTTATTTTTTGTGAATTCATGAGAGAGATATCCTCGTGAAGAGAGAAAAGAGATAGAAAATTTCTTCCATTTTCCCTACTCAAAAATTTCTTTTACTTCTATGTTATGTACAATTTCTGCTTGAGCTTCAATAAAGGAAGAAGGAATTTTGGCCTTTTTTGAATGAAGATTTTAGTGGTACTTTTTGCTCATTAAATTCTATTTGGTCTTGTTGTTGATATACATATTTTTTTTCTTCTAAATTATAGTGCATGTAATGAAACTTCTGGCTGGTGTATGTAAGTCCCTAATTTTCTACTTGGAGCATTAGTTTTCTCTTTTCTAAATTTCTCACTCCCATTCCTGATTTCCTATCAAATTCCCCTTTTGCAAATATATGCAATATTTTTCCATAAGGTCGGTGGAGTTCCCCTGTTGGATCCCCGACTGAAAGGCCACCATGATAAAACTCACTTTTTACTCACGCATGCATGTACGTAAGCTACACCAGTTAAGTAGATGGACTTAGACTCCAAGAGTGTTGGCAAGATAACCACCAATTTTTCCTCGACAAATTTTCTCGCCAACAGTTATATAAGATGATGTAAAATAAGTGTATATCGGAAGAATTGTATTCGAGAGGATTAAATTTCTGTAATTATTGTAACTAGTTGAATGATACATATCATGTCCAATCAAACCTAGCAATCACTAATCATTAAATTTTATGATTCGTAAATGAAATTATTCTTAATGTATTCTACTCTAATTACAGGTAAAATATCTTACATTGTTCGTTATCCATTCTCAATAATTCCATTCATTGAAGGAGGTTATTGTTGGAAGAAAAGAGACAAGGAATGTTTTGTTAAAATACATTCCCCTCAAAATGACCACGTTGACATGTGGTTTTTTTTTCTTATAGATGACACTCAAGAGGAAGTTGGTATAGTTCTATCCTCAAAATTTATTGATTCGGGGATATTGCATGTTCAGGTTGAATGCATTGACTTTGAAAACGATAATTGTCTTATTCTTTATATGGATTTGGATGTTTCTTTATTTAAGGAATGGGAAATTCAAGCCTTAATAGACAACACACCATATTCCTATTCACAATATGGATATCATTTCGGGATACTTATAGATTCTAACAATACTGGTTGTTTAAATGGAGAAGAAATTCATAATGGCATTTTTACAGTATTTAGAAATTGTATAGAAATGAAAAAAATCTATTATGTTTGTCATTTATTGAAATAGAAAAGGTTTTGTTTCACCTCCAAAACATGCCAAGATGTTTACTATGATGATTCAAGCATATTTTTCTAAATTGGAGATCAACCCATCTAAATCAAAGTTATATGGGTTGAAAAAGAATACTAAATCAGCTACATTATTGAAGAAAGCAACCACTATATTCAAGAAAACAGAACCTTCAACTATTCAGCATATTTCATTTGTTTTTATTCAATGGTGAAGTATTTTCAATTGATGTTTTAAGGTGTCCATGTAGCACCTCCTTAATATCAATATCATCCTCTAGATGATGAAAATGTTGACCTTCTTTTCCACTCTATGTTGATAAATGTTATTCCTACACAGAGGTGTGTGATTCTTCTTCCCTTCTTACATTCTATGAATAACATTATAGAACTCCATGATCTGAATGACCTGGAAATGGATGATGTGAAATTTTATATACTTGATGGCCAACATACAATATGTGTGCAAAAAAATGATTTTGGGCTTAGATACTTACAAGTATTTACATTCAAGGATATAGTTTCGAAAAGGATCTGACATTATATTTGTAAAAGCATCTACCGAAGCCATTGCTAATATTTAAAAAAAAACATAATGAAGTAAACAAAACTTGGATAGAAACCAATTTTATTGATTTGATGTACAAAGCTAGATCAATTTGGCAATCATTGGGATGTCCTCAACATCCCAATTTGATCAACAAAAACAAAGAAAAAAGAGTGGAAGGTAATGTATTTTAATTATATTGCATTGGTTATTAACATTTACTTTCATCATATAAAAAGATAAAAAAAATATTTTTCCTTTGAATGCAGAGCTTTGAGAATCAATGCCTTTCAATTTTCCTAGTGCAAAAACTAGAGAGTCTATATGAAAAATGGACTTTTCTATTGTTTCCTGATGATATATGGAATAAATGGACAACAAAATTTTAGTTTTTTAGATCAGGTGGCCTTTCTTGTTCACCTATTAAGGATAATCAGGTTAAATTTTAGCCAAATTCACTAGCAAGATTCACAACCAATTCATTCAGGGCTGCTAGAGGAATGACCAATGAAGAACTATCAGTACTAGCCGATAAAGTATAATAAGGGGATGTATGGGTAACTAGATTTGTTGAGGTAGGTATAATAGTAGAGACATTTGATTCTTACTACTAGAGAATAAAAGGAGATTGAAAAATGAGGGAAATTTTTCTACATTATTTGAAAATAAACATCCAAATAATATTGTATTGTCAGCCTACAGTGAATCCAATGTGATTAAAAAAAATTAATTGCATGAATCACACTACCACCATTTGTCTATACTTTTGGGTGAAGAGAGAAAATGAAAAATAAATTTGATTCCCAAATAGGGGGAAAAAAGGAAAAATGTAAAAAAGACCCTGAGGTGGAAGAAGTTCTTCCCATTGAGGCTCAGAAAATATTAGACAACTATGTGATGTTAATTGATGGAAATATACCATACAAGGATGGAATAAATCAAAATATTTTACTTGTCAATGTGCATATCCATTCCATCTTCTTTCAACTTTATCAGCTATTCATTCGACTAATCCTTTCAATGTTGAATATGTATGATCACTTGATTTTTACAATTTGTCTAGTGATATTTCTTTTGATGTGATAATGGAGCTGCTAACAGTTTTTAGAACTACATGTTGGATTGTATTATTATTGTTCTCATACCAATTGATTATTCAAAAATTTTAAGAGACACATAAAAAAATACATGGAAAAGGTTAAAGATAGTGGAGAATCAATTCTGGATGGATGCTACAGAACTCTATGACAACAACATGAGAAATTTGAAAATTTGTGTCTTATGTACACAATAACCAGTGTGCACAACTGTGAAAATAATGATGATGATAGAGAAGAAGTCACTAAGGATTAGATGGAGAAACTACCACAAAATTTTGTAACTGCAAGCGAAATTGGCCTACAAGGAAACATCCATCCTTTTCCTTGTGAACGATATTATGAGTTCTAGGATGAGATGTTCACTCAATGTTGTTCCCAAAATTCTCTAATAATAGTGATTTATGGCGGTAGTGTCACACTGCATGCATTAGTTGATTCCAATCTATATGTTATTTTTATTGTTGAGACACATAGTCAAGAAATGTTTTTAAAAGATTACTATTATCATATGAAGAAAGGTTCGTCACCGAAGAAAACTTGAACAAGTTATTTTTTTATGGATTTGAACCAATATAAGCTACTTATACATTTATTGTTTATGCAGACAACCATAAAACTATAGGAGCATGATGTATGAACCATTTCAACTTGACGTTACACAACCAATTCAACATGGTGACTAACCTTCAATCATTTTATAAATATTTTTAATGAGCTCTATTTTCAATTTCCATGGTTTTCATTTATTTAAAAAAAAAATATGTTTTTTATAGTTTTGATGACATATGTGGAGGGCGAGGGCACATCTATTGTGAATACGCAATCAAATCCTAGTATGTTAGTCGTGTGAATTTACAAACAAAACCACTAATAAGCCCCACAAATTTATAAGACATTAAATGATTATGTAGACAACCAAAAACCAGAGAACGTAACCATGGAGGGCTGGAGGTATCCAACATGAATAAGTAGTCAGAACCTGTTATGTTAGCCATGTGTATTTTAAAATAAAACCATTTATAAGGTCAACAAATTTATAGGAAACGATAACTAACAGACATTGGTTTAGATGCTTGGCATACGGTAGAAGAAAAAGTTTAAGGAAATCCATTTGTAAGCTATGCATAATAATTTAAAACAAACTATAGAGCTTAGTGGAATTTTGTGCATCCATGTTCGATACAGTAATGGTTAAACTAACAAACCATACTTTCATCAACGCCTCACTGATTCACAACTGCATACTTTCAACAAAGTTTCGATGATTCACTACAGACTACTTACATTGAATTAACATTGGTTTGGATTCAACATCAACATAAACAGAACTACATAAGGCTTGATCCGGCTCGTGGGTATGTAAATCAGAACTTGGATAGCCTCATTAAAGGTTTTCCAATGAAGTGTAGTTCAGCCAATGATGGCATAGCCTAGCGATCATAAATCCTCATCAATAGCTGAGGGTTGTTTTCTACCAAAGGTTGGTTCAGTGAATATAAGTGTAGCCTAGCAGCCACTAAGCTTCAATCATAAGATACATAAAAATTGATATTATACTTACCATATTACCACATAAACCACTATGTTTTTTCAATTAAGATTTCATTTTGCATAGCATGAAATCGATTATGAATTGATTAATGTTTATTTCAAATAAATATTGCATCAAAAAAATGAGAAGCGGGATGATGCAAGCCAAGTTACAACTATAAGCTCAGTCGGTAAATGGTACCCTCCAAATGTGTTGATATTTAAATTACCATATTACCATGGAGACCACTCTAATTTTTCAATTACACTTTCATTTTCCATAGCAAGAAATAGATTATGAATTGATGAATGTTTATTTGAAATAGATCTTGCATCAATGGATCCAACAACGGGTAAAGGTGGTGTAATTGAAGCCACAATCTCAATCGATAACTGATAGCCATAAGCTAAAATGTTATTTATTTCAATTGGTTATAATTGATATATGCAGCTGATTAAAATAAAATTTATTTACACTTCCCTGCAGTTAGCAACAAGATTTATTTACTTATTTAAATATGGAGGGATTGTTATATGAGAAAAACAAAACATACAATAGGAAGATGTCATTCAAGCTCAAAAAGGATGCTATCAACCTGTGAGGTGGCCTACCATAATTTATAAAATTATTATCACCAACTTTGAAGTGGGATTCTGGTCTGATAATCTCACTTCTGATGATGTTGAAAAGATGTCAAAGGGATTCAATAAAAAATATCGACTGTATTGAATCCAATACTCACTTGGGGAAAGGAACATTGCAATATAGTTGATGAGAATTGTAATAAGAGATCTAGAAAAGGTTTGGAGTAGAAACGATTTTTCCTTCAGTTCTAAAAACACTTTGTGTATTACATTAGGTGCAAAGGGAAACCCTCTTGAAAATTTTATGGTTGTGATGAAAAGCAAACTACAAGATTGTACAAAATATAAGTGGTTGATGACTGATTTGTACAAAAACATATCACAAATAGTGTCTCAGGGATTGAATGTCATAGAGGGCATCAAATATTTGGAGCAAGAAAATACTAAATAACTATTTATCATTTCAAAATGTTATTATGATGGTACTGATTAACATTGTAAAGAATATATACATTCATATGTTATTATGAAGGTATTGCTTTATTTTTTTGTATGCTGAGATTGTACAAATATAAGTTGGGAGTATTTATATTTTCACTGATTATAAGTTGAGAGTATGAATGTATAACTTGTGTGCATGAATTATCAGATTTTATTGTAACAAAAAATTGAGTAGTTTTTATTAATCAAATATGTATTCCTAAATTAATTATGAGCATGCTTGAATACTATATTTTTCTTCCAAAATTAAAAATGTATACCACAATCATATGAAATGAAATAACTACAATACGGTTTGTAAAGATTCGTCGCCCTGAAACATTACAATTGATTCAAAAAAATTCTGTAAAAAAACATTCCTAGTAGAATAAGAAATGAGGAATGCCCTTTGATTTTTTACCTAATTCACCACCCAAAACTATTTGATTTTTGATATAAAAATAACAAAAGGGACATGTTTTTAATTTTGGATTAATTCAAATTCCTCAACCATTTGATTTTTTTCTTCAACTTTGCAGATAAGAACACATGCAACATAAACTCAATAATATTTGATATAAATAGTGTTTTGACACAGACCATCCACAAGGTTGATTCATCAAATAAGAATTCAAAAACTATGGTGGTCAAAATTACAGCTTGAAAACAAAAATTTCAATGATGTGGAAAGAAATACATAGTGGAAAAAACATTTTAAAGGAAGCCACACAAAACTATATTTTGAAAATTCATACATTGTACCTTCTTTTAGATTTTGTGGGATGAGTTTCTATTTGGTTTCCACCTATTTGCATGTTCAAAAAATAATTAGGTGACAAGTCATTTTCTAATTATACCCTTCAAAAATGTAAGAATATCATAGTGATTAATTTTTACACTGTTCATCTTAAATCTAAAATTATAATGTATATAATTTCTATTAAATATTAATAAAAATGACATTCATATATAAAATGGATGAATTCAACCATGTAACGTTTATTTCAAATATTTGCAACTATTTTACAACAAAAATTGTAACATGAAATGTCCAAATGGGATCAAATGAGTTAACCCCTAGTTGTGGCCTTTATTTTAACCATTGAAGGACATGGAATATGTTCGAGGTGTTATTAGATCAAAAACCGAAAAATTACAGGGAGCTTATTTTTTGGAGATTTACTATCATTTATATTGTTAATTTTATTTGGGAATCCCATCTTCATAAAATTCAAAAAATTCTTAAAATTTTTTAGCTACAATTCTATCTTTAGTTTAAAGAAATTTTAATTTATTTCATATCTATAATTGAAATATGAAAATATATTTGGGTTAGTTTTATAGTTAATTTTTAATTAATTTCATATCCATATTTAAATATGAAAATATATATGGAATGGTTTTATAGTTAATTACATTCTCCTACTCTGAATAGTCGCCCTCTGCTAGTTTCTTCATAATATCTTCAGTAATTCTATGGTTACGTTGAGGTTTCAATCACATCATACTAAATGAACCTAGAAGTGTCTCACATATCTTGAATTTCTTTAACAGAGTGGCCATTAGGCCATAAGGCATTTTAATTATTCAAATCTGCATATTTAATCTTTAAAACATTTAAAACCTAGATAAGAACCTATTCCAAAGCATAAATAATTCCTAGTCGCCGCTAGCCTGTATAAAACATAAACATATTTTGTTTATAAAAAAGCATAAATAATGCCTAGTGGTTGCTAGCCCGTATAAAACATATACATGTTTTGTTTAGTCCAAAGCATAAATAATGTCTAGCAGCCGCTAGCCCATATGACAAGGTTCCAATATTTAAAATTTTGGATTCCAATATTTTTATTTTGGATTAGTAATATATGGGATTTTGGAGTGATATTAAATTCCAATATATATGCTTTTGGATTCCAATATATGTGATTTTGATTCCAATATATGTGATTTTGGATTCCAATATGTGTGCAAGAAGACTCATTGTTCCTAGGTTAAAAATCCTCCTTTAAGAGTCAAATTTATCCTTAAACAACTAGTTGCACCTTGATCCTTCTTGATACCTATTACAATTCCATATCCAAAGATAATCCAACCTCCAAGTTTCTTTACTTTGGAACAAATTATCAAATTACCTTCAATTTTTCCAAAATTGTCTTAAGAAGCTTCTATGAGTCCTATCTTAGGTGTTTTCTCCCTCTAAATCTTGACTCTCTAACTCATTCCACCAACTAAATCTCATCTTGAAAACACATTTCCATTTTCTCCTTATGTGAAAGGTGTCAATATTTTATCTTTTGTAACAACTCTCTCAAATACAATGACTCCAACCTCCCAATTAGGTCTTTGTTAACTCTCATTATCAATTGTAACTCTGGTTTTAAGCCTTATAAACCCTTATAACCTTGTTCTTTAACTCCTCATCTCACTTAGATGACATGTTTGAAAGTCCCAAACCTACTTCCAAGCTGAATGCTTTACATTTCAAGTTTTCTATCACAGACTTCAAGTTAGGGTTTGGTGATTGTGTTTATACACTGTCACGTCTAACTCTTCTAAAAACTAACATACATATCTTTAAAAAAATTATAAAATAGAAAGTATTTATATAAATAATTCATGTACATAAATATTCATTCTCTCAAACATAATATATAAAACATTTAATATAATCAATACTAACAAAAGTTACTGCACTTAATTTTGAAAATGAAAAAAAGTTACCCCGCTTAATTTTCAAAATGAAAATCCTAACAAATACAAAATATTTCATTTACATATACATTAAAAACATTCACTTGACTCATAATATATAAAACATGTAATTAATGTAATAAATAGTAATACAAAATTTACCATTATCATAAAACATTTAATATAATAAATAGTAATAAAAATATCAATGGAAAAGTAAATAGTTCATTTCATAAACATTAAAAGCATTTACAACATTTAATTTTGAAAATAAAAACCTTTTACTTGACACATAATATATAAAATATTTAATGTAATGAATAGTAATTAAAAATTACCACATTTAATTTTGAAAATAAAAACCTATACAAATATCAAATCTATTTATATGAATTTGAAAACCCTAAAGCTCTTATATATAATTATTTAATATTTTTTTTAAGTCATACAATTGTAATGTTAATGTTTAATTTTTTTATAAGTCGGCCCAAAAAATGAACCACTCACGCCATTACAACCCTAGCTGCCATAGTAGAATGCCTCTCGGCATAATCAATTTCAAAGTTAAACATGAGGTGTTTTCCTCTCCCTTTTACTTCCTAAATCTATATTAATGATTTCAATTCTTCACAGTTAACCAAAAGGGCACTTCCTTTGTAATGGCAATCTCTTCTCAAAACCTCCCTGACTAAGACACAAAACTAGTAAGACGATCTCCCTGAATATGAAAGGAAACAATTTAGTTCTTGTGAAATATTCCTCATAACCTCATATTAGGTATATCTTCCAAATTTCCTAATTTTTGGTGGGTTTTTTCATATTATTTCAAGTTTCTCTCATCGAAACCCTAATACCAGGGTTTTACAGTCTATACAAGCCTGAGAGGGAAAAAATCACAATTTCGGAATTGTTTTCTTACCTTTTTCAATTCTGTAAGTTTAAGGGGTTTGGATTCAACTTGTAGAATCTCTTCAGGTGTGAAATCCTCTATGAAATCCCTTCAAGCTTGGAATCTCGGTTTCACAGGGAATGTGACTTTATCTACCTCAAACAGGACAATCCTTAACTAATAACTACAAAATACAACAAACTTATGCATGTCATGAATTAATCCCAGTTATAAACTTTCTACCAACCCTAAAGGTATCTGATACGGGGATTCACAAACTATGATTAATGCATTTCAACTTGTCAAGCATCCAAATACACAATATGTTATTGTGACTCAGTTAGCTTCACCAACTCTTTGATATCACCATAACTCCCTCCTTAACAAATCAAAGACTTCACTATTAAATCTTTTAAGCCATGGATAAAAGAACTTACCAATACAAGCACAAGGTTCCTCAAGGATTACAATTTTTTTACTCAAGATCATATACAAATTGCATACAAAAACATGAACCCAAAGTTGTCAAATTGCAACAACAAAGTTATATCCTGAATTCCCTTGGAGCTCTAAATCCCATTCACCTGGACCATTCAAATGATAGTCTCCTTAGTTATAAAAATTGTGTTTATACTCCTTGCATGATAGTTACTATTCCATTTTGTGACCTTTCAACTTCCCTATACTTATGGATAAACCCTTAAGACAACACTATGGTTAACTAGGACTCCAAGAGTTAGACTTCTCAACACACTCACTATGACCTATAGACTCCTCTAGGTATTATTTCATGACTTACTCCCTAAAGGACCTACAAAATGCCTTAAAACCCTAACTTATGCTCAAAATAGCCTTTAAAATTCAAATTCACAGTTTTAGAGGGAAAGTGTGAAATTTGAACTTATAAAGGGCTTCACACATATAAACCACTCTATATGACTTCCTAGGATGTCATAGACCTTCAAACAAGTTTTCAATCCAAAATATTATGTTAAATAACCCTATTTATATATTAGGGAGGATGATCATGCATCATATATACATATATATACGCGCGCGCGCGCGCGCGTGCGGTGTGTGTGTGTGTGTGTGTGTGTGTGTGTGTGTGTGTGTGTGTGTGTGTGTGTGTGTGTGTGTGTGTGTGGGAATTCCATAAGTGGAGATACTCCTCCCATTTTACCTAATGATTTATACATTAAATTCACAACATATCTTCCAAAACTTGGTTAAACCATTCCATTTTCCCATCAATTTTAATATTGCATGATGAACTAAAAATTAAATTTTATGCCTAGTTCCCCATAGAGTGGTTTCCATAACATTTATTTTATCATAATCTCCCTATATGAAATGACCTTTTTGAGTATCCCATACATCCTAAACACCTTTTATAAAAACCTTTTTCCAAGGAGGGGTCCATCATCTATCAAATTTTTAGGTATAAAACCATATACCTTTGTTATTTTTTCCACAATGATAATAATCCTATTATGTATATGCTTATACATGTATAACACTTATGAAAAATCCATACTTATCACATTCCATTTAAATTCCTAACCCTCTAAATTTCCAAGCATCATGCAAAAAAATTTGAAACATCCTTCTTTATTACATTTCATCGCATGGAATTTATAAACCAAATAAATACTTAACACACACGTTCATATATGTATTGTCTATATTAGTCAAAATGGACCTAATATATTGCATGATATTAAGGGTTATAAGGGCTGGAGTATTAAGGGTTTTAAAAATAAATTAGGTATAGGGTACATGGAGTAGTAGGGAGGAGGGAGGAGTATTCACGAAGGATGCAAAGAAATGCTAAATTCACATAATCTTCATTGTGTTTTTAAGATCAACACCATGTTTTTCCATAGTCGCGGAACTATATACCTCATAATAGCTAGTACATCTTTCATAGTAACATTTTGAGGTATATTTTTTGGTCATTTTCATTCAAAAAATTTAGGAGAATGAATATCAATATTATATATAAATTTAAGTTAAAATAATGCAACCACATGTACCCCTTTATATTACTATAAAATGTCTAATTAGTGTGACAAATTTATTGGAAAAGAAAGGAAGAGAGACATCAAATTATAGATATTGATTATATATTATTATTTAAGAATAATATGATTTCATCAAGGTCTAAAGTGGATTTTAAGTGAAAATTATATAATTATCTATTTTTAAAATGTAATATATTGAATCCAACACTAAAGAGGTAGAAATAAATAGGGGTATAAAATGTCATAGTGATTAACTAAAATTAATTTAAAATGGGGGAAATGTAATAATATTTAATCTAATCTAGGAGGACATAAACATTGTAAATAAATTCAATAAAGTAATATAAGTAGTTAAATAATTGAACTAATAGAAATAAAACCCTAATGTACAAGAGGAAGGTGAGGAAATGAACTCAGCTAATAGGAAATGATTGTTCACACAGGTGTCACAAGTTTGACATGAATTCTAGAAAAAGGAACGACTGCACAGAGGTCCCAAATAAAGTGGATCTGAAGATTTTAACAGACTGGAGTGCCCAATAGGGTACTGGGGCACCCCGGTGCCCTGGTATGGAAGAATAGGTGCTTTGGTCTCTGAAATAAGCTCATAAGTTGATTTTTTCTGGGTGTTAGAAGATGCACTATAATTTTCTCTACCTATCATACTAGATTCACTAAACTACACCAAATGTGACGAATATAGTAAGATGTAAGTTGAAGACCTTTAAGAGATAAATAAGTATCAAAACCCTAAAAAAATAAAAGATGCAATGAATGGGTCAGTACTCGACCTCAGCTGCCATAATAGTGGGCTTACTAAACTGAGAATTGCACTACATTTCAGACCCAAATGTAGTTCCTGGTGTGTGTGTGTGCATGCATATCGTTCCCTAGGTGCTCTTGTGTCAGTCGCACTTTGTGAACTAGTGTGTAATAAATAAATGTATAAAATGTAATAGTATGTGTGCATGGAATAGAATAAATCCCTCCCCTATGAAGTGTGTTTTGATGCAGATCTCCTAGCCTTGATGCATAGAACTATATGGATGTAAGTGATACAATGGATGCAACTCTAGATGGAGCGATAGTAGTAAGTGATGTTAGGACCTTCATTATGGTCTCATAACTTTATATTTATAGGGTTATCTTTCTCTAATTTCATAATCAACCCCAACATGGCCTACTAGGAAAAATATAAGGATGAAAATGGCTAGAAAGAGCCCAAAAAGAGGCAGGAAAGTAAAACAAGGATCGGGGTGCCCTAGGTGGGACCAGAGGCACCTCTAGGTGCCCCAGTGGGACCAAGGCACCTCAGTATAGGTCTGGGCGCCCTAGTTTAGGCTAAAATGATAAGAAAGTGCCAAAATAGATTGGGCATGTATGTATAAATGTGTGGGAATGAAGAAATAAAAAGTTAAAACAAGATGGCCAAAAGGTGGGATTAATTATTACTTTCTTCACTTAATAACCTTCTAAATAGTAGTATGAGACTAGGCTAAATAATGTCTAAAGTGCATGATTTTTTGACTACATTTTACCTCCACTTTATGTTAGTGATAGGAAATATTGGTAACATAAAGTAGATAGAGATGCGTACCTGATGTCCATGAACAATGTAATAGAAAACGCGTCGAAGGACTAGACAAAAGTGTGGAATGATAAAAAGATGGAGGAGTGTGGAAACTATAGATGAAAAATGCACATAGCAAAAAAACAGTCATGAGAGTGAACCTAGGGCAAACTGCATGTGTGAAGATGGTGTGGTGTTTAGTGTACCTGCATGGTTAGTAAGGTGTGTGCATGTCATGGAATGTTGTTATCACTATTTTTTGATGATTGTTTTTGTTTCCTCAATTTTGATTTCTTGTTTCTCATACGGTCGGACTTGCAAGGAGAAAATGATCAAGTAGTCAAATACGTATGTATGTAAAAATACTATGTAAAATGTGCATGTGTATAAAAAATGTGTAAAATACATGAAATGAAAAGTGTAAATGGAACATGTACACTTGATCCATGTCAAGAGAAAAGGGTGTAGAAGGATATATCCGTACTAATGTAAGTTATTTGGGCAATCTCATGCCACCCTAGACTAAAGAGGTGTAGGGAGGAAATGCTTTGTGTCCTTAAAGATCTAACCTCTTTTGCATGAAATGTGTTTGAAGAGATCTCTGTACTATCTTGTTTTTAGGGTGATCCGACGCCACTAGCCAAAGTAGCGTATGAAGGCATGCCCACTGTAACCTCTTAGCTTGTAACTACTTCCTAGAAATTCTAAGGACACCATGTCCTATAAAATTTGTTGTGTATGGGGTTTTTAGACTAGTCTAGATCCCACTTGTTATATGTAAACCCACAATCCCAAGGGTGGAAAGTACATTGTACTGAACCAGTGTAAATATGTTGTACTAGTATGTAAACCATCGATGATTCCCCACTCTTTAGGAGGCACATGCAACATCACTGATAGGAGAATGCGGCACCAAAAGAGGACCTAATGCACTCTAAACTCTGTAACTCTTCCCTGCAGGGGGAAAGGGGGTGCACTTGGTAGAAACCAAGGCATGCACAAACAAGGATGGCTAGCCAAAACAAGTGTTAGTCTTAAAACACATGCATGCAATAAGACAAGTGTAAAATATGTAGACAATGTAAGAATTGCTAAGCACAATAGTGTAAACACGTAAGAAACAAGTCAAACAAAGTGGGTTACAAACATGGGACATCACTCATGATGTTAGAAGACACGTAAGGCCATCATGGCCAAAAACAAAAAAGTGTGCACACAAACATAGGGAAAAGCCCACATATAATGGAAAATAATAGCAGACACTTATAGAAACAAACAAGCAAGGAGTTATGGAGACATATAATCCTGCAAAACAAATGTTGTACATGGAACACTCATTAGCATATTAGAGAAATAATGAATATGTCAAAGCATGTATGATCAAATAATATAAGATGTTAAGTACAAAATTAAAAATAGCACCTAGATGAGACGAACGTGGATGCCCCCAGCGACCAGTATGCGAAAAGTAGAAGGCGAGCATTCAAATGACGTGTAAGATTCATGTATCTGTGGGGTAAGTGCAGGAAATTGATGAACAAATATAGGGTCATATGTGGACGTCATATTGCAAAAAACAACGAAATCTCAACTTGTAGGGATTATTAGGTATACACGCACTCTAAATTAGAAAATTTTATATAAATATTAATCGTAGCATTTGGAATCTAGTTTCTAAAATACTAATTTTTTTAAAAAATGGACAAGTTTAGCTATATTAAACACTTAAAATTATATGACTTAGTTTTTTTTTTTAAAAAACTTATAAGATTGTAGTCCATTTTCCCGCATTTTGGATGACCAAATCTTGTTTTTTTTTTTCCTTTGGTGAAACGTTAGATGTAGTTGTCTATCTTGGGATGGATTTTATTTTGTATTTTTTTTAGCAATATTTTTTTTTATGATTTTTTCCGTGAAAGTGGTCTGAAAATATTTAGAAAACGGAGCGCTTTCCGTTTGCCCACCATAACTATATCAAAAAATATCGAAATCAAATATTTTTTTTAACGTGTATAGAATTTGTCCTATGCTTGGGATGGTATAAGTTTTATCATATTTTGATAAGTGAAACAAAAGTTACAGTCTTAAACGTAGACATGAACATTCACGGGAAAAAATGTCTTAAAGACCTATTATTAGTAAAAAATTATAAAATGATATTTATCTTATTCTATTCACTTTAAAAACAATATTTCTACAAAGCTAAGAGTCTCCCCTACATGATGGCACCATTTTTGTGAATTTTTTTGAGTTTTTTAGAATGGTTCAAGTCTTTGGAAGAGCAGATTTGAGGTTTTTTGACCTTTTATACTTCATAATGACCTTCCATAGCTTTGGTTGGGGAAAAACAAAGATTTTCCGAGGCTTAGGTTTGGCAGAATAGATCATCGCGATCGCGGTTTATAAAGCGCAATCGTGGTTTTTAAACATAAACTCAATGAGCGCGCTTTATAAACCGTGATCGAGGTTTATAAAGTGTGCTCGCGGTTCATAAATCATATTTACACACATCCTAATGTCTGAATTACCATGTGATTTTTACTCTTTGACCTTATCGTATGAATTACTGTGAAATTATGTCTTTTTCTGCACGTTTTTCTTATCACCGGAAGCAAAACATCATGGGAGACAAAAAATGAAGTCAAAAAAGGAAGTCATTAAGTAAAAAAAACACCAAACGAATTAGAGGCCAACAAAATTCAAAATGCTGAGCGAATGCGGAAACTTCGTGAATCTAGAAGAGGTTCATCTTCAATCCCAACTATTGTAAGCAATGAAGAACTAGGTAATGTTTCTACTGTCAATGTTGAAGTTGAATTAAATACTCGTGATGAAGAATTTTTTACTGTCAATGTTGAAGAAGAATTAAATACTCATGATGTAGACAATGTTGAAATTGAAGGAGACAATGAAAATGTGAATAAGGAAATTCATGTTGAAACTATAGACAAGCAAAATTTGACAAAAACACCTAGAATTTTACGTAAGAAACTTAAATTTTTTATTGAAATGGATGAAAATATTTTGAAACCAATTTCTGACAAACTTTCTGAACGACAAATCAGAAGAAAAGCCACTAAAATTTGGGATAATCATTTTGAAATTTTAAATGATTCCCAAAGATGTCAGTTGTTGGGTTAGTTTGATGAAATTGATTAAAATGAGACCTACATTAAACACCTTAGGATTGACAACATCTAATATACGTGGTCAAACCTCTACAATTGTTGAAAACCTTCATGATGCATATCACATTGTTGATGTCAAGAGATGCACTAGGGATAGTAATATTGTGCGTCGTGTACTTGCTACTAGTGTTGTAAGTGAATCAATAAAAAAATAACGTTTGATTACGTAAACAAGTCGAATGTTGCAAGTTAATTGAAAAACTCTAATGAAAGAAATTGAAAGACGTAATATCCTTCAATCACTCAATAATGCCAATTTTTGGGCATTTTCTGCTAGAGCACCGCGTAAGGACAAAAATAATTCTGATGTTATAAGAGAAGTTGTTATTAAATTTTGGCATGATAACACTAGAGTTTCACCTAATACAAGAGATGTTATAAAACAGAGAGTTGGTTCTACTAATCGTGAACCACATCCAAAGCATTTCTTAGATATGACTCAAACTCAATTTTTTTGTAAGTTTGAACAAGAGAATCTAGAAATTAAAATTAGTCAACGTTTTTTTGAAATGTTGAAACCATTCTATGTGAAAATCAACCATGCTCACACCACTTGTTGTTGTAGGCAACATGTTGAATTTGCGATGCATTATGCTAAATTTTTACGTATTCGTTCTAATTTTCATTCTGAAACTATGTTATCTAAATGTGGTGTTCAAGTTCTACCAATATCTTCCAGGGATTTCATTCCTACTATATTTTGTGAAAAAGAAGTTGGACAATTTTTTTATAGTCAGGATTGTTTAGATGGAAATTGTAGTACATGCGGCGGATTACCTAAATTGGAAAGTTACATCCATGAGCAAATTGAAGGTACAATAGGACATAATTTAGTTGAGTTTGATAAATATAAATCAGTTGCATACCAGTTGAAAGATGGAAAAGAGTCGAAACGGTGTGAGCTAGTTACAGACAAATGCCCATTTTTCTAATTTATGAGAAAATTTAAGGATGAAATTGTTTATGAGTATGCGAGGCATACACATAGAGTTAAATGATTGGATGAACAATTCAAGCTATGCAAAGACACATTTCCTATTGGTACTATTGTTTCAGTGGTCGATTTTGCAGAGAATTACACATTGCAACCACAAATGGAGGTTCAATCACAATATTAAAACTCAGTACAAGTTGCCATTTTTGTGCATATAGCATTTCTACATTCTCCTGACAGTACAGAGAATGATCAAATTTTTTTAAGAGAGTACCACTTTTATATCAGTGATGATCATACTCATTCTACTGAATTTGTGCAAGGGTGTTTCCAGTTATTTTATGGAAACTTGTCTGATAGGGACATCCACTTCAAACAACATTATATATGGTCAGATAATTGCACGTTTCAGTTTAAGAATGCACGAATGTTTTATTGGATGAGCAGAATGCACGTCAAGATGGGTGTGCAACATATTTGGAGTTTCACTGAGGCTGGACATGGAAAAGGAGAGCATGATGGTGCAGGGGCATGTGTGAAAAGAGCTCTTGCAAGAGAAGAGTTGAAGTACAAAGATGGTGCTAAATTAAAAGATGCAAAGAGCATAGTGGAATGGTGTACTGACAACATGGCCCGAGGTTCTCAAGAAAATTTCACAGTTCACAGATATTTTTGGTTGATAGAGGAACAACATATTGCTAACTACGAGGATTGTATGACACTCACTGGGTCCAGTGATATGCACTCATTTTGTAGCTCAGACGCTACTTCGTGGGCCATATGGACAAGAAAGTTGACATGTTTTTGTGCATCTTGTATCGAATTTGTCACTGCTGAGTGTGATTCACAAGAATGGGTGGAAGGATGGATTTGTAGGCCTCTAACTCCACTTCCTAGTTATCAACCTCCACAAGCATTACGACTTGTTTCTGTAGATGAAGTTACAACATCCAAGGACTTTGACGAAATTTTGATTTTGGTGCGACAAGGTATTTATGGTTATTTATTTAATTTTTGTATTGAGTTATGTCCATTGAAATTTTAATATGTAATTTAAATTTGAGTTGTTCAACCTTGGTTTTTTTTTTGTAGGACATGTGTTTGTAGTAATTGTGACAGAAGACAATGAAGAAGGAACATACTATTTCTTATGTCGTTGCATCGAGGAAAGAAAGAAGTTGACTTCTCCTATTATAGATGGCGAAGATATTGAGTATCCTACAGGGTCAGTGGTAGTTACTGGAACTTGGCTTCAACGGTATCCATTAAAAAACTCCTCTGTTTGGGTGTTTGAAGACTTTGAGACACACAGGAAAATACTCTTATATTCACATCTAGTTCTAGCGACAAATATTCAGCTGTATAGATATCGAGGAAGGCCTAATAACAAGATTCTTTGGAAGGTTTGAGAGTCAGATCATGAAGCAATCTTGTCTGCTATTCAGAGTAGATCCGATCCTGATGGTTCATTGGAATGAATTTACAATGCTCATGTCTGGTATATATAATTTCTTTTCAATATATATATAAATTTTTTAGTTTAAAGATCTAGATTTAAGTTTGAATATATTTTATTTTAAATTTGTGTATTTTGTACATATATAGATAGTATATGGTTTTGATTTGAAACTTAAATTTCTTTGACTAACACTTTTATGTTTAGGTTAGTGGTGCCAGAAAAGCTTCCACCTTCACGTGGTTGGCACTGTTAGTAGAGAATTTTAAATTCTCGAAGCTAAGAGAAGCTTTCATTGTTTGAAAAAGTTGTAAATTTTGAAAAAGTTGTAAATTTTGAAAATGTTGTAAATTTTGAAAATGTTGTAAATTTTGAAAAAGTTGTAAATTTTGAAAATGTTGTAAATTTTGAAAACGACTCCTCCCCAAGTGTTTACAAGACCATACCTACGCGTGTGCACTGAAATGAGAAGGAAAAAATCCAGAGAGAGGCTATTATAGAGGGTCTCTACGCCAAGGTGCTAGATCAGATGAGGCCTCTCTATGTGCCACGGAGTCCGAGTAGTCACCCATTCGAAGTTGAACGATATTTTGGTCTCATGGCTCTTAAGGGACTACGCCCAAACGAAGTAACCCGGAAGCAACGACCCTTTCGCGCACCAAAACACCACCTCCTCTAGCATTCACCTAGCCAATACATGTTGGCATATTCATTTTGGTGCCAAACCCACCATTTACAAAATATAGCATTTGACAACCTTACACCGGCTCCAACTGCACTATTTCATGCGTTTGCAAATAGCAGCACACTGAAATGAGAAGGAAAAAACCGAGAGAGGCTATTGTAGAGGGTCCCTACACCGAGGTGTCGGATTCTCTAGGTGCCACGGAGTTTGAGTAGTCACCATGTCAAAGTTGAACATATTTTGGTCTCAGGGCTCTTAAGGGACTACGCCCGAACGAAGTAGCCAGTAAGCAACGACCCTTTCGCGCACCAAAAACACCACCTCCTCTAGCATTCACCTGGCCACCTGGACAACTGGCAACATAGTCATTTTAGTGCCACGACCCACCGTTTGCAAAATATAGCGTTTGACAACCTTAGACTGGCTCCAACATGGACTATTTCACGCGTTTGCAAACAGTAGGACAGCGAGAGCACCGAAATGAGAAGGAAAAAACTGAGAGAGGCTATTGTAGAGGGTCTTACACTAGGTGTCAAATGATAGGCCTCTCTAGGTTCCATGGAGTTGAGTAGTCACCCGTCAAGTTGAACGATATTTTGGTCTCAGGGCTCTTAAGGGACTATGCCCAAACGAAGTAGCCCGGCAGCAACGACCCTTTCACGCACCAAAACACCACCTCCACTATCATTCAACTGGCCACCAATGTGCCGGTAGTAATTGGTTCAGTGCCACGACCCACCGTTTGCAAAATATAGCGTTTGACAACCTTACACTGGCTCCAACTGCACTATTTCGAATGGTTTACAAACAATAGGACAGCGAGAGCAAAAAATGAGAAGGAAAAAACGAGAGAGACTATTGTAGAGGGTCCCTACTCTTTTGGATTATATGAGGCCTCTCTAGGTGCCATGAAGTCTGAGTAGTCACCTGTCGAAGTTGAATGATATTTTGGTCTTAGGGCTCTTAAGGGACTACGCCTGAACGAAGTAGCCCAAAAGCAACGACCCTTTCGCGCACCTAGCACCAAGACAGTTCACCTAGCTACTTAGACATGTCAGCATAATCGGTTTGGTGCCATGACCCACCGTTTGCAAAATATAGCGTTTGACAACCTTACACTGGCTCCAACTGCACTATTTCACGCGTTTGCAAACAATAGGACAACGAGAGCACCGAAATGAGAAGGAAAAAACCGAGAGAGGCTATTGTAGAGGGTCCCTACGCCGAGGTATTAGATGAGGCTTCTCTAGGTGCCACAGAGTCTGAGCAGTCACCCGTCGAAGTTGAACGATATTTTGGTCTCAAGGCTCTTAAGGGACTATGCCCGAACGGAGTAGCCCGGAAGCAACGACCCTTTCACGCACTGAAACACCTGCCTCCTCTAGCATTCACCTAGCCACCTGGATGTGCCAGTGTAGTTGGTTCCCATGACCCACCGTTTGCAAAATATAGCATTTGACAACCTTACACTGGCTCCAACTGCACTATTTCGCGCGTTTGCAAACAATAGGACAGTCTCAGAGCACTGAAATGAGAAGGAAAAAACTGAGAGAGGCTATTGTAGAGGGTCCCTACGCTGAGGTGTCAGATTAGATGAGGCCTCTCTAGGTGCCACAGAGTCTGAGTAGTCACCCGTCGAAGTTGAACAATATTTTGGTCTCAGGGCTCTTAAGGGACTACGCTCGAACGAAGTAGCCCGGAAGCAACGACCCTTTTGCGCACTGAAACACCACCTCCTCTAGCGTTCAACTGGAATTCTCTAGATAGTGGGCTTGAGAACTTGAGTCTCATCTAAATTCACCTGACTTGGCCAAGAGAATGGGTTTCCTTGAAGTGGTTATGGATTCCACCAATGTACTTGGAGATATTTTCCCATTTAGACAAGCTTTCTTCCAAAACTCTCAGTGTACTCTTGCACATCTTGGCCTTGTTTTTGCCTAAGATATTTTCAATACATGGACCTCTCTTCATCGTAACAAATATGATAGAATTTATTTTTGATTGGCCTCTTAAATTCATCCCACTTAGAAATAGGTGGAAGATTCTTAACAACCAAGGAATGAACATAGCTTTCAAACTAGGTTAAAGCATGAATGGTTAATTTTAACCTTGAAAATGAAATTTATTGACTCTCATTGATTTGATGCAAATTGAAATATACCTCAATTTGAGTTAGCCAATGGTCTAACTTATCGGCATTCATGTCCCCATCATAAGGCTAAATTTATATCTTCACCTTCTCTTTGAATGGAGGAGGAGTAAGTTTGGTATGGGGTTGTTCTTCCCATGATGGACTAAATATTTCCCATAGACAAGGAAATATTTCCCACATATTTGGATAGACTTGCCACATCTTCCTCCATCTTGTAGAAACATTCTTCTTTAGTCTCATGTGCATCTCACTATGAGCCATGTTTCGTATTCCTTGCTTCCACTTCTTGGTGGAAATATCTTCTTCAAAAGGAATGAGGATACCTTCATCACTTTCACTACCCTTCTGGGTGAGGGGTATCTAACTAAAAATGTCAACACAAGTTAAACCACACAAAAACACTTGATCTTAAAATCTCTGATCCATAAACTGCATCTTTTAAACAATAAACATGGATCTTATCTTAGTGATGATAAATGAACAATTACCAAAGTTATTATTATGGACAGTATGTTATGAAATAATCATTCATACAATACTGAAATTTAGATATGCAAGACAAGGAGACAAGAATTTTATCCTAGAGAAACCCAATGTGGGAAAAAACTCTAGCTAGGTAAGAAATTTATTCACTTCACTATATAAATCTCCAATACAATACAATACAAGATACTACCAAAAGATGTCCTTTAACAAGGATTTAAGATCTCTCTAATTGCATCACTTGTTTATAACCCTCAACGAGAAAGAACTGTTTTGTCTATGAACAAACCAAACAATTTGATTTCCCCCTTTTCTCACACTTGAATTCCTCCAAATGACTTACTTAGATGATTAAATGTGCTTGCATTTATAGTCTTATATCCAAGGATGAAAGGAGATGAGAAACAAATTGGTTTGGGAAGTCCAAACATTTTCAACTATTTAGTTCCCATTTTGGCATCAAGGACAAAATCACTACTTTCTACAGGAGGTGTTTGCATAATCATTACGTAACGTAATTACGTAACTGCTGGTGCCTACTTCACCATTTTCCATAACGATGAACATGTTGAGGGTATATTTTCCAAGTTTCAAAAAGTAAATACATATAATTTGGTACTTCTAGATCTATTTTTTGGATCATACTCACGCTTTAATAATTTAATACTTTGTCAATATCAATGTTGTGTCCAAGCCTATTTGCAATGAAGAGACGATTTGGAACATATTAAGAATGTAAACTTAATCAAACTAGAAATAACACAACTTCCATGATTAAAGGATCTATTCTGAATTTATTTAAGATAGTAAGAACTGGGGACAATACTTCTAATTCTATGATCATGAAAACATAAACATACATGAATGAAAATATTGTCTAGATAATTCAAGCACATTAATACTAGAAGTAAAAAACATTAGAATAGCTGAACAAGAAATAAATAAAACTTCCATTCACATCGGAGAGGAGTGGCCCTTGCTCCTTCCCTCTGATCTGGTTACTAATGTGTACTCAAAAACACAATTTATTCTAGAATCATGTTCTTTATTTATCAATTGTTCAGTTTACAGTACTCTTATTATCTTTCTTCAATGTCCAACCATTTATTCTATAATGATATAAATAGAAGGATATCATACATGCAATGAAATCAAATCAAACATATATAGTTCAGATTTATCGTTATGAAAACCAACACACATGGATATATATAAGAATCAAACAAAGTGTGCTCCAGACGCACGTCTCTGAAAATATATATGTATAAGTTCATAATGTATGTGTACATCTCAAACTAAGTGTGTCATAATGTACATATGGGACCACATGCGGTCGCAAAAGGCTATATATATACAATGGACTATGAATCTACTCATGACCACATATGTACATCCAGGTGGACTATAAATCTACTCATGAAACATCTTCCCTCTCTTCGCCCTGCTAGAAGTAGCACGTCCACGACCTGGGGATGTAGTGGAGGGAGATGCCACTACGGATTTCATCCGTGTGGTCCTAGGTGTCTCTAAGCATGCCTGCAACCTAACCTGCACATTCATAAACAACAAGTTTTTAACACCCAAAATTTTAAAATACATTCAAAATTTAGAAACTTGTACAATTTAGTTAAAATGCATGTGAAATCTTACCGCAATGTCATGATCCCTATCAATTTGTTGTTGACGCGTCGCAGGGACAACAATAGACTCACGAGGGGTAAGCTACATACAAATAATTAATTTTCAAATTAAATATTTCACATATACATACAAAATTTGATATTGTAGATTTAAGTTTAATAAGAAATAATGAACCTCCAAAATTTAACAAATTTAAAAAATTGTACCTCAGTTAGTGGATCTGCAGATGCTATGGCAGTATCTACAACAGCCTCCACAGTCTGCATATATGGAGGAGTCTCTCTAGCAGTCATAAGCTATACAAAAAACATGTACAAATCAATATTAAAATCTACATGACAGAGGTCCAAAGCATGTAATCCACGTGAACTTCCAGTAATTAGAAACAAAGTGTAAAGAGATTTACTAACCTGCGTAAAACTCATGTGAGGCGTGCCAGTAGCCTCAGTTCCCTGAGCAGATGATGACCCGCCAGGCTCCTGTGTATAAAAGAGAAAAATATTAATACATGTACAACATACACGTGAAACATTATAATAATAATCTAGTGCAATCAAATGAAATTAAAAATGTAAGTTTGTACAACTTGAAACTTACATTTGAAACATGCCCAGCCACAGTAGCTAGCATGTCGACACCGGATGTTTCCTTCACCAGCTCTTGCTATTTAAAATAAAATAAAAAATTAGTTTTTTACATGTATGTACATGACGTACAATCAAATATATATATATATATATATATATATATATATATATATATAAACATGTGTATATATATATGTGAATTAAACTATTGTATATATATATATATAATTTAAATTTATTTGAAATTTACCTGTGAAAGACCAATATCAGTGGCACCAGTTCCAAAAACATTCCCCAGCATCTCATCTATAGAAAAGAAATCCTGTGAACCAGCAAATGATGTCTCGCCTGCAGTGCATACGGCACCACATGATCCACAGTGGTGTGGTGCACTAGAACTGGTCACCTCCACCAACATCACCAGATGCAATCTGGTCACTATGCTGGGTGAGAGTGTCAGTGAGCTCCCTCAATGCATGCAATGTATCAATCTCCACAACCTCCTTCACTGTAGGAGGGATAACTGAAGGCAGTGGGGGTTTTGGGGCATGGGGGATCCTAGGCTGACCTACGCGTGCACCAGGTCTGCTCTGTGCAGAGCCACCTCCTCGACCAAAAAAGTCAGAAAAGTCAAAATAATTCGGGACCTCATTGAGCACGAACTCGCAATATAATTTCTTCAAAAAATAAAGAGGAACCTCATTGTTGTTGCATGGTGGATAATCAAAAACCATCCACCATCAGTCCCAAAAATTGTTTTTGATTCTGTCATCATGGCACCAATGGATTGGGAACCGTTTGCAAGTAACTGCAGGGGGGGCATTGGTTCTAGGGTCGGTAAATAATGCACAAATGAGGTCTTTTCCAAAAAAATTTGTCTTTGACTGCCACATGGGATAGTTTATCTGCATACCACCGCCTACAGTCACTTCTAAAGGTGTTCCATCTATGTATTTGGTTGGTTGCAGACTCGACTTTGCCAATCAATGTTTGCAATGTATTGGCTAAAGTCATGTGGGATGGATTTGTAGCATGATTTTGTCTTATAGTTTGAATTAGGTTCTCAATGACAATTTTATTTTCTCAGATTCTTCCAATGATATTATCTTGCATTCCTGCTGGCTCAGTGGGGACAGAAGGAGCCACAGGAGGCAGATCTATGTTTGGAGGAGGGTTTTGAGGAATGTTCGGAGGGTTTTGAGGAATGTTCGGTGGGGTTTTGAGGAATGTTTTGATGGTTTGCATGATTTCAAGCTTGCCGACCAACTGATAAAACAAGAAAATTGTATACATAAACAAACATTTCAAAAAACCCATGAAAATGCAAAAAAAAAACCTAAAATGCAAAAAAATGATTACAATCGGGGACTTACCTCCTCATCTTGGCGGCATGGTTGAATCTATCACTATCCAGAAGTCCGATGAGCAATTTTGAGGTGGTATTGAAAGCGCGAGTGAAAAACGTTTAGGAAAATCGCGGTTTGAAATGAAAAATGAGGAAAATAAGGAGTCGTGGGACTGCTAAATTTTGTCTCAGAGTTTCCACGATCGCGGTTTTAGGTTCAGTAATTCCAAACCTAGAATTTTAGTTTCAGTCTCCACGATCGTTTATGGTAAACTTGCGATCACGGTTCCTTTATTTCAGGTTTTTATGTCCATGGAAGTGTCCACCAACTTCATGCACTTACCCGTTGATCACACTAAGGACTAAGGTGTATAATACCATATGAAGATGATTATATGGCAACTGACAATAAGACCTAATCTATCTCACATGTGTAGTTAATGTGATCATTTCTATGAAATAGTAACAAGCAAGGTAAATGCCCCCAAGACAATGTTGATTAGAAGTTCTCGGATTTGCAGTATGGATGGAACTAAAGTGCTCACCAGGGTGGAATGATAGGAGAATATAATGTGCATAAAACAGAGTGTAGTATGGATAATGTGATCAATGATGATTTCTATTGTTCCTACATCAGTTAATTTTAAAGCATTGGTGTAGATGCATTCATGTCAAATGGTTTGGAGTATGTGTTCTATGTGTCTATCAGGGAGAATGAATAAAATGTAGATGTAATATGAATGATAGATGTGAAATGTGGAGTAATGTGTAACACCACATAGATTGCATATCTATATCATCATACTTTTGTGCAAGGTTGATTGGATGATGTATAAATGTAATGTATTGTCACTATATGATGTAATTACCCTATGATAAGCCATAATTTGTAGAATTTCAATATACATGTACAAAGGAATGGATGATGTGATTCTATAAGATGCACATAGAGGATCTACCACTAGCATGCAGCGTATAGAGATATTGCAGTGTAATGATATTAGCCTCAATCAGTCAAGTATATCACACAAGATGAAAATGGTTTGATCGGGTAAATGAATCATTATTATTATCCTAGGTGAGAATGCCTATAGGAATAATAAGTGATAGGATAAAGACCGATGTGTAGGAGTGCACATAAACATGAAGTATGTCAAGAAGTCAGGTTGGGAATGTGCATATAGAGTGTAAGCCCATTTTATAGGTAGAATTCAACTCATAAGTATGAAGGGCAAAGGTCCCTAAAGGTTCATAGGGTGATGAAAGTGGAGGGCCATGAAACAATTAGCATGATATAGTACAAAGTAGGTGACCAATGATGAAATTTTTATGCGTAGTAATAGGAAATGCAATATAGGATGTGTAGGGTGTGTTCTATGTAAAATGTGTAAGGAATGCGATGTAATAGGTGTAGAGGAGAAATGGAACATGAATGAATATAATGTAAAGCTAGACTCATATGTAATGTAACCTAGCGTAAGATGTAGAATATGTGTATAAATGTGCGTTGAGTGTATGATGTGGCTAATTGTCTAAATACCCTAATGGATGTAATACGTAGATGAGTACTAGTCAAATGTCGAATGAATGGTGTATTATGCAAATGTATGATGAAATGTAATGTTTTATTTGCCTAAGGTGTGGTGTAATGGGATTCAGTGTAATGTTAGATCCCTCAATAGTATAGATGTGAACCAAAGCACACGAGTGTGTCATTGGGTGATGACTGTTATGACATTGATATGGAATGCCTATAGAAAAGGAGATAGATAATAAATAGAGAAAGGTTTGATGTGATACTATGTGACTAATAAAACATTAGGGTAGGAGTATGTGAAATGGTGTATTAGAGGCACTCCCCCAAGTTGTTAGTTGTTCTACCTCTGGATCAAAGTAGAATGGATATGCATTAGTAACTTTTTAAGCTATAGTATTATGCTGATCATTTAATGACCCTTTTAGATGTAAATGATACTTCCCATATGCATACTTCTCATCTGTGAATGGAGGATGTGGTAAACCATGTGCATACCACTGTGTGAATTTATGTGTGTATCTAAGAAAAGAACTATTGTAGATGAAAACGTGACCAAAAGGCATAGGAAATAAAATTTTGAATGTGACTAGGATCTAACATGCCTCTAATATAAGTAAGCCAAGAGTCCCCTAATGTGAGTGGAGAAGAACAAGAGGTACGTGATAAATAGACTATAAGATGAAAAACATGCAAACCATAAGTGACAGTGACAGTGACAAAGACATAATATAGATGAGGAGCATGATCAGAAGGCTAGATATCCTCAAAAGTGAAACTAAGACGAGCTAGACCATCATGGGAACATGTAGTGACATTGCATGTATGATCAAATGGAATATGTTCCCAATATTAACAACATGTATGAAGAGTGTACAAGTGAATGGTTATGTGACATGGATGATGAGGATGTGGATGGGGGAGTAAGGTCTAAGGACAGGATAGGCCCCTGATATGGAAAAATAGCAGTATTAGCAGGTGGTGGGGAAGGGATGCCATCTAGCAAACAAATAGCTCCTTCGAGTGGTGGTAAATGAGGTGGGTCATCTATAGGTTGAGGCTCATCTGTGGTATCAATGCACGGAATATGGAGACTAGTATTAGGATCATGAACACAATATTGGAATGGATCTCGGTCATGAAAATAGTATGCTCAATGTGTTCATGTAAAAACTTGACACAATGATGGACCGTAGAAGCAACAACCTATATGGCATGAAGCCATGGCCTACCCAACAAACAATTATATGAGACAGGAAAAAATTTTAACAAAGAAAAGTGTGGGGAGGTTTTGGGACCAATAGTGATGGGAAAGGTAACATGACCAAGACATGGACGAACAGTAACCATCGTAAGAAGGAAATGAAATAGAAGAGGGACTAATGTTATGATTGGACAAGCCTAAATTTTGAAGGAATGACATGGGACACAAATTAAGCTCAAAGCCATTATTAATTTGAGTACGGTAAACACCTACATTGTCACAAATGTGACACATAATATGTAGTGGTGGATCATTATGAAAAGGGTGAATCGATAGCGGGGAGGGTTGGCCTTGAATGTTATATGTTGTGGAAAGGCATCAACAAATGTCTTATAATAGGGAATCCGAATGCATGTCAGTAAGGAATACGCATATTAGTAAAAAGATGTTGGGATGTGGTGAAGTAAATTAGGGTTAGCTAGAAAATAATCATTGGTGCAGATATTCATGGTGTCTAAATGCAAATGCAAACTCCTATAAAGGTGTTATGAAGAACATTTAGGTTCACCAAAATGATTAACTAAAATTAATTAAATGAGGGAAATTTAATAATAGTTAATCTAATCCAGGAGGACATAAACGTTGTAAATAAATGCACTAAAGTAATATGAAGTGACTAAAATGAAATAAAAATGATTGAACTATGTATAAATAAAACCCTAATATGTAAGAGGAAGGTAAGGAATGAACTCAGTTGATTATGGATGACTGTCCCAGGGTGTCGCGGGTCTGACAGGAAAGTACAAATGCTAGAACGATGCACATAGGTCCCAAAAATATTTGATCTAGAATATTTGAGTAGACTGGAGTGCCTAGGAGGACTTGGGGCACTGTGGTGCCCTGGTATGAAAAAATAGGCACCCTGGTTTCTGAAAGAAAATCATAACCTCATTATTTCTAGGTTGGAAGATGCTTTGTAACATTCTCTGCCTATCACACTAGATTCACTGAACTACGCTGAATGTGTCAATATAACAAGATAAATTTGAAGACCTATAAGAGACAAAAGAAGTATAAAAACCCTAAAAAATAAAATATGCAAATGAATGGGTCAAACTGAACCTCAACTGCCACAATAGTGGGCTTACTAAACTAAGTGTTGCACTACATTCCAGACCCAAATGTAGTAGTTCTGTGTGTGTGTGTGTGTGTGTGTATGTTCATTTCCCTTAGGTGCTCTTGTGTCAGTCGCACTTTGTGAAGTAACGAGTAATAACTAAATGTAGAAAATGTAATAGAATGTGTGCATGGAATAGAATATAATCTCTCCCCCTATGAAGTGTGTGTTGATGTAGATCTCCTAGCCTTGATGCATGGAACTATGTGGATGCAAGTGATGCAATGAATGCAACTCTAGATGGAGTGATAGTAGTAAGTGATGTTAGGACCCTCATTATGGTCTCATAACTTTATATTTATAGGGTTCTCTTGCTCTAATTTCGTAATTAACCCCAACATGGCCGACTGGGAAAAAGATAAAGATTAAAAATGGCTAGAAAGATCCCAAAAAGTGGCGAGAAAATAAAACAAGGATAGAGGTGCCCAGTGGGACCAGGGCACACCGGGCCACCCCAATACAAGCTTGAATGCCCTGGTTTAGGCTAAAATGATGGGAAATTTCTTAAAAAGACTGGTCATGTATGAAAAAATGTGTTGGAATGAAGAAATAAAAAGTAAAATAAGATGACCAAAAGGTGGGATAGATTAGTACTTTCTTCACTTAAGAACCTTATAAATAGTAGTATGAGACCATTCTAAATAATGTCTAAAGTGCATGATTTTGTGAATACACATAGGGATAATGGGTAGTTTATATGTATGGTAAAATAAAGGTTATTTAATAATTGAAAAGTTGTATTGTAAGGGGATGTTAATAATAGAATATTAAGAGACAAAATTTTAAATAGTGGTGTTATTCAGTATTGATGTGGATCTAGTTACAAGAGGTTGAAATACCTCAAAAACAAACACAAACTATTTGCAAAAACACTATAAGATTCAAAATAGTTTTCTATTCAGTCTAGAATGCACATTAACCTTTTACATCATTACAATCTTCTTTTTATTTCACAATAGCTCTAAAAAACCCTAAAATGCCAAAAATCACCTACTAGTAGAATACCTCAGATGGGCCCCAAATTTTTCATTCAAAATATGCCTTCATAAATGAAGGCTCATGCCAAATTTTGGCTTATTCTATAAATTATAGGAAAAAGTTATTAAAACTCTAAGTTCTTCAAAAAAGTAAAAAAACGTTCAAAGCCAATTTTAGACCACTTGTCAAAGGAATCCGGCCCCAAAATTATGCCAAATGGCCAAAATTGCATAAACCTGCGTTAGGAATTTTTTCATAGCATATTACAAATCAAGATCTACCACCATAAAAAATTTCAACACAATCCAATGGTCGGATCAAAAGGTATGGCCTTCACAAGTTATGTTCCCGCATCATTCTCCCCTGGTTGAAAAGAATTATGCTCTTGCGAATTCACCAGATAGAATTCATCCAATTTTACATTTTCAATCTTCTTTAACTCCCACTCAAGAATCCAAGTATTTTCTTTCTTTTGCAAACCTTCCCACTGCGCAAATATTTGTTGTAGCTCCCATGCCTAGTAGTGATTGTCTTTTGGTCCAAGAAACACATTACCCTTTCCTTTTTCTTCTTTGGCATTTGTTTCTCCCAGTTTATTTCTTCCTCCATGAAATTTTACTCATAACCTAGAAACTTATATAAGTCAGAAACATTAAAAACTAGGTGAAATAGCAAATTTGTAGGTAGCTCCACCTTGTAGGCATTATCACTCATTTTCTTCAGAATCCTACATGGCCCAATCTTCTAATAATTTAGTTTATTATATGTCCCCTTTAGAAACCTCTCCTTCCTAAGATGAACCATCACCATATGCCATTCTTCAAATACATTTGCTCTCCTACTTTCATATGCAACTGCTTTATATTTTACATTACTAATTTTCATCTTTTCCCTCACTTCTTCCTGTAATTGTAGCATGTGTTCTACAAATACTTCTACATCATCATTAGTTTTATCTTCACTAGGTAGAAAAATCAAATCTAGGACTCCCTTGGGTTCCTACCATAGATAATCTAGAAAGGAGACCTCCATGTTGACCCGTTTACCGAGCTATTATAAGAAACTCATCTTGTGGTAAAGTCAACTCCCATTGTTTTTGATTTTCTCCAATTATTCAACATAGGAGATTTCCCAAGATTCTTTTCACTACTTATGTTTTTCCATCAATCTGGGGGGTGATATGCACTACTGAAATATAGCTTTTTCCCATTTTCCTCCATATAGTCTTCCAAAAGTGACTCAAAAATTATGTCTCGATCTGAAGTGATCATTCTTGGAACTCCATGCAGCCTAACCACTTATGAAAAAAATAAATCTACAACTCTAGAAGCATCATTAGTTATCCTACAAGTAATGAAATGTGTCATATTTGAGAATCTATCAACCACAAAAAAGGTAGAATCATTTCCTCATTGTGTGTTAGGAATTCCTAACACAAAATCCATACTCAAATCAACCCATGGCCCTGTAGGGACAAGTAATGGCATATATAGCCCAGTATTCAATGCATGACCCTTAGCCATTTGGCACACTCTGCATCTTGATATGATCCTACTTATGTCCCTCTTTACCTTTGGCCAATAATACTTTTCTACCAAAAGATCAGTTTTCTTACTTATACCAAAGTTTCCACCCAAACCCCCCATTGTGTAATTCTCTTATAACATTTACTCTCATTGAACCAGTAGGGATGCACAATTGTTTTCCCCTGAATAAATAACCATCCCTGCATAAAATAATCAGAAGAACCACTACCCACTATAGGGTCCTTAAATTGTCTCACAACATCACCAAAATCAAGATCACCTTCATACAATTCCTTAACTACCTCAAACCCTACTACGTCATGTTCCATTTTTATCAAAAGTGCCACACACCTACTCAAGGCATCAACAACTTGATTCTGCTTACCTGATTTATGCTTTAAGATAAAAGTATATTCTTGCAAAAATGAAACCCACTTTGCATGCTGACTATTTACTTTCTTGTATGTGTTACATACCTCAATGCTTTCATGGTCAGTAAAGAGTACAAATTCCTTAGCTACCAAGTAATGTCTCCAATGTCCTTAATGCTTGAACAATAGCATAAAATTCCACATCATAAGTAGAATATTTCCTCTTGACTTCATTTAGCATTTCACTGAAGAATGACACAGGCCTTCCTTCTTGACTTAGTACATCTCTAATCCCGATATGTGAGGTATCACAATCAACCTCAAATACCTTACTAAAATATGGAAATACCAAAATAGGCGCATCTGAAACTTTCTTCTTCAACAATTCAAAGCTAGATGTTGTTACCTTGGTCCATACAAACTCCTTTCCCTTCATGCACTTTGTTATGGGTGTAGAAATGCTACTGAAATTCTTGATGAAATTCCTATAAAAAGTTTCCAATCCATGAAAACTATGAACCTCTGTCACATTCTTGTAATAAGTCATTCAAAAATTTCCTTCACTTTTTCCTCATCCATCCTCACTCCATCCTCTAAGATGAAAAACCCCCAAAAAACTAGACTTTTTTGAAGAAATCTACACTTCATTAAGTTTGCATACAAACTCTCTTTTCGTAACAATTCTAACACCAATTTCAAATGTAACAAGTGTTCTTCCACTATCCTTACTCAATATCAAAATATCATCAAAATAGACAACCATAAAATTATCATTGTATTCTCATAGTACTTTGTTCATCAACCTCATGAATGTACTAGGTGCATTAGATAGTCCAAATGCATCACCATCCACTCGTACAATCCATATTTTATTTTGAAATCCACTTTCCATTCATCCCCTTCATGGATTCAGATCTGGTATTACCCACTCTGTAAGTCAATCTTACTTAAATATCATGCTCCCACTAGCACGTCCATCATATCATCCAATCGTAGAATTGGGAACTGATACTTAATTGGGATTTTATTTATTTCCCTATTGTCCACACACATTCTCTGATCTCCATCCCTTTTAGGAGTCAATAGTGATGGATTTGCACATGGACTCATGATTTCTCTCACTAACCCTTTCTATATTAGATCTGTCACTTGCTTGTTTAAATCCTCACTCTGTGTTGCACTCATCCTGTAGGCTATTTGATTTGGAAGGGCGGATCCTAGGATCAAATCAATATGGTGTTATATATCATGCTTCAAAGGTAACCCATTTGGTAGCTCATTTGGTATTACATCCTTGTATTCATTTAGTACCTTTTTTTCCATAGTGGGTATATCAATGCATAATCAATGCATAACCAACTTGTTCCATTTCTACAACAAAATATTTTGTAACCAGCAATCCTTCACTCTTCTCTTCTTCCTTGAAGGGTAACAAGACCACCTTTACACCATCCTTCCAAAAATTATAAGTATTCTTCCCTCCATCATGTGTAATATTTTCATCATATTTTCAAGGCCTCCCTAGTAATATATGACATGCATCCATCGGGATGACACCACACCACACCTCATACTTGTAGGTATTTAATCAAGAACTTAATAAGGCATCTTTTATATATGGTTACCTCATTCCCTTTCTTGAACCATGATATACGATAGGGATATGGGTGTAACTCACATTTCAGACTTGATTTTATCAACCATCATAGTTGAGACCATATTTTCACAACTACCACTATCAATAATAATTTTACATACCTCCCTCCAGAGGTGCATCTTATTTGAAATATATTTGTACGCATCTAAGAATCAGTACCACGTACCATCTTGTTCTTTCTCCTTTCGTGGGGATGATCATTGTCCTCCTTATCATGAGGGTTTCACCCAAGTCTGCAACAACCTCCATTTCTTCTTCCTCTTTAGCTTCAACCAAGTTTACTCATGTGTTTTTCTCCTTGCCATCTATCCCCATGTAGGATAGTGTGGACACTCAAAATCTATGTTCCCTTCTTAACAAAATCGGTAACATGTATACTTCCTTTAGGGGATATTCCAACCCCATCCTCCATTATAACCTCTTCCCCTTTAAAACCCCCTACCTCTTTGGTAGTTACTACAACTTTGACCAGATTCTTCCTTCCCTCCTGCATTAGAGGATTCACCTTTTATAGGAATCAAATCTACCTCTTCCTCTCATTGGAGATGATGATGGTCACACTCCTCTTCTAAAATTACTTCTCTTGTTATTTTCTTCTACTTTTAATGCAAGTTTGATAAACATCATCCAGGCTATGGATCCGGAGCATACTTAATTCATCTTGTATGGTATAACTCAACCCATTTACATACCTTGTAGCCTTCTATTTGTTCAGACTCTCCTTGTTCCACTCATATTGATAGCTTGTAAAATTCATTGGTATACTATTAAATGTTGAGATCCTTGTATCTTAGGTTTTTAAACCTTCGAAATAGTGTCTAGGCATATATCTACAGGAAGAAAATTTTCTTTCAACTTCTTCACCATTTTTATTCCAATTTCAGATATTGTCCCTTTCCTTCCCTTGTCTTTCATTTTGCAAGTGATCCCACCAGATCAATGCATGTACAACCAACTTAGAGCATGAAAACTTAACCTTATTCTCCTTTGAAAGGGTTTTCCACTCAAATAAGTTTTCCATGTGATTTAAATAGTCAATCAACTCCTCTGGTCCTAACCCTCCACCATAATCAGGAACATTAATCTTGATGTCATCATTATTTCCCTCCAAATCTTGGATCAATCTCTCCTCAAATGGTCTCTCATTCAAGGTATCTTCATCTCTCTCATTTTCTTCTTCATTTCCTTCTTCATTCATTAATGGAGCTAATTATTCAATATCACTATATGGGTCTGCATCCCCATTTGCATGTCTCCTTCTAAGGTGGGTAACTTCTCCTGTGAGTTCAAAAACTTGTCTCTGTAGCTCCTGCATATGCCTATTCATGTGGGCATAACCTCACTTGTCATGTCTATTCATGATTATATAAAATAGAGGTAATAAATTACACAAACAAATGTAATATATATTACCTTCACTGTTCCAGCAAGATCCAAATCCTTCTCTGATACCAATTGATGTGGATCTAGCTACAAGAGGTTCATATACCTCTAAAACACACACAAACTATTTGCAAATAAAAAAAAATATTAAAAGTAGTGTTCTTCTCATTCTGGAATCCACACTAATCTTTTACATCATTGCAATCTTCCTCTTATTTCACATTAGCTCTAAAAAACACTAAAATGCCAAAAAAACCATAAAATGCCAAAAATCACCTACTAGTAGAACACCTCAGATGGGTCCCAAATTTTTCATGAAAAATATGTCTTCATAAATGAAGGCTCATGCCAAATTTATTCGTATTCTATAAAGCATAGAAAAATTTATTAAAACTCTTAAGTTCTAGACAAAAGTAAAAAAAACATTCGAAGCCAATTTTAGACCACTAGACAAAGGAATCCGGCTCCGAAATTATGCTAAATTTTTAAAAGTGGCAGCAACCTTGATTAGAAATTTTGTCACATAATATTACTAATCAATATCTACCACCATATAATATTTCAAGACGATTCAACGGTCAGATCAAAAGTTATGGCCTTCAAAAGTTATGCTCCCGCATCAATTATACTATGAGCGCACATGATATGACATAAATTTACATAGTGAATCCCCAATCATTTCTATAAGTATAATGGATTCATATCCAATAATATTTCAGACATCATTAGGTAACCAAAAAAATGATAAATACATCATTCATCAAGCATAATTATACACAATTTTCATTCTTTGTGCATGTATATCCTATTATTATACTTAAGTAACCTATCTTTCTCAACCTTTTAGCTATCATATCAATGGTTTTGGACATTAGCAGAAAGTTCCTCAACCTATTAATGGAAAGTATCTCTAGGTAGATACTAAAAAACGCGTTCCTTAAGGATAAGTGCACCAATATGGGGGGCCAAAAGGAGGTCTTAAGTGGACGCATTTTTCTGAAAAATAAAAAACTTCAACTTGTACGAGTTTTTTGAAATAGTTACACTCAAAATTGGAAGATGTTGTATAAACATGAATCATATAATTTTGACTTTAGTTTCTATGATACTAAATTTTATTGAAAATGGATAAGTGGGTCAAATAACTAAAATACCAACAGGGGGTCCTGTTTTGGTTAAAAACATAACAGAGTGACTTTCATGTGCCCCACCATTTTTTTAGTGCCATTTAGTATTTTTGAAAACCCTTTGGTAGAAAGATATCTAGAAGCATCTAGTTTAGGCTAGTATAATTTTTTTCAATTTCGATGAGCCAAAAAAAGATATATAACAAAATATAGACATGTTTAAACTTCAAAAAATAGATATAAAAAGGCATTGTTAGAAAATAAATAATATAGAAACCTTATATTAGTAAAAAAAATTGAAAATTATATTTTTATAAATTAGAAACTCTGCTCTACGTCATGGTATAATTTTTTTTAAACGAATCGATCGTTTTATGTCAATTTATGATAGGGGAAGAGAGATTTTTGCATTTTCCTGCAAAAATGTGTTGTTTACTGTATTTTTGCATGTCCATGCCTCAGGTTTGGGGATCCAAGTTGGATCCTTAAGCCTTGAGGTATGTCTTGGAAAAGTAAACAAAAATAACACGTATGCCTTATAGTGTGTACACCCTATAACACATACATGTTATAATGCGTACGCGTTCCTAATAGTATAAGCATGATATGTGGTTTTGGCATGCTTATATTTACAAAAATAATTTTATTAGTTCTTCCAATTTAAATTTATTTTAGTAAATATAATATGTTAGGGTTACTCTGCACCTTATGGAAAAATTCTCACAGCTCCATCTGTCACGGTTTAGAAGATGGTTTTTTATAGTATAATATGGTCAGTACATAGGTAATTTTTAGGATTTCAGCATTCAACCTAAATCTTTTAGCATTTAAATTCTAGAATCAAAATCCTTAACCCTAAACCATAAACCCTAAACCCTAGGCCCTAAACCTTAACCCTAAACCCCAAACCTTGAGCCCTTAACCCTAAACCACAAACCCTGAACCATGATCCCTAAACCCTAAACCCTAAACATCCATCCCTTACACATGAGCCCTAAGTCGTAAGCCTTAAACTCTGAGCCCTAATCCCTAAGCCCTAAACCCTAAACCACGAACCATGATCCCTAAATGTTAAACTATAAACCCTAAACCCAAAACCCTAAACCGTAAACCTAGACCCCTAAACCCTAAACACTAAATCCTAAACCTTAAACCCTAAGTCCTAAACCCTAAACCATAAACACTAAATCCTAAACCTTAAACCCTAAGTCCTAAATCCTAAACCCTAAACCCTAGGCCCTAAACACTAAACCCTAAAACCTAAACTCCGCGACATAAACCTTAAACCCTCAACCCTTAAGATTTAGCCCTAAACCCTAAACTATATACCCTAAAACCAAAAATAATAAAACCTAAAACTTGAACACTAAATCTTGAACCCTAAACCCCAAACCCTTAACCCTAAACGCTAAACCCTAAAACCTAAACCTTGAACCCTGATTCTTAGTCCCTAAACCCTAAATCCTAAATCTAGAGCCCTTACCTGTGAGCCCTAAACCCTAAACCACAAACCACAAACCATAAACACTAAATGTTAAACTCTAAAAACTAAATCTTAAACCCTAAAACCTAATAACTAAAAAATAAATCCTAAACCCTAAGTCATAATCCCTTAACCCTTAACCCTTAACCATAAACCTTAAACCCTTAACCTTTAGCCCTAAACCCTAAACACTGAATCTTCAACCTTAAACCCTAAGCACTAAGCCCTAAACCCTAATAATAAACCCTAAACCCTAAACCCTAAATCCTAAACTATTAACCCTAAACCTTAAACCTTGAACCCTGAACCCTAAACCCTAAACCTTAAACCCTAATCCATGATACCTTAACCATAAACCCTAAACCCTAAACCATGAACCCAAAAACCTAAACCTTAAACCCTAATCACAAAATCCTATACCCTATACCCTTAGCCTAAAACCCTAATCCCTAAACCCTAAACCCCAAACCTCAAACCCTATACCGAGACCTAAAACCTAAACCCTAAAAATTGAATCCCTAAACCCTAAAATATGAAACCTAAACCCTAAATTATGAGCCCTAAACCCTAAACCTTAAATCCTCAACCCTCAACCCTGAGCCATAAAGTCCTAAACTTTAAACCCTAAACCATAAAACATAAACTATGAACCCTAAACCCTTAGCCCTAAATCATAAAACCCTAAAACCTGAACCATGAGCCCTAAACACTAAACCGTAAACCCTAAACCTAGAGCCCTAAAACCTGACCCAAAGGAAATTCCTAATAATATCATTCAGTGTGTTTCATTATGTAGGGAATAGTGTTTGAGGTGATCGATTAACTCATTTAGTTTTTATGGGAGACTACTTCCTTCAAAGGCCTAAAAAGGCCATTTTTGGCCATTTTGTAGCTAATTGAACACCCTTCAGAAGTTTTTAGAGAAAATATAAAGCATTTAAAGGTGATTTCAGAGAGAATTGAATATCTTTAAGTAAATTTAGGAAATTTTAGGAAATAAAATCTCATTTAGGAGCAATCTTTTTAAGACTGGGTTTTCAGGTGCATGGAATGAAAGCTAAAACGGTAAAATATGACTTCTCTGGATGATTCCAAGAGTTATGGAAAGACTTAGGATGAAACAAAATAGGAATTGGAAGGATATTAGAATAACATATAAGGTTGAATAATCAACATTCATTCAAGGATTCAATATTTCTTTAGGTACTGCAAAACTCTTTAGTTGCCCCTCTAAGTTCAAAATGAAATAGGACCTAAATTTTGAGTTACAGGAAGAATTATATTTTTAGAATAGTTTCATTGATCATAAAATGTGATTTTTAGTGTTTCATTGAAGTATGGAGGTCAAGAACATGAAACTCATACTCAAATTTATTTCAAGGATTCATCCCCTATCCCAAGGTGGAAACCCATTTCCACGAGGAGCAACTTGAGAAAAGAAATGTTAATGTACCATAAGCATGCGTACACTCAGGTTTCATCTTGGTAAATAAATTGAATTGTGAAGGATTCATCACATTCAAATGTTAAATGTGGAGATCAAGGAGTGACTTGATGATCATCATATCCTGACCATGTCATTATACCCAAATATCTCCAAAGAACAAGCTAAAATGAGCTAGTCATGCCACCAAGGTATCCAAGACCATCATGTGTGAAGTATTAAGGAATCATCTATTTCCATGAGATATGTATGAGTAAAGACATGTATGAGAATCTTGAATTTGATTCCATGAAAGGATGATTTTAGAGCCGGGAAAGGTGAAGGGATGATCTTTATATAGAGAGCCACGTTTCTAAGAATGAGAAATCATCTTAGTTCACTTAGTACTATTCATAAAAACTCATTCAACACCTAGTAGTGTGATCACACCTTAAGGAGGAGGCACATTACAATCACCTCATTTTTTCTGTAGGACAAGAATCTCATTCTGGGAGCAATCCTTTATCTAGAAAGTGAGGATCTCATATTAGTAAGAAGTAAAAAAGCATCATAGAGTTGATTTGTGGTCACTAAAGTGAATTATGGACCAAATTTTTAATACATTGTTAGTTTTTGTTGATAGTTATCTAACTGTCCTCTCTCTTCTCCTCCCGCATCCTATATATTGGCTTGTTGTATTTGTTTCTAAAACAAAAATTGAATAAAACATTCAATCTTTTTCCATCATTGGTATCAGAGCACGGTCTTATCCTCTGGCTGCCTGTGGAAGATTGGAGTCGACTAGTGGAGACTATCCTTCTGTGTGTTGTGCATTTGGAAGCAAGGAGTGCCACCCTATGGATCCTGGAGACCTGCTATGGAGTTTTGGACTAAAGTTTTGAAGCTTAGAAGATTAGTGACAAGAGAAGGTGCAATCTGGAGAGCCTGCCTGAGCAGGTGACCAAGGAAGCATTGGAGTCATGGCCAAATTTGTGAGCAAATTTTGAGGATCAACTAGTCAACTCCCTGTAGAAGTGGAATTGACTTGGTTACATGCCCATGTCTTTCTAGCTTTGCTGGACTGAAAGTTCAAACATTGCGTGAAAAAATTTGAGGACTGGAAAAGTGACCTGTAGCAAAGTCCTGCACTTATTTAGACATAGTCTATGTAAAGTTGATTGTCATCCCTTTGAAATCTATTGTCATCAAACAGATTGAGTAATGCATGTCAACTATCGTGCTTTCTGACATTGTTATACCCATCTCTGTAATATGTGATCATTTTTTCTAATGACAAGGATCTTATAGGGATTGAGTTACTGAACATTGCACCAAACATAATGTTTACAGACAAACAAAGTTTGTAAACATGTGCCAACAAAGAGAACTACAAATTTCAGCCCACGTATGTCACAAATTTTGGATGTAGAAAGCACCGCGAGCAATGCACCAAATGTTTGGGCATTGAGTGACAATGAAGACACCGCTGGACTATTCTTTTCTTTGGTCAATGAGCTCCACAACACTGGGAATATTCTCTTTGACGAGATTGTGCGCCAAGGACTATTGGAGTATTTTTGGTTCGACGTTCGATGTCAAGCACAGTGGATTCGTGTAGAACTTGAATGTGGCTATGATGCAGATGATGAACGTGAAGTAGAACACCCACAGGAGCATCCGCGTCTCACTGCATGAGCCTATAGAGCCCATCTTCAGGATAGGTTCCTTCAGTAAGCATTGTAGCCATTTTTGAAAAATAAATAAATAAAATACAATTTTGAGTTTTTGAAAATGTCTGCACCTCGCATTCTGTTGTCGGATGCCCAGTTGCTCAAAGGGCCAAATTTCACCACATGGAAAACCAAGATGTGGATGATTCTTCAGTTTGAAGATCTATGGGGGATCATTTCTGGCAAAGATGCCCCTCCCACAGACACTGATTTGTTGGCTAAGTATGAAAAGGCCGATGCAAAAGCATTAATGCTTATCACCCTGAGCCTTTCTGATGAGGTTCAACCTTACATTCGGGAAGCAACCACTTCCTCTCAGGCATGGACCACATTGTGTACCATCTATGAAGCCAAGAATCTGACAACGAAGTTGCATCTTCAGACAAAGCTTCACACGATGAGTATGCATGATGGCGAATCAGTAGAAGCCTTCTTGCAGCATGTGGCTGAGTTACGTGTAGAACTCTCTACTCTCGGTGAACCGGTGGATGACAAGTTGCTAGTCCCACTCACCTTGCGAGCTCTTCCTTCCTGGTTTTAGACACTGATCACCACATTGACCATCACTCAATAGGAGGTGAGTTTTTCCACACTGGTGAATTATCTCTAGTAGGAAGAAGCCATTCAGAATGTTCAAGAAGCCTTCGAAGACAAGGCTCTCATCACGAGGCAAAAGCATAAGCCTCAGAAAGGGCAGTCAGCCCCCCAAAATCAGAAGCAGCATCCTCAACAGCAACCTTCTCAGCGGCCACCACAGCGGCCACCCCAGAAGCAGCAGAACAACAAGGCGGATTGATGGTGCCACATTTGCTCCACGGATACGCACACGACTGCGAACTGTTATTACAATGGTCACAAGTATGGAAACTCTGGTGAAGAGAGCACTTCTGGCCAAGGATATTCCAAGAAATCTCGATGGCATGCTCATAATCAGAGGTAGAAGGGTCACATTGCTGCTCAGCAGGATGCCACCTCTGATGAAGAGGTTCCAGACACAACTCATTCTGACATTGTTCTAGTCTCGCAGACTTCGCAGCCATCAGAAAGTGTCTGGTTGATTGATTCGGGTGCCAGCAAACACATGACTGGCAATAAGAAGTTGTTCCATACCCTGAGTGACCAGCCCACTGGAGATCGGATCACCATCACAGATAATCAGGAGTATATTGCGGTGGGGATTGGTGATGTCATCATTCCTCTTGGGACACGAAGATGTACACTCACGAAGGTGCTATATGTTCCAGGTTTGACCTCAAATCTCTTGTCTGTGAGTCAACTTCTTAATCATCGAATGCAGGTTGAATTCTTTGTTGAGAAAGGGGTCAAGTCCTGCATCATTTCCCAGGGAGACTCAGTTATTGCTCAAGCATTTATGAAGGGCCGTCTATTTGCACTGGATGCGGTCACTTCATCTAACATTTCTCTCTCTGCTTCAACGGCAGAGTCCACTGCACTATGGCACTTTTGATATGGTCATCTTTCTGCCGGGGCTCTGCATCAGCTCAGTGCCAAGGAAATGGTAAGAGGGCTTCCTCCACTCTCCCATTCCTTACCTGTTTGCTCGGGATGTCTTGCGGGAAAACAACATAGAGGTCCATTCAAACAGAGCTCTTATCATTCTACGGAGCATCTTCAGGTTATACACACCAATATGTGTGGACCCTTGCCAGCTAGCTTTCAAGGTTTTGAGTACTTCCAGCTCATCATTGATGATTACTCATGGAAAATGTGGGTATATTTTCTCTAGAAGAAGAGTGAGGCATTTTCCAATTTCAAACCTTTTACCAGCAAGCCACCAGGCAGTCTGGGAAGCCTCTCCTTCTCCTCCACTCAGATCGAGGGGGGGAATTTGTATCAAAGAAGTTCTTAGCATACCTGAAGCAGCATGGCATTCAGCAACATTTGACTGCACCCTACACTCCCCAACAGAATGGGATTTCCGAGTGACACAACAGGACTGTCATGGAGATGGCTCGTTGTATGCTCTCCACCGCCAAGTTGGAGGATCAGTTTTGGGCAGAAGCAGTCCAGACAGCAGTGTATCTACTCAACCGGGCACCCACGAAGATCTTGTAGAACAAGACACCGGAAGAGGTATGGACTGGTCGTAAACCTTCTATTCATCATTTGAGAGTTTTTGGTTGTACTGCATATATGCATGTTCCAGATGAGAAAAGGAAGAAGATCGATCCAAAGACACTGCCATGTCTTTTCTTGGGGTATAGTACTACCTCAAAGGCATATCGTCTCATGGATCCTGAGACAAAGAAGATCTACGAGAGTCGAGATGTGGTGTGTGATGAGTCATCCTTTGACTCCCTACCACACAATGGAGATCCAGTACCGACCTCGTCACATAGATTGCTCACACATCCAGATGATGGGCAAGATGATTCTTCTCAGAGAGAAGAAGAGCTGAGTGGAGACTTGTTCGTTGATCTAGGCACACTGGAAAACACATCTTCACATCAGTAGTAGTAGCACCAACATCTGAAATGGGTCCAGAATACTATTAGGGATGCACACCTGAACTCACTTCCAGGTACTTCTACGGGAGTCAGAACATGAAGTCAAGCCAGACATGAGGTAAATTTTGCACTCATGAGTTCAGTTGTTGATAGCACCGAACCTGACACTGTTCGTGAGGCATTAGACCAACCACAGTGGAAACAAGCTATGGATGCTGAATATGATTCCCTAATTCAGAATCAGACGTGGGAACTTGTCGATCTGCCTCCAGGTAAGAAATCCATTGGCTGCAAATGGATTTTCAAAACAAAATATAAGGCAGATGGTTCAATCGACAAACACAAAGCATGACTTGTTGCAAAGGGTTATGCTCAGCAAGAAGGAATTGACTATGATGAGACCTTTGCACCCACTGCGAAGATCAAAACCATCAGAGTTGTCTGTGCACTGGCAACACAAAATGGATGGAAACTTCAGCAGATGGATGTCAAGAGTGCTTTTCTGAATGGTGATCTAAAAGAAGAAGTATACATGGCCCAACCTGAAGGGTTTGTAGATGAGCATCAACCACACAAGGTATGTCATCTGATAAAGTCACTTTATGGACTCAAACAAGCACCTAGGGCATGGTATATAAAAATTGATGATCACCTATTGCAGCATGGATTCACTCGTAGCCCCTTAGATACAAATTTGTATATCAAGAAGGTAGGAACAGAGATTGTCATTCTGGTTTTGTACGTAGATGATCTTGTGATCACAGGAAGTTCTGACAATCTTGTGGATGATGTAAAGAATGATCTGAAGAAATCCTTCGACATGACCGATTTGGGGCTACTTCACTACTGTCTTGGCTTAGAGATATGGCAGAAGAAGAATCATATCTTCGTCTCCCAGATGAAATATGCCAAGACACTCCTGGAAAAGTATGGTATGTCAGATTGTAAACCTATGTCCACCCCTATGGAAAAAGGTTTGCAATTATCTAGATTCCAGGATTCACCACAGGTAGATGGCACTCACTATAGGCAGCTTGTGGGGAGTCTCATTTACTTGACTTATACCAGGCCAGATCTTTACTTTGCAGTGAGCTATCTCACCAGATTTATGCAGGAGCTAAAGAAATGTCATTGGATAGCAGCAAAGCATGTGTTGAGATATGTCTGAGGTACAGTTGACTTTGGTCTGGAGTATCAGAAGAACACTCAGTTCTTCTTACAGGGATATACAGACTCAGACTATGTAGGATCCGTTGATGACAGGAAATCCACTTCAGGATATGTTTTTCATCTCAGATCTGGACCTATCTCGTGGATTAGCAAGAAGAAAACTATTGTTGCTCTCTCATCCACTGAGGCTGAATATCACGCCACATGAGGAGCTGTGTGCGAAGTGATTTGGTTACGTCACATTCTTGCAGATATAGGGATTCCTGAAGAGAAACCTCCCATCATTCACTGTGACAATCAAGGTGTGTTGAAGCTTGTGAAGAATCTTGTTTTTCATGAAATAACAAAGCATATTGAGGTCGAATGTCACTACATTCGTGAACGGGTCTTGAACCACCAAATTCAGCTCTAGTACTGCCCTACTAATTTTTAGGTTGCAGATATTCTCACCAAGCCTCTCGGCAAGGTGAAGTTTGATTTTTTTAGGGGGTACATTTGTAAGAGCAATGTATTAAGGGGGGGAATGTTAGTAGCATTAGTTTTGTTGTTAATACATTGTTAGTTTGTTTATAGATTTATCTAACTGTCCTCTCTCCTTAGATCTCCTCCCACAGCCTATATATTGGCTTGCTCTTTTGTTTGTAAAATAGCAATTGAATAAAACATTCAATCTTTTCCTTCATGTTTTCCCAAAACAAAGACCGACTACAATATATATGGCATGAAAGTTTTAGGTCATTGCTGAAATCCTAAAAATGAATAAGTACTGACCAGATTAGATTTTTAAAATTATCTTCTAGATTATAACTGCCAAAGATACGGGACCACTTCCATCAGGTGCAGAGTGACCCTAACATCTTATATTATTTCTTTCTACTTTTGTTATTTCTTATACTTAACATTTATTCTAGTAAATATGGCTCCTTCAAGCCCTTACAAACTTCATATACATTGAAATGCATACACATTTTATGATCATATAAATGTGTACGTCTTATAACACAATCGTGTTATAACGTGTATATGTTTTAGGTTCATGAATTTCTAAGCCTAGGAAAACATAACGCGGTCGTGTTTCGTTCATTTTTAGGTTTTTGACCACTTTTGGCCACTCAACTTGGTGCACTTACCCTTAAACCTTTTTGAATGGTACTCATGGTAGAAATGTGCCTTCTTTTAACTTTAAGCATCGTAAACACTATTTTTCTTTCCCTTCATGAGGCTAATGTCAAAATTTTACTCAAATATGAATTATAACCAACACCTTTCTTAGTGTTGATGTTGAGTTGTTTCAAAATAAACTCAATTTTTAAATGATTTGCTTTCAAGTAAAATGGTTTCCCAAAAACAAAAGTGCTTTTAAACTTGTAGAGCAAGAGAATAATAGCTACAATTATTAAGCTATGTGGGGGCATATTTTTTATCATGTAGTTTGAGCTTTATAGATTCATAGGATATCACTTTCCCATCTTGCATTAATACCTTGTCAAAACCTTCATCAAATGCATATGTTACTTACCAAATAATATTTGTTAGCCTTTTCGTTAGCCTTTCCTTGAGTTTTTAAATGTTGATTCACATTTTTTGACCACTCAAACTTCTTATTCATATTACATAGTGAATAAATTTGGTTTTATATCTTTGAAAAAAACAACACAAGTTTCTAATAATAACTTACAAGACCAATAATATTGTGTACCTCATGCAAATTCTTAAGTTTCAAATTGATTGGATTTCGATAGTTTCTCATTTCAACAGTTCACATCTTTGTTTAGAGGCATCATCATGTTTGAAAATAAATGGTATAAATTATAATAAATTTGGGGCTCTTCCATTTCTACCAGTAAAAGGTTCCCTATTTCTCGTACATAATATTTTCTTGTGACAAAACTCTTCAAATAGTTGTTTTCTTATTGTGTTGAGAATGGTTAATTTTACTATGGGAAATTTTCTTCCTAATATAACTTCACACATGATCATTGATTATTGTTTTTATGATTATTTTCTCATCCTTTCTCAACATGAAACCTCATTTAGGGAATTTATGGATTTCTTGGATATCTTCTACAAAGTTTCTATTATGAATTTGTAATTGACCAAGACACAGTTTTATATTATGATGATGTATTTTCTTGACTAGCTTGAAGGCTTTCAATGGAAGTGGATTAAGAGGGGAGAAATTAAATTTACTTGGTTATTATTTTTTCTTTTAATTTTTTCCCTCTTATATTATGGAAATATGTGGTGTGATTGTATAGGGGGAAAATCGTAATGTAGACTTTCAAGTCACTCTCCCTCACTAGCAAGTGTTATGTCTGCACCACCTAGTTTATTATTCGTCCTATCAGGCTTTCTCTTATGGCTCTTAGGATAAATTGTTTATATTTTAAGAGTTTTTTGTATATAATAATGCAATACAATCCAGTAACAATTTTACGAAGCTTTTTAGATAATTTTTTTTATGTCCCATAAGAAAAAAGGAGGCATGTTGAATCATTGAAATCCACTACTAAAGAAATTACTCTATGTGCAATTTAGGTTGGGAAGGATATGGATAGAAGTGGAGCTTGGAAAATACTGTTAAGGAATTGTATAATTGTGGGTTCTCCCTATGGCAATAAATTTTGGAAAAAACATGGTTCCATACACTTCTAACCACCATTACGTCAATTGAACATGAGGGTCTTTTACAGTGGAAAAAAAAGCATATACAAAGCCTTTGAATTGGTTAAACCCTATCCTAAATGTAATGGGGATGGTTTTAAAAGTGTTCTCTTTTTTAATGCCCATGATTTCTTTTGGTTTTACTAATATGACATTTACGAGCATACCTCTTGCTAAAATGTTTGGTATAAAAATGTTTGGATTCTTAAGAAAAGGCACCATTCTATATGGTTTGGTTTTGTTGTCTCCTCTAGATACTCGATCTCTAGGATTGACTTGCAAAGAAATTTTCAACTCTTAGCCTTATACCTTCCCTCTTTCCTTCTTATTGCATAATTTTTTATTAATGTCATTCTTTGTAATATTAGCCTAGTTCATGCACCTTTGGCTTGGTGTCCAAACATTGGTGATGGAATTGTGATATTGTGTTTACAAAGTAATCTTTTAGGTGGTTATTTAATATTACGATGTCATTCTATTTGGCTTGATATAAGATCAATACTTGCATTGGAATTTTATATCCTCTCCTCATACCTAGCTTACTAGACTCCAAAAAATATGGAACACCAATTTTTTACCAAAATTATATCATTTCCTTTAGTGTCTACTATTTCATTGATTTCCTTTTAGAGAAGGCCTCAAACATGTTGGCATCCTTACTTTTAAATGTCCTACATATGTTCACCTAGACACTTATAAGCATTTTCTCTTATTTTTCTGTAGATCTCATTCTACTTAGAAATTTATTCATAGTCTCTTTCAACAATTCCAACCAGATCATTTCACTTGGAAATGATCTTTTTGGGCATTGTGCCAGCTAGTTTGTACATAATGCTTTTCTTTGGAATTTCTTTAAAGTAATTATTTTATTCCAATAATGGAAAACTAGAAATTTAGTTGTTTTATTGATTCTCACTTTGTTATAAATGAACAAGTTTGTGTGATATCTTCAATGTGTATGCATATCCAAACTCATCTTAAGAAAGTGGCAATTGAGTTTTAGCACTTGTAGGAGACGCTCCACCTTTTACTACCATTGGGGGAGCACTCATGTAGTATAAGCCATGTTAGTGAACATCAACCTTTACAAGGATCTCTACCGCGATGAGCCCAAACATTGGCATAACAACTCTTGTAGTCACTTTCCAAGTAGATAGGATGGATCCTATCAACACATGGTGGGTCTTTGATTGGCTTGTCTTAGTGGTTTTCCATGGTGCAAGGCAGTGTTCAAATGCTTTTTCCCCTTGCCCATAGGTTTGGAGATATTGTTTTGTTATATTTTATATAGAGTGACACTCTTGATGGGGATAAGTAAGTGGCCCCTAATGTACCTTGACGTGAACCTCATGTTTTGGGTGTGCCTCCACAAAGACAGTCCTCCTCCACCTCCACTGATGTTGTTGCATATGCTCGATGTATCACATTTTAAGTTTTGAGTTATAGTACTAATGTTTAACCATATATTTGCTAATGGTTTTGTTCTCCATGCCAACTACACCAACCGATACCTTTTATTGTAACTTATTGCAAATTTATTCTTCTTTTAAAATTAATTTAAAATATCACTTAGTTCCAATGAAAAAATAAAATTAAAATATAGGTTTTCATTATAATAAAATTTTGAAATAAGTGAACGACACTTAACCTTTAAATATTTATTAAGTAGCAATCAAATACAATTTTTTATAAATTTGTATTGAGTACAATTATATATATAGACACACGTGAACTTCTTGACAAGTTACCCCAGTGACGTAGTGTACTGAAATCGAAGAGGTAACGTTCTAAAATACGTTCTTTCTCCATTTTAGAGAACCACCGGAATAAGAAAGACAACAACACTCCGCCTTTAAATATATATTTATTGAGAAGGACCAATACCAAACGAATAATGTCACACAGTTTGAACAAGTACAGTTGTTACTAGTCGGCCACAAACTTCATCATCCCCGGAATATGAATGTCAACCAAATAATCACGCCAACAAATCCGTTTGACGTCAAATTCAAAAATCTCCTTCTCCGATTCACTCAATTCTACATACAACTGCTCTGTGTTGAAGTTATCAAACCTGAGAAACAAAAAGAATAAATACAAATCTGTGATAGAGTTAAAAGCAAATGAAAAAATATGTATCTCCCACCTGTTCCCTGTTACATTACCTTCCTTCAAAAAACACATATGGCTTATACAGCTCGGCCAAATACATGACAAAGTTAAACTTTCTAAGCAGCCGATTGTAACGATCTGCGAAATATTGACAGAGCAACTCATTCGCCATACCCATTACCTGTTTAATTGCCCGACAGAATAATAAATTAGTCACGTAACATTTATCTAAATAATATATAAGGAAGGTGGATAGGTAATGTTAAGAGAAGAATGCACCTGAAGGGGAATCTTATAACGCAGTCTCATGTAGCGCACGAAGCTTTCCATGCTGTGGAATAAGTAACATTTTCCCACTTGTATTAATTTTCTGTGTTTATCCATGCAAGGATTCTTCACAAAATAATCGTAGCTTGTGTCTACCACAACGGAGTATGTCAAAGGATTTGCACTGGAGGAAGAGACGTTATAAATAGAAAGAGGAATTGAAATCCAGAGCATGTTTGGCCATGGCTGCTATGATTGCATTCACAACCATATCTGCCGGAATCTGCACAGACAAGTGGGTGATATTAATTTCTGTACTGCGTTGTGTAATTAATTTGAATGAATAATAAGTTGAAATAAATGTATACCACATCCAACATGAAGTCGGGATTAGCTAAGAATGAAGTGATCCGCCCTTTTCCATATCCGATTATAATGGTGTCCATTGTCCTGAAATATGCATCACACTCTTAAACACTTCAAAGATTACGAGAAGATTTTCGTTATCGTAAAAATCTCTTACACAAACTTTTCCTTCCAGAAAACTACACATATAACAGTTCTACAAATCTATTCCATCACTGCCGGAATGCTGCTAGCGGGGTAAAGCTTTTGTGAGACTAGCTTTCGTAATATATGGAAAAACATTTTAGTATATTAATTTTTATTTTTTAAAAATATTATTATTGTTGTGGGTGGCACGTATTTTAAATTATTGGCACAAATGTTAACAATGAAAATTATCAACCAATTTTCCCGACCTGAGTCTTTCAAGCATTTGTTTTGGTATTGCCTCCATGCCCAGTTTGCTTGGTCTTCGATTCACACTCTATTTCAGACTTGTAATCCAGAAATATTTACCTAGTGATTAGTTTTTTCTTTGGGAATCCCTCAAATTGACCTGTATATATCTCACTTTTTTTTGGAATTCTTTTACTGTAGAAAGCCTAAAAAATACAAATACTATAGTTCACTATTGCTAAAGTGGTGGTTATTTATTCTATGCATTTTCATATTCAAGCCGAGCGGAAAAAGTTTATGCTGGAATTTCAATATTTATAATAGATGTTCGACCAGTGGGGGAGTTCTCCATGCATTATGGGTTGACTGCCTCATGATTCTCCAAGATTAATTTTGCTGCCAACTGCTCGGTGAAGATGGATTTGCTCGCATCGCCATCACTCTTCCCCAATTTGTCGTTGATTCTCCACTTTGCCATCTCAATGGGAAAGTTGGTGTCTACCACCTTCTTGGGGCAAGGCGAGTGTTGGTTCGTCATGTTGGACTCCTACAACTTAGGGCAAAGTCATTGTGGTTGGCTCTCCACCGCCAAGTTGTGGAATTATATTCGTCTTATTATTCAAGATAATGTGCAGAACAAATAACAAGTGGACCATCGTTGATTCCCTACTAAAAGATCCTTGTGGGTGGGGTTCATCTCCCAAAAAGGATATTGATCCGCCAACTCCCCCTAGTGCGGAAGTCGTGTGTTTTTAACTCTCCCTAGGTTGTGAAATATTTAATTTAGGCTTATCTACTTTCCATCTTTGGTATTTTTATAGTGTTATGGATCCCTCCAATTTGTTGTTTTTTGGTGTTTTACCTTTGTGGCATTTGTTTGATTGTCATGTGTTTTTTCAACTATTTTTTGGACCAAGATTTTCCTGTCGCCTTTTTTATTTTTTTTATTATTGGTAAATACTTTTTTGAAAGGGATTATACCCTTGTATAGAAAGGCTCAAAAGCCAAATTTTACTATTTTACCAAAAGCAAAAAATAATCAAAATCAAGATTTATCAAGAAAGTCGAGCAGCAAAAAACAATCTGCCCAGAAAAGAGCCAAAAACCAATAGCTAAACAACATAAATACAACAAAACCAATAACAATACATCATGTTCGTAGCCACCAAACAACCTACTAATAGCATAGATACAACCCAAAAATAGTAGGCCTATAGCCCAGATGCAATAATAAAGACTAAAAACAAGACAAGGCTCATTCCATGGCCGAAATAGTGTTGGATTTTATTTTATTTTGTCTGTTCTTCCTTCGTTCCACCCCGGGAAGATTAGAAGAAAAACTTCAAGATTCATGAAAGGAGTGTAGCCCGTAGCAAGGGGCAATGGGACACAATCCTTCATAGCAATGGTATCAACCTTTGGGGTAGAAGAAACCTACTGTGTCCCGGCAAAAATAGTGGGATCGTCTACCTTTGAGGGGTTTGATGATTCCACGACTGGTTCTAAATGGGGGCTAGCCGTCAAATGATTTGGCAGAGAATCCTTCCACCATGCAAGTGTTTCCTTGCATTTGGAATGTTCGCGTTCATCCGAAAGATGCCCCATTTGAGAGCATTTTCGACATTTGAATGCTAAACCCTCATATTCAATCCTCTACACCCACTACATGTCACCTATTTGCAGGTGAATCTCTACTAGAAGGGATTGAGAGGTGTCAATATAAACCAAAAGTCTAGCATAAGTTGTATGTGTTTGATGGGAATTTTTATCATCAACTTTCACAGAAGATCCTAGGGTATCTCCTATAGCAATAAGGCAAGATTTGTTCCAGAGCTACAATAAAATTCCTAACAATCAGATCCAGACAGGGTAGGTATCAAAGGAGTCTTTTAGAGGGTCAAAAGATGGATACCATGGCTTGAACATGAGTCCATGTTCTCCCCACACCCAATATTGGTCAAAAATTAAATCTCTGTCCTCAAGGATTTCAAAATAGCAATAAAATAGGCTTTAACATAGGGGCAAAGTTCAATCTTACCCTTAATCTTCTCCCTCCATCTTTGTGAAATCCAATCATGGAGCTAAGAGAGCTTAGGCAAAAACTTGTGAAATCTACAAATGAGTCCAAGTTGGGATATATTTTCCTCTTCCTTAAGGACCTTTTGCAGTAGATCTTCTTCTATCTTCAGCACAGGAGTCTTCTATGATGGTTTTAATGGCTTGTTAACATTTATGGCATTCTCCTTCTCTTCGAAGACCACTGCAGCATAGGATTTGGACCAATTTTCTCCTCTTATACTTTTAATGGGGATAGTTGTAGCAAAAGATCTATTTTACACAAGGGAAGAGCCCTCCCCTGTAGCCATAGCCTTCTGTCAGGAACTCCTTGGATTTCCATTTGCCTTGCCGCCACCATTTGTGGAGCCTCCATATGCTATGTTAGGGTTCATGTTCTCATTACCACCATCTCCTTTACCAGTGGTGATCTTTGGTTTGGGAGAGTTAGTACAAAATCCTCCTATTTTATCTTGTTTTACAGAAAAAGAAAGATCAATCCAGGAAAAATCATTATTTTCTCCTGTAGATTGTTGTGCATCACTGTCTCCTCCAAGCACTGATTTCACTTTACCAACATCGTAGCTTCCCATAGACTTCCCATGGCTTCCGCCAAAGAGGCCCCTACATGAATATTTTAGGGTACATTTTGGAGAATATCGTTTAGGGTTGGAAGTTTTCATGGAATATTTTCACCTTTTTTATTGTATACATTTTATATTGAGAGTTAATATATTGATGTGCTTCAATAAAAACTCATTGACCAAGAAAATACATCCTCGTGAAGATGATTGTTTAGGCTTAGGTTTGTGTGTTAGTTGAAGCTCTACATGTTGGAGAATGTTTTAGGTTGTTGTATACTTATTTTATACTATCGATCGGATAATAATCTACAAAATAAATATTGATTTACCTACATATTTATTGAGCTAAATTGGTCCTCCACCCACCCTTATGATAGTGTTTTCCAAAAATTCTCCTTTGTATATGGCCATCTCCTCAACTTATGCAACATTTGATACAGACACTACTAACAAATACCTAGAAAATCATAGCTCCAAAGAAGGCATGTAAGTTTTTCCTGAATTCTTTTAATGAGGTACTAGTTCTAACAAAAAATCCCTTTTCATCATGTTATTTTTTATTTTCTTGAATTTTTTTACCATTGGTAAATGGTATTTTGTTGGATACCATATCCCAATACAACAAAAGGGTCAAAACCCAGATAAAACAAGAAGGTGCATAAGGGAGAGGGTCTAGAAACCCATATAAGCAATGAAGGACCAAGAAAAAGGAAGCCAAACTACCCAATAGGAACAACCAAAAATAGAGCACTCACACAACCAATCCAAAAAACAACCTACAACCTAAACTAGACAAAAAAACAGCAGGCTTGTAGCCCAAATAAATCAATAGGAGCAAAAGACTCATACCTTGTCTGAGATGCTAGTGGGTTTTTGTTTGGTGTGTCCTTTATTTCTCCTATCCACCACCATCCAGTCCTCGTTACCATATTCCATGATCGGAAGGAAAACGTCAAGATTCATGATAGGAATGTGACCCTCAACGAGGCGTAGGGCACAATCCTTCATAGATTCAGTAAATCCCTTTTGGGAATAATATTTCATCACAATCCCAACAGAGGTGAGAGAAATAGAGTTATGTGGTTCCTTCTCTAGAGGGATAAAAATTTCATCCTTGTTCTCTTTCCTTGAGGGGCTTAAGGATTCCTTAACCGATCTTGATTGTATCTTGATTGTAAGATGTTCTGTAAGAGATTCCTTCTACCATAATAGTCTTTCCTTGCACCTGGAATACTCCTAGTCATCTGAAAGATGGCCTATTTGAAAATGCCTTCTGACAACTAAAGGCTAAACCCTCACAGTCTAGCTTCTGCACCCAATGTCTCTCACTAATTTGTAAATTAATTTCAGCTGGAAGGGCTTTGGAGGTGTCAATATCCACTAATATTCTAGAAAAAGTTGTATGAGTCTTACCAAAGGTTTTGTCATCAAATTTCACAAAGGATACTAGGGTATCCCCAATAGTAGTGAGGCAAGCTCTACTCCACAGCTAAAGTGGGAGTCCTAGCATCCAAACCCAAATAGGGTAGGTATCAAAGGATTCTTTTAGAGGGTCAAAATACATATACCATGGCTTAAACATGAGTCCGTGTTCACCCCATACCCAATATTGATAAAAAATCAAATCCCTATCTTCTGGAGTTTCAAAGATAACAATGAAATAAGCTTTAGCACATGGGAAAATATCAATCTTACCTTTAATATTTTCCATCCATCTTATAGAAATCCATTCATTGAGATCAGAAAGCTTGAGCATGAAATTATGTAAATAGTAGTATGATGAGGCCATGCTTGGAGAGATTTTCCTCCACCTTGTGAGCCTTTTGCAGTAGATCCTCTTCAAACATTAGCATTGAAGTTTTTTGTGATGGATTGAGAGGATTTTCCATAATCCTAACACTAGTCATTGCCTACTTAGAGACAACAACAACAACAAAGGATTTAGCAGATCCTCTAAACCCCTTTCCATTTTTCCCCTGATTACAGTTACCCACAACCTGAAGAGGGGCATGCACAACGACATTAATCTCTCCAGACGCAAATCATCCACTAGATTTGAAAATGTATAGGCCTTTGTTCCCATATTTTCTTGAATTTGATAAAACATGTAGTAGGTTTTAATCCTTTATCCTTGTTGGGTATTTTATTCACCAAGTCACCCTAGAGAGCCTATTCAAAAAATGGGTTCATGACCATTGGAAACCCCATTGTGTGAAGCTAGAGGGGATTCAAAACCTAACTAATTTTTTTTAATATTATAGTTTAATAACATTGAACACTATAAATTCATTTTCAACCACATGGCCAATACTTTATCCACAATACCAGTGGGTTATTTTTCACAATGGAATAAGAATTATCATGTTTCCAAACAAGAAAAACATGAAATACCAATATGCATTGAATTTCCTAGTCTCCTTATCCCCTTTAAGGGGGTTTTTAAGTAGCTCATTTATCCCTTATACCACTTCATCTACCTTAAACAACCTAAATTCTATGTATCTCATCCTAAAAAAAGAGTGCATTAAAATAGACTTGATTAAGGACCGTAAGGAAACTATTAATATACAAATAGGTGGTTCCTTCTCTCAATGTAATTTATATATCAATCTCTTGAACACATGCTTTGAATATGAATTCTTCATACCATATTATTCAGGAATGACCGTTAATGGATACTTTATCTCAAACCTCACAATATAAGGGTTCGATAAAAACTAATGCTCTCGTTTTCTAAATGATGTGTGGACCATGATTAACAACAACAAAATCCTTTGTTACTTGTGTTGTGTCTCACTTGAATACATGGATATTTTTTACAGTTTCTAAAAAAAATTGTTTTAGAGGTCCTACTAATGTGTTCTCCTCTTGAGTGGGTTCTTTAAAGAGCCTACTAGGATTGGGGTGTGATAGGACTTGGTCATGTGATCTAGATCACAACATTTGAGAGTTTTCACTATTATCCATAGTCACCCCATACATTCCTTGTTTCTTCCCTTTGTTCACACATTGCAATCAACATGTCTAGTTGTCCCATTGTGTATACCTACTTCTTCTCACCATACACCATTATCCATGTTTTTATCACCTATACCTTTATCATGTAACAACATTTACCTTATGGCCTCAATTCCCCGTGTTTTTCACCTTGTGAGCTTAGGGATCTCCTTAGGGCCAATGTCATTTCCCGTGGGAGATGGCATTTTTTTAGGTTTTTGCATGGCTGATGCCATTACCTATGGGAAATGACACCATGTATATATACTTGAAATTTCTCCTAGTAAAATCACCACTACGTACAAACCATCATCAATAAAACTATTTTGCAACCATTCAAATGTATCTTGCTCTCACTATTTCACACCTCATTGGTTGACTTTGGAGTTTTGGAGCTTACCTCTTTTACATGTGTGTCACCATAGTGAGTTAGGACTAGAGATATCCTTGTTGAACTTTCCCCTTCTCATCCCATGGTGATGTTGGCATGTGTGTCCAACACTCCCTGTGAGTTTCGTGACATGGACTAACCGCCTCTCGTAGATCCTAACTCTGGAGATTGTAGCGGAGACTAATACCTATGGGTTTTGGTCTAACGGAAATCGTGTGGTCTAACAAATGGTATCAGAGCAATAGGTCTCGAGTTCGAAACTCACTCAGGTAACGCTGAGGGGGAGATTGTTGGCATGTGTGTCCAGTGCTCCCCATGAGTTTTGTGCCATGGACTAACCGCCTCTCGTAGATCCTAACTATGGCGATTGTAGCTGAGACTAATACCTATGGGTTTTGGTCTAACGGAAATCGTGGTCCAACAGGTGATTCTCTCTTGGTTTCATTGTCTCTATTGAGGATTATGCATCATCACTCACACACATGATACAAGTCAATATTTACAACCCTATTTAATCCCCTATTTTATATGTGTTTGTTGTATGTTGGTCATTCATTTCTATAGATTATAATAGATATATATTTACTTTATTACATTGCATTTTCTTATTATTATTATTTCCTTTGGCTTTATCCACTCCATGTTTACCCCTTTATTTATAATTCCAAGTAGGATACCTATCTTTATGTTAGTTTTAGGTCTTGGAAACCTATAGCTATCCTAGGGTTAGGGTTATTATACTCTTGATTTATGATACTAGTGCTCCTTGAGCACCTTTGTATCTGTACAATGTGGACATTCTTAGATTGGATCACTATATTTGATAACCCAACTAGGAACATCTCTTTTATTCACATACACTTTGGTGAACCTAACATGAATCTTACTCTACGTCAAAATAGGACAAATTCACTCCTCTTTTATTTTTTTTCTTATTTGAATGCCTTCATCCCTTATGCATGACTCTATTGCATGGTTAATCTTGACTGACCTACAATTATTTTATTCCTATAAAATTTTCCCCTATGCAAGACCTTCCTAGATGACTGATCTAGTTAATCATTCATTTGTATCAAACCACACACCATTGACCCCTATGTACCCTTTCATGAACAATCACACTGACATTACAAGAATAATTTTTTAAAATTCATCTAATTCATTTTTGACCATGTCTCCTCTTAGGATATTTTTAGTTATCTTGAATCCATTCAAGATTACTATGGGTTACTCCTTCATTCCTTCACCTTCATCTAGAATCCTCGATTTTTATGGATCTCTTCCACAACCTTCACAAATTGACTCCATCGGCCCTCACACTATACTAAGGACTATCCTACATGAGCACACCTCCTTCCTAGTTGACGACATCAACCCCTTTGCACCGGTATGAATGATCCTAAAAAAAGTCATATAACTGAAAGTAATTAATGCAGATCATATGGATTGACACCAAGGAAGTTATCAAGAATATGAACAACAATTAACTCCATACACACAACAAATAAGGAGATTTAATGAAATCTTTCCAAAATATTGTCCTTGTGAAAAAATAACCTTAAAAAATCACTCAAAATCCATTGACCACAAAAATCCTATTGCAACTAGAGTTAACCCTACTCAATCCCCAATAAACCTTATACAAAATGATAACACTAAGGATTCTTCATATGATGGCCCTAATCCACTAATTGATCCTAATCTTCTTATTATCAAATATTTGGATCAAAAGGCTATCGTGCAATCATCTACTACTTCTAGCATGTTTAAAATACTAATCCAACTCCTAAAATTACCTCTCAATCCAACTCATACCCTAACAGAACCTAATCACACTTCACAACATCCCTTTCCATTAGATGTTAATGGGAATCTCAGCCTTCCTCATCCTATCAACAATGAGGTGTTGCAAACACTACAAAATGAACACATGGCTCCTTCCATAACTTCCATAGACATAGGTGGAATATGTCCTTCCATTTCCCATGATGGGTCAATTAATCTAGCCACGTATCTTACAAATTTTGGAAACATTTATAAAGAGTGGATTCAAGTTGATGATCCCCCAAAATGGCCCATTATATAAAAAAATATGACATTTTTTATTACATAAATGACATACAAGTGGATATAAGTGTAATTTATTAACATATGGTTTATTTAGAATGAAACAGATAGTATATGTCGTGGTTGTTTCTATATACTGTATTGTTATCTCTTTGTTAGATATTTTTAATTATCATTGGGAAAAGATGTCAACTTGTGCATATGTAGTCCATACTAAGCTATGAAGGATTATGAGGATGAAGAGTATACATTCATACACTAAAATTATATTTTAATAATTTCTAAAAATAGAATTTTATACACCCCCTGAATGTTGGCATGGGTCAAACCTACATTTAGTACCCATTCAAATCAATCACTCTTCTTTAAGAGGTAACATACCCTATTGCTTGTAGGATTAACCTTTGATGCATATAATAAGTTTAAAGTTTTGAAGTTATTTCCTTCCACTTGAGTGGGATAGCCCACCAAAAATTCTTATTTATTATTTTGAGATACCTTTGTGTAGATATATAAAAAAACTAACTTGTTAAACTATAATGACTACACCTCTTAAAATATCACGGGGATGGAGATTCTAACTATGCCCACAATCATGACCCTTTCTACCACAATAAATTTGAATGATGTGATGAATAAAATACCTCCCATATGCATGAGCAAGCGATGCACATCAACATTGAATTGATTTTTTTAATACATGCTTTCCTTAATTAATGTGGGACCATTATGGATCAAGATGATTCCTCAGTACACTCAAGTCAAGAGTTCTTGTGTCTACCTATAGCCATAAGTGGATAAGTTGTTGTCCAAAACATTTGGAAACTATGGGATGTTTTTAAACCATACCTCATTTGCATTGGAGATGGTTTTACATATAGTCTCTCTTTCAACTATCTTTATTTATAGTGGTCTCTTATCCTTTATTTTCATACTGTCCCTTTTCATATGGTTTCCTTTATTAAAGGAAATATATATTTTAAATGGATTCAAAGTGATTGGTTACATATTTGTCAAGGTATCTTACATGTGTATACCATAAGATCTTGAAGACAAAGTTTGGCTTAAGAATGAAGTTACAAAATCTAATTCTTGATTTTAAAATTTCACCCCTAATGAAAACCTACACAAAAGTTATGTTTCCCATCTTGTATTCTTCTGAAGGTATTGGCATTAGACCACTTCCTCTCCCTTATATTTGTAAAAACCATGTATTGGTTATCAACATGGTCTGCACAACATGTTCTAAGAGAATATCTCAATCATGATTTGAAATTTAGATCATTGGATGCATTTTGGAAAATAAGGTTTTCTAATTTGTGGAAAAATCAAATTGAAAAAAATTAAAATCCACTTGCTTTGGTGAATTATATATGAAGGACTCATGGTTGGGGATATGCTTAAACATATCGGGGTTTTGATTCCCACATTTCCAACTTGTCATCATCATGAATCTATCAAACACCTTTTTTGGTTCTACCCTCATACTCAATCCATTTGGAAATGGATTTATACACTTTTCAAATGTTTTATCCCATTATTATTATGTGGAAAATGTTGTTTTATGGGGATCTTGATAATTTTTCTTGTAAAATATGTGATATCTATTTTGTAAATATTTCATGATACAATTCTTTTTCATACTTGAAAAGATAGAAATTTCACCATTTTTAACAATATTGCATTAGATAAAGACTTCTCTATGACTAATAAATTTATTTTTATCTCCAATGTATTAATTTACATATAGGTCCAAGTGGAGAACACTTGTTTAGAAACTTGGATTATTTGCAGTTCCTTTTTTATTAATGGGCGAATGCCCCATATACAATTAGTTAGGTTCCTGTAGACTCTCCTTATTTCCATTCTCCATCCCACAACGATGGCTAGAGTTTTCAAAAACACCCATCCAAGAATAAGCACAACTTCTCTCCCCATTATGCATAGATTTCAACCCCCTTCAACTTCCTGTAGATATTTACTTTTTTACCTTCTCAAAAATGGGGGCAACAGTCATCAGAATTTTTCCTCGTGGGAAATTCCCACATTTAGACTTGACCATTTCCAAATATGTATACATCTTACTTATATCTTAAAATGGAGATGTATACGAATGGAAAAATTTATATGAGGATATATGCCTCAAAACTTGCAAATCCACAAATTATGCTAACAAAAACTTTAACTTGCAAACTTATGTTTCTATTCAAAACCATCTTCTTTACAGAAGAATAATACAAAAGATAGAAGGTTGTCAGAATACTAAATGAAGGGTTCTGAATGGTAACTGAAGGCTCATCCTACATGGAGATTCCATAGATAAAACTTCAGGGTGAACTCAAATGAGAAGAAAAGACAATCTTGTTAGCATATGTAGCATAGTTTATATTTTATGAGTGTTTGTTCTATTTTATCCCTTTATTATCTCTTCCTTGTTGTATTCCATTATTCTCTCACCTTCATCCAAATCTTCCTCCTTCAGTTTAGGGGAATATAGTTAATTATTTCTCCTATATAATGTATGTGCTTCTTCATAATAAAATCAATGTGTTGAGAGTATTTCACTCCACATTCTTCTCATCTATTTGCTTCCTACAAATCTGGTGTGTGTGTGTATTACACACACACACACACACACACATCATCTTTTAACAAACTTGTATACATGTGTGTGTGTGTGTGTGTGTGTGTGTGTGTGTGTGTGTGTGTGTGTGTGTGTGAATACACACACACACACACACACACACACATTACGTCTTTTAAAAAACTTTATTATTTTTCATGTTTTTAGTCTCTTCGAAGAATTTAAGGGCTTCAAAATGTAAGAAAATAACTCAAGTGTTATGGTTAGAGCCAAAAAATCTAAGTTAATTATTAATTATTTCCAATAAATACCATGGTCAGTGAATTGGGTTAACAACATAAGAGATATGACCCCAATAAGGACCCCACACACACACACACATGTTTTACACACACACACACACACACACACATATGTATATGTATGCATACATATACATATATACTATATATGTGTGTGTATCATACATACATACATGTGTGTGTGTGTGTGTGTGTACACACACACACACGCACATAAATATACATATAATTTTAGTGGCCCTTATTGGGTTCATATCTCTTATGTCGTTAACCCAATTTGCTGACCATGGTATCCATTGGAAATATTTAAGAATTAACTTTTAAAAAATTGGCTTTGACCATAGCACTTTAGTTAATTTCTTACATTTTGAAGCCCTTAAATTCTTCGAAGAGACTAAAAACATGAAAAATAATAAAGTTTTTTAAAATACCTAATAATAGTAGATTTCAGGACTTAATAAAAATAGTCTTTCTAGATATATTGATCGAATTACTAATATTGAACTTAATACACATCTCGATCATTAACTACTAAAAATATATTTTAGCAATTTCCAATCAATAGAATTTCATACACCCCATGAATGTTGACATGGGTCAAACCTACTTTTATCACCCATACAAATCAATCATCCTTCATTGAGAGGAAACATGCCCCATTACTCGTAGGATTTACCTTTGATGCATATAATAAGTTTGGAGTGTTGAAGCCATTTACTTCCACTTAAGAGGGGCATCCCACTCGAAATTCCTATTTACTATCTTGGGATACTTCTATGTAGATATATAAACAAGCTAACTTATCAAACTATCATTGCTACACTTCCTCAAAATATCATAGGGATGGATATTCCAACAATGATCACAATCATGACCCTTTCTGCCACAATGAATTCAAATGATGTGATGAATCAAATAAATCCTATATGCATCAACAGGGTGATCACATCGAATTTGAGTAATTTTTTCTTGATATATGCTTTCCTTAATGAATGTGGGACCCATGGTGGGTTGAGATGATTCCTTGATGTACTTAAGACCAAAGTGCTTGGGTCTGCCTATAAACATAACTGGAATATTTATCCCCAAAACTATTTGGAAAGTATGGGAGATTTTAAAACCAAACCTCATTTAGGTTAGGGATGGTTTTAGATCTAGTTTCTCTTTCAATTCTCTTTCTTTATGTTGGTCTCCTGTCCTTTTTTTTCATAATGTCCCTTTTGCTATGGTTTCCTTCATGAAAGGAGTTTAGATTTTTAAAAAGGGAATCAAAGTGATTGGCTACATATTTTTCAATGTATCTTACATGTGGATACAATAAGATCTTCTTATAGCAAAACTTTGGCTTCAGAATAATGATGTGGAATCTTTTTCTTAAATTTAAAACTCCATCCTTAATTACTGACTACAGAAATTTTATGTTTCCCTCTTGCATTCCATTGGAGAGACTTGCATTACACCACTTTCACTCCCTTATGTTGGTACAAACCATGTATTGATTATCAACTTGTTGTCGCACAACATGTGTTAAGAGAATCTCTCAATCATGGTTGGAAATTTAGATCATGGGATGTAGTTTGGAAAATAAGGTTTGATAATTTGTTGAAAATTCACATTCAAAAAAAAAACACAATTAATTTGGTGAATTATATATCAATGACTTATAGTTGGGGATACACTTAAAGATATGGGGATTTTGAATCCCACCTGTCCAACTTTTCATTATCTTGAATCTATCAAACACTTTTTCTGGTTCTACCCTCATACTCAATCTGTGTGGAAATGGATGTATACCCTTTTCCAATATTTTATTTCATTATTTTTATGTGTAAAATGTTGTTTTATGGGGGACTCGACAATTTTTCTTGCAAAATATCTAATAGCTATTAGTAAATCTTGCATGCTACTATTCTTTTTCATACTTGGAAAGATATAAATTTCAGCATTTTTAACAATGCTGCATTGGAAAGAGACTTATCTATGATGAATAAAGTTATTTTGATCTCAAATGTGTTAACTCAAATCTATGTCCAAGTGGAGAAATTTTTTTTAATAATTGAACCATTCGCAATCCTTGTTTTCTCAATGGCGGATACCGTCAATTATGTGCCTTTAGATTATCTTTTCCGGCACTCTCCATCTCACGACAATGGCAAGAGTTTTCACAAATTTCAATCTAGTAGAAAGAAAAGCTTCTCTCCCCATTGTTTTTATTATTCACATAGATGTCGACCCCTTCACCTTCTCATAATAGTGGATTTTTTTATGGCCTTGACAATGGGGGTGAAAACGGTTAGAATTCCCGCTCATGGAAAATTTTCACAGTTAGACTCAATCGTTTCTCCTCCTCACCAAATCAAAGGAGGAGATTAGTAGAAAAATGAGGCATGAGATCACATCCTAGCCACAATGCATCCCTTTGGCAGTAGTGGTTGTGAGGACAAACCTTTTACTCCTCTGCGTCCATTGAATGCCATATTTGTTTATGTTGCATAGTTATATTGTTCTTTGTGATCTAGCATTTTGGTTTTAACATCATTTTCTTGATTGAAAATGACACTTTTTCTATTATCATTATTGTACAAGTTCAATGATGTTTCTTTGAGGTGGGTGGCCTCTCTCTCAAAACCTTATTAACTTGATATGACTTACATTTTAGTGTGTGACTTTTTCCATCCATATTTTTTTTAATTAAAAATGTTGTACTATATATTTCCTTATTAATAAAAAAACATAATTTTGAGTTAAATTAAAATAATTGATGAACATACAATAAACTAGAATATACTATAAGTTATAGTATATCAATGGGGTGAAATAAAAAACCACATACAAAGCTAGTGAGAATTGTATGTTAGAAATTTAGTTATAGAATTATATCACCATGAATTATTTTAATTGTAATGGCAATTTTAAACATTTAACAAAATTTATTATACCCCGATGTTTCTTATTTTATTTAACAATATTTCATTTGTATCTTTTTAAATACATTTTCAATGATTAATAATACTTTTAAGTATTATTATATAAAATAGATAAATAGTTATTTGTTTTATTTTAAATATTTAACCTCGTGAAGTAAATATATGTATTAACTTTGTTCTTTTATGTTCAACTCCCCTTGTCAATTATATCAAAAGGTACATCTAAATATTTATTGTATATTTAACTGTATCAAAAATAAAATATTTGAAACATTCTTCAAAGTCGAACAAGAAAATAATCAATTTTAAATTTTTTAGTCTATTTTTAAATTAACTAAATTAGTAATTAAAATTTAATAATAATATTATTGATTCGTGCCAAAAAACAATTATATGAAATATCTAAAAGTAAACAAATGGTATGTTTTTTCAATCAATAAAACATTCTATATAATTATAACCTTTAACATGTCTAAATGAGATTGTAAAACAGAAAGAGTATACTTAGCACATCTCAAAATCCTTGTCAATGTAAGTAAAATACCATTGAAATGACTTCCTAATATTTAAAAACAATGTAACTTAGGTCTAATTCAATATCTTTTAAGTTTCAACACCTCTTAAGTGTTTCTCACTTTGAGGAAAGTTTTATCACATTTGTTGTTAATAGACTCTCCTCTCATCAGTAAGCAAGTTTCATCAGATTTGTAGAAGGTCAATCATGAGGTATATAATTCTCATGCCCAGAACAAATAAGTATCCTTCCCAAAAAAAAAAAAGCATTCTGCCAGCTCTCCCTTACACTACTACGTATTCTCAAACTTTACAATATTATATATGTTTTGTCTTGTCGTTTTGTTAATTTGCACCATTTTTCTCCAAATAAATTTCGTACTCTACTTCATTTGTTATTGAAATTAGGAATTATGAGTACCTGCTGCCTTCCATCCAGCCGGGAAATGGGTCTGCAAACGTGCTCTCAATTACGCTTGGACGAATGATGACAACCGGCAGATCTCCTCTGCGCTCGCCCACCAACATCTCTCCCATTGCTTTTGTGAAAGTGTACGTGTTTGGCCACCCATATTTGCTTGCTCTATTGTCAATATACATACCAAGCATAAGTGCATCATTCCTCTAGTGCTTTCATCCCAATCAAGATAGTCTTATAAGAATACTACCTTTGTAGACCAAGTTCCTTCATGTGTTTTGTTAAGGTTTTTGCCGTTGGATCGGCACTCTTTTCTATCTCTTCCGCTCTTCGCTTCACTAAGTTTAACTCCGTTTTAATGTCCAGTGTTACGTGGGTATCATCTATTAGAGTTTCTCCCATTTGCAGAGATTTCTCTCGTATGACTCCCGCTTTTGACCCCCCACAAACAAAAGCTTTATTCCGGGCAAACAAGCCAACACTTTATGAGAATACAAAGATCGGTTATGAATTACAAGATGTTTAAATTCAACTTTAAGATTCGTTTGTTTATTTTTTCTTACCAGTGGAAACATGGACAAGGACTTGTAGATTTCTGCACTTTTTCCCAAAGTTCAAGATGTTGTTCACTCCCATGGTGTTCACTCCCAGAGCAATGTCATATCTGCATTACAATATATTTTATTATGATATATCTCTCTACAACTTTGATATCATACGCAAAATATCCAGATAAAAGAAGAATTTAGGTTTATGAGATAAAAGATTGATACCTTTCATCGAAACGGGTACTCGCAGCTGTGTGTACTATGACATGCAGTGACTCGCAAAGATGATCTCTCACAGACTGCTCAGTTATTCCCAGGTTATGGGCCGACGTGTCACCGGCAACGGGAACAATTTTGTTGAGCATAAAACCGTCGTACTCGTGACCGTGCTGCTCCCTTAATACTTTGAACAACTCCTTATCAATAATCTGCACTTCACACCAAGTAACTAGTTTATCCTCAATAATTTCACTCAGGGACCCGAGCCATGTGCAAAAAACTAGTATAATTTTAAGATTGTAAACGAACTAGGTAATTTTAAGAAAAATGAAAACTATAGGTACTTAATATCGAAATTCCCGACCTCTTTTTGAAGCCGTTGTTTGGCTGAAGTATCATCTGCAGCCCTGACAAGCAGGAACAAAGTCCTCACACAGGGCTGTACTCGCAATATCTTCTCTATCAAGACTTTCATACATTTGCCAACAAAAACAAATTTAATATACATACATTGCAATGATAAGTGTAGAACTACATATGTTAGAGAAGAAGAAATTGAGATTACTCTTTGCAAGGAAACCGGTGGATCCAGTAATTAAGATATTTTTGTGTTTCAGAAACTCCACAATCTTGGATGCCATTGTTTCAAGCAAGTTGCAGGTTATGGCAGCTACAATCTTGTCGATCAGCACCGGTGAAAAGAAAGTTTAAAATGAAGATTAATTTGAATCCTTGGTATTTAATTTGACCACCAACTCAACTGACCCCAATTTTGCAAGGGACCCATTTACGTTCCGCACTTTAAAACCCACATAAAACACCGTTGATTTGTTGGTGTCCAATTTGTGTCAGGCTTTAAATTTGACTGCCATTTACACCATTACTAAATACTAATATTCTATCCATGTTTTTCGTTTTTTCTTTTTTTTTTGTGGTTTTAAATATAATATTCCCCAGATTATTGAAAGGGCAGGGCAGGTACCCGTACATAGACCTTAGTTGGAACGTCCTTGTGTTGTCATACATATAAAGCACTTGTGGTTGGGTATATAATTGTTGATAAATACATTCGAGTCCGTAGTACTGACACACAAATAGTCTCCTTAAATGTATCTCTATCTTTTTATTCTCACGCATCTGCTATTAAATTTAGCTTTTATGTGCATGTGATATGTTATTGTTCTCCTAGTTGTAAACTTATATGTGTTAAAACTAAGGATACGTTTCGTTCGCATGGCATTTCATTGGTGGGAACTATTGTTTTTATTGTCTGATCTTTAATTAATTTTGTAGAGGTAAATTTGTGTTTGATCGGTTTTTGTTGCGGTCACTCTTGATGTGATTTGGAGTGCCCACCTAGCTTCCTCCATGTAGACTTGTGTGGATGGTGGTGTAGGTGGATGGTAGAAGAGGAGAATGGCAGTAGTGGTTTGAGGGCGGTTGTGATTGCAAGGTCGACAACAGTGGATTTAGCAAATGGACTGTGCACAGGGAAGGTTTTATCTTTTCCTTATTTTGTTATATGTTTTGTGTTTGTATTGATCATGGTTGTTTTTTGATATAATTGGGTGCGGGTTTTATTATCTCTATTTTATCCCCCGACAAAATTGAGCAAACACGACCCTGTGTCGGAAGAACTTCAAGAAATGGTTCCGTTAAATGAACCCACGCTTCAAATCCAATGAGTAGGTTACATGTAGGTTCTAAAATGGAGTATGGTCAAGGAAGGAAGAAATCAGAGGCTCAAAGGAAAAGAAATAGAAAAAAATCGAAGTCTTCGAGCTCTGCAAATGACTCAGAACGAGCCCCAAAATTGGCTAAGTATAGAGAGTCAACGGAAGCTGCCAAGTGTCCAAGCGGTGCATCTCCAAAGATTAAATTCAAAAGGCAGACTCGAACAAGCGCCAGGCTTCTGTGTGTCCTAGAGTCAAAAAGGATGAATTTCGGGCCCAAAACAATTAAGTAAAGCAGACCGGTGGAAGCCTCCACATGTTCAAATGGCGCACCTTCAAGGGACAAAGCAAAAGGCGTTTTCCAGATGAGCGCAAAGCTTCCACGTGTCTCAGGCCCAAAAAGGATAAAGCTAGTCGTTGAAAATTCCGAACAGGTAGAAGGCGCCACGTGTCTTAACGATGCTCCTTCAAAGGTAAAATCATGAGCGGGTTTCCAAATTAGTGCGGACCTTCCACGCGTCCCAGGTCCGAAAAAGGGGACATGGTCGGGGTTAAATAGTCAAAGCAAAGATGGGCCAGCAAAGGGATCCCAATGTCGGCACGACGCTACTTCAAGAGTAAAATTTGGGGGAGGTTTCCAAACAAGCGCCAAGCCTCCACGTGGCCCTAGTCAGATGTATGCCCCCACCGAGTAAAAGGACTTAGTAAAACATGAGGAAACCGAGCAAGCCATGGAAGATGCCAAGTGTTAGTGTAGTGCTACTTCAAAAGTAAAATTTGAAGTAGCCCCCAAACATGCGCTAGCCCTCCAAGTGTCCATTTTCAAAAAGCTTGTTTTGATAACTGGCTCTCTCCATTTTGTACGGGCCTGACTCAAATTTTCAAAGGGGTATATCTTTTGATTCAGTGCTCGAAATCTGAAAAATTTGACATTGTTGGAAAGATCTTGACCTCGTCCACACCATGGAGATCTGAAACTTTGATTTTCAAGAAGTTAGGTGGGGAAAAAATGAAAAAAATGTCTTCATGCCATTAATATAAGATTTATTTGCTCCAATAACTAGATCGGATTTGATTTGATACGTCGTTCTTCCTCCTTCAACGTTCCAAACAAGTAATCAATGCAGACATGACAGATTTGGTGTAAATTTATAGGAGCATTAATGGCCAGTAGTTGAGCTTCGAATTAATTTTCCCGCTTCTCTCTCCTTCTTCTCTCTGTGTTGAATCTATAAAGGAAGGGTCGGGGCTCATTGTAAAAGGTTGGACGTTTCTGTTTTGCACCCTCCCTTCTTCTTTTGCTCACAAAAGGATTTGTGGAGCTTTCCTAACCTCTCATTCGGGTTGTAATGCAAGTTTTTCTTCTTGGTCACTGTAATATACTGTATCGACTCCTGAGCAATAATATATATGTCTGTGGATGATTCTCGACCCTCTCATGTATTCGTTGTTGTCTCTCTAGTCTCTTATTGCAGTTTGGTCATCTTGTAATGGTGTTTGTATTGCATTTCTGTGGTCTGTGTTAAATTGCAAAACGAGTGTCCAACACTCCTTTGGTGCATCACCTTGTTAGTTTAGTTTATTTTCTTGCATCTCCTCAACCCTGTCTCCTTGGTAGAATAGAGTAGATTTAGAATAGATCCTCTGCAATTTATTTGTATGCACCTGAACAGAGGAATAGAAACCAGTCTTAATCCAGGAGAGCTCTCTCAACTCGCAAGGTCCCACACTTTGAGAGATGCTCCATGTTGTGCAATCACACTGAGAGTCTCAACCCATCTGGTTGCAAGAATTCAGGGGTGTTGTGATCTTGCACTAACAGGTTCATTTATTTTGGTTGATTGTTAGAGAAAAAGCCTAAGATGATGCAAATTTGATTTCTAGTGGCATGAGAACTCTCCCAACTTGTTTAATCATTTGTATGTGCTTGGATTTCAAAGGTCTTTGCACTTACATTTATAGAATCTGAGGATGTACAGAGAGAGAGAGAGAGATGCGAGAGAGAGAGAGAGAGAGAGGAGAGAGAAATGTAGAGGGATCAATCCATAATTGGTATTTTACAATGAATGAAAACCATCTATCGTTCACATATCTTATCACCATTAATCTCCATGGAAAATCGTTGTTTTCCTTGAGAACAACACCATTCAAATCCACATACAAGGGCAATGGGTGTCATTTGAGCTTTTACTTTAGGTAAGTGATGTGAGGGCACTTGAAATGAGAAAATTGTGTATGTCCTCCACTTCACCTTGTTTTCATGGTTCTCCCCAAAACAACATCTTTTTATGTGATATTTAGTGTAATATAACCCTTTGGAATCTAGCGAAATGAGACACAATAATTACTCATGTAATTTAGAGTAACAACAACCATCAGAATGATATGGCCATCATTTAGAACCAGTTCAATCTTGTTATGTGGATTTTACAACGTTCCAAGGATTTGGAACAGATAGTGAACCCTTTCTATGTAGAAATGATCAACTCATTGAGATAACTAGCCTCTAATCATCCATGGAACTCTCTTCTCCACATGCCAGGAGGTCTATCTCTATATTATGCAGCTTTTTTGACTTTTAACCATGTTTCTTTGTTCCAAAAAATTTCAAGTCTGCAGAACACTAAATTATGTTTTGCGGCTTCCAACTTTATACACTTCCAAATTCCTCACCTTTTCTCTATGGCGCTTCTTTCCTTGTTCCTCTTGCATCATGGATTTTTCTAACTAGAACATACATTTTTTTCTTACCATGAGGTCATTAGATTTTTTCACCATTATCTCAGAAGACCAAGGCTCCATTTCGAAGATCTACCTAAGTCCCAAGCTCAAATTCCTTTGTTCTACATGTTAAGAGAACGCATGTTACACTAAATTCCTAAATTCTGCAAAAGAGTAAGTTTCAGTGTTCCACGGATTTTAAACACAAAAAATACCTAAGTCCAAAATTGAATTCGTAAGTTATCAAAATATCATGGGGGTTATTTTAGACAACAATTTAGTGTCTTATGGGGATATCTACCTACTAGATATGAAGACTAGTGGTTTTAAAGCATCAATTAGGCATGTAGTTAAGAAAATAACTTTGAATTGATCTTCAAAAACTTTAAACTCTATAAGACTCAATCAAATATTTGAATTGAAGAGTGAACTTAGAATTGAATGAAGCTAAATCCTTGGAGCTTGAAATAAAATTCTTGTCAATTTCCTCAAAACACCATATTTCTACCATGAAAATTTCATATTGCTATCAACCTCCTCAAAACTCTGAAACTAGAAATGCCACCTGAGGGAAAAAAAACATTGTGTTAAGCATTTAGGGAAATGGAGACTACACTATCAATCGAACACGCGCTCAAGAAAACTTAGAGGAAAGTGAAAAATAATCCTACTCTATACATGATGAAACTTTCACATCAATAACAATGTTTGAGGTGAATCCCATTGACTAGGATAATGATCTCTTCTCCATCCAAATTTGACAATTAAAGATAATTATTTTACTTGCAACTTGAGATGACATAAGGGCCACTCCATATTGTATCAAACCTTGAGTGCTTACCTATCCTGGCTCTACATTGATCCCATTTAAGCACAAGGCCTCCTTCTTGAAAGTTCCTAGCAACTACTTTCCTGTAAAAACACTTCTTCACTTGAGCTTTATTTAGCTCCATTTCTTACATGGCTTGATCTCTCAACTCTTCCAACTTGGGTGTGATTTTAGTATACCTTACATTAATTACTTCTCCTTCAAACATTTCAAATAGGTTAATTGAGCTATAATGCTAGTAAGCTTAGAGATATTTTACACTAGCGCATGCTCCAACCTTGGCAATGAGGTGACATTTAAGGGCCACTCCATATTGTATCAAAAATTGAGTGCTTACATGTCTTGGCATCTAACCATCTTGATCCCATTTAAGCACAAGGCCTGTCCTTCTTGAAAGTTCCTAGCCACTACTTTCCTGTCATTAAACACTTCTTCACTTGAGTTTGATTTAACTCCATTGCTTACATGGCTTGATCTCTCAACTATTCCAACTCCATGAGTTTAGTATACCTTACATTCATTACTTCTTCTTCAAACATTTCAAGTTAGTGTAATGTGTTGTAAGGTTAGTAACTCAGGAGATTTTACACTAAGTGCATGCTCCAAGGTTGCCAGTGAAACCTATAAATATGGGTAGAGAAAGAAATGGAGGTAGATCAATTACATGAACACATCATGCAGAATTGAAAAGTTTTTGAGATGTGGTGTAAGGTGATGGTTTATTACCTCCAAAAAATCCAATGGTTTCCATCACGGTGACTTCTAATTGCACCACTCCTAGTGAATTAGAGAGTGACTCATATTCAAGACCAAGTTCATATGTTATTTATTTGGGCATCATTGAACTATTTTCCCCTGAGGAAATCATGCAATTGCGCACCACATGATTTCCTATTATAAAAAAAATGCATAGAAATCCCAGGCTTCATATTCTTATCTAGTTGGGTCCATCCCTTGTTTTAAATGCATTAGTAAGCACCACTTTATGTCTTCTCCTTAACATGATTCATGAGGTGCAAGGAATTTATTAGTGAACCTTGCGGCCTAAAAAAGATCCCTTTGTCCAGGAATTGCTAGAAATTCTCACATTGAGATGCTTGCAACATTGGTCTTTTCATAACTTTATCTAGAACTGTTGAAAGGAGTACCCACATAGAATTTATGTCACAATAGGCATGAGTGACACTTCCCTTTATTGACTTTTCCTAATCCACATATTTTCCTTGGAATGCATATTTTCTACAATCTATGGATTTCCTTTAACCTACAAATTTGTCTTGTCTTGGGGATGTAGACACTAAAGCACACACTTTGGGTAATTATTTAGTCATGGTTACATACTACTATTCATGTGATTTGAGTAAGAAAAGTACTAATTAACCCATGTCTTCTCCAGGTCACCTTTCTTTTCTTTCTGTTACCACTTTTGGTCTTGCACCCTTACTTTCCCAGTCATTCTTTTTACTTTTCGGCATTTTCATCATCCTGGGGCACCAGCGCTCAGCCAATGATGCCTGGGACACCAAGGCTCCGTCAATCCCTTTGTACTTTACTCACACTTTTGGGGTCAATTTCTAGTCATTTAATCATGTTATATTTTTGTATTCGGCCTAATTTTGGGGTTAATTACGAAATTCAAGCAAGGGAATCATATAAATATAAAATTATGTGATCATAATAAAGGACCAAAGCACTAAACATTAACTATCACAACCTAAGGTTGCATTTGATCTAACCATTATCAAGAGCATTCATTTGCATACATCTATCTCCATCACAAGGGACACAAGACTGGTCCATTTCTATATACACTTCATAAGTGGAGAAGTTAATTCTTTCCATGCACACATCTATCTACATTTTTTATACATCTAGCTTACTTGATCATTATCAAGTGTGAACACACATAAGAGTGATGTAGGGCAGAATCAAGGACTAAATGTCATAAGGTCATATAAGACCATTTACATTTTTATCTAGGTGTGTGCAATGTAAGTGATAAGATCACTTGAGTAAATGAGTGTCAAATTGAATCATTTTGTCGAAAGGTGAAATTAGGTATATGTAAGAAAGAGTTAAAATGTGACATTAATTGTCATAAGTCTCTAACTTAGGATATCTTGGATTAAGGGGTTTCATGAGTTGGATAGGTTGGGAAACATATGTAGAGAGTTTAGACCACCTGGATGTATTTTCATCCTTTTCTAAGTTATTTTTGGTTGTTGAGCTCATATAGCAGCTGGTTAGTCAATATAGGAGCCCACAGGCACCCCTAGAAGAATACAAGGGAGAAGGAATGAGGATCTCCAATCCAATGTTTCTAAAGGAGAAAATAATGGTGTAATATTTTAGTTTTCAAGATGTTGTGAAATATGAAATGGAGAATGAACTAAGTATTGACCAGTGTTTACATATTAGGGTTTCATACTTGGCCATCTTTTATATTTTGGGTATTTCTTACTTGTTTATTATTGATTGTATTGTGTATACCATGCTCAGACCCAGACCTTGAAAGTAGACAGTTCACACTAGAAGAGAATTTTGGTGAGATCTATGAAAGCATGGATAGCTTAAGGCATCTTTCTAAGGGATAGCATAATAAAATGTCTATCATAGCTCTTGAAATTCCTGGTAATTTTTTCTTATAGATTTAATTTAAAATATCCTGAGCTCTTGGGCCCTAAAAAAATCCCTAGGGCATCACCTAATTGCCTAGGACAATTTCAACCATAAAAAATTCATGAAATTTAAAGATCATTTCTTTCTAGATGAGATTTAAGGGCATGTCAAGTTCCTAGGATCTAATTCAACCACATATTGGAATATTTTCATAGTGTTTATTAGGTGGATTGTGATTCTGTGTTACAACTTAGGAGAAATTTCAGTTGCTATGGAATGGCCCTGATTGTCATGCAAATGTGCAACAAGGAAATTGACAATTTTTGAACATGAAAACTTTACCCCTGTGCCACTATTTTCATGTTTTATCATTCTTAGGCACCCCTGGTCAAATGTGTCAGTATAGTCACCCCCTATATGAGGTCAAATTGGTCCCCTAGGTGATTTAGGAAAGTCAATTTAATCCACCAGGTGATTTTAGGAAGTTATGAAAAGATGTTATCTTCTGGTAGTATTGGGAAGGGCTATCACTAGCCTTCCCAGGATCGGATCAAACCCCTTGGAGCATAACAGAAGGGAAAAATTAAAAATAGAGATTAACTGAATACCTTATAACATCATGGGAAATTATTTTGGAAGGTTTGGGGAAGTTTTGAAAGACTTGGAGCAGTATGAGTAAAAAATAGGGTTCACAAGCATAGGTAGTACATAGGCCTAAAAAAACTACTGAGCTTAAGAAAAATATTCCGGGAGCTACAAATGGATTTAGGCGTAAAACAAAAAATCTCCAGAAATAGGATTCCAATACCTACATTATGGTGAAATCGGCTATGTCAAATTGCACCTATTTGTCACCTAAGCACCTTGGCACATAGGATTTACAGGTAGTTTTTCTTAGGCACAGGTGGAGTCCCAAATAAAAATATTCTTATTTTGGGATCAAATGGATTAATAAATACATTATATACCCACCATTTGATTCAAAATTCCATTTCCAATCGGGATCATATAACATTTCACCAATAAATTCCACTGAGAGCTAAAGTTATCATCATTCAAAGTTACCCTCTTGAAGGCAGTTCAAGAGTTAGTCAATTTTTAGGAGGACATGTGTTAATACTAGGATCCCAGTGAGATTTTATGTCCTCGAAGTCCCTAAGGTCAGGTACACAAACCTTGAAAAAATGCACTCATCCCCCATGTGACCTTTGGGACCCTCAGGTGACCTTCAAACTTGATATTTCAGCCCTCAAGTGTAATTTTTGAGCTCAAATTCCCTGCCATTGGAACGAGAACACGTGTCAGCTCTAGGACCACTATCGAATTTGATGTCCATGTTTCACCATTTTATTTACATTATTGGGACCAAACAGCTAAGGGTAGAGGCCAAGGAGGAATACATATTTATGTTGGTTTGGAGGTTAATGCATGCGTTCTGACTTCTCGATCTGATGCTGACTATGAGAGCTTCCTTTTGTCTAGGAGGAACTACCTGAAATAGAAAACAAGACCACAAAAGAAGAGTTAAATAATATATGACAGTGGACTACCTAGCGTGTGCTAGATCTGAGAAATGTTATACTCCATAGATGGATGTAAATCTACTATTTAACAAATATTAATGTGAGAAATAAAAAAAATCCTACTATAGTTGATATGATTTAGGTATTTCATTCAAGAACAATAAGCAAATATAACATAACAGGCTAGGCTATAGTCAGATTGAAGGGTAGGTAGGTGTCAGGTGTTGACAACTTAGTCAGGGTCAGGTTTTGGGTTGTTTGGGTCACTTGGTAGAAGGTAGGTTGGCTATGTTATTGGCACAGTATGTAAAACACAGAGACCGATGTCAGTCGAGGTGTAACTAATCAATGGTTTAGAAGGGACTGACAACAGTCATGGGTAACCAGCATCAGTAGGGTCGGGTGAAAGGAAATCAATGAGATCTGATTATGGGGATTGAACTAAAGATAAAAAGAGATGGAAGGGTGAATAGGGAGGTTTGTAAAGGTCTCTAGTATACTCATAAGTGTGTAGCAGGTGAGAATGGATGATTTTGTGGTGTGAGTAGAGGAATGACTGATTCTACAAGTAGGTAGGAGATAGGAAATGAACATGCAAAGTATAAACTGATAGTAGAAATAACAAAGGTTATTATACTGAAATAGACTATGCTAGTAGAAGGTACACTTACTGTGATGTAGGTTCGTTGGTTGAATGGTGATAAGTTGATTGGAAGAATGGTGCTTGGTGCCATGGTAGTGCTTCACAGAATGCTTCCATGAGTGCAATGCTTTGGATCTGTCCTGGTGCTGGCTATGGATGTATGTAGGTGCATGAAAAGGACTCTAGTTCTGCTTGCATGCAATTATCTTCTCGTCTACTTAATCTTAGAATGTGTCAACCCAAAAACAAGGTTTCTAAGGTGAATAAATGGTAACTGACGATGGTTCTGGGTTGACCAACATCTTTTTAGGGATGACCGGCATCAGTTAAGGAGGGATTCCCTAGGTTTACTAAAAATGGCATATCTCACATCATTTTGGATCAGGTTCATTCCTTTATCCATGGATCAAATGGATGTTACCTTTTTATGAGCGGGAAGGTGGTTAGAGGAATAATAGGCCTTGATTTTTAGGTTTGGACCAAGTCTTATTCATTTATGGAAACATGCTATGAATAGGTCTATGGTGAGGTGTCTAGGTGAGGTGTCTATTCATTTAATTAAAGTAATTAAATTAATAATGGGGTGAGGATGGGTATTAATTTAATTATAAATAATTAAATTAATGTTAATGTGGGGTATAAGGGTCATGGTTAGGTGAATGTGTGTAAGTTGGTTATTTGAAAGGGGACCAAGGGGAGTGTGACCCAATTTTGGTGTCTACATTTTGCCCCTTTTTGTTGGGAAACTTGTATTGGTAGGCGGCGTGACAAAAATGAAGGTTGGTTTTTGCCCCATGTGAATTTAGGGTGAGAAGGTGAATTTGGGTGCCCCAAGATAGGGGCATGAGTGATCCCCCCTCAAATTAGGCACCGATGATGAAGAATAGAGATTCGGTGGGTGGTTTGAGAAAATAGGGTTAGGTGTGAAGAAGGTGAGGGTCGAGGGTATGGTGATTGTAAAAGGTAGGGTGGGTGATTAGGTAGAGCATTTAGACATACACACATGTTGTGAAATGCCATGAGATACAAGGGTTTCTCAACATAACAAATTTACGTTAGCTAGGGTCGTAAAGGTCATCCAAACAAGGGTTGTTGAGGTCTGGTATCCAAGGTAAAGGATACGGTCTAGGCACTCAATGAGGTAAGATGCAGGAATGCATAGGTGTGGTTCTGGTACATCTAAAAGGTCAAAAGGTCAAGGTTTGTTTGGACAAGGGTCATGGCCATAGGAAAGGTAAGGCTATTAGGCTGAGAAAAATAGGTACCATCATCGTAAGATGCAATGAGTGAGGACATGGGAATATCCACATAATCAATGGTTAGGTAGGTAGGTGTGGGTAGGGTAGGTGGAGGTAAAAATGGGTAATGGGTAGTGTCAATCAAATGTACGCACATGCAGAGATCACAAAATGGTATCAGGTCAAAGAGATTTTAAACTCTACATCATCCAAGGTCGATCAGGTTATCCAAACAAGGGTTGTTGAGGCCTGGTATCTAGGGTAAAGGATACAGTCTGGACACACAATGGGGTAAGATGTAGGAACTTGTAGGTGTGGTTTTGGTACATCCAAGAGGTCAAAAGGTCAAGGTTTGTTTGGATAAGGGTCACAGCCAAAGGTAAGGTATGGTTGGTAGGCTAATAATGTGGTAACAACATCGCAAGGTAAAGTGAGTGTGTAAGGTCGATGGTCACATCACGGGAGGTCAGGTGTGGGTAAAAAGAAGGTGTGGCATAGGTAAGACCACGAGAGGGGTAGAAATATGCCCCAACTGATGGTGAGGTTGGGTGATAAATGATGAGGTCATAATGATGAGGTGAAGGGTTAATGTCATCTTTTGGTTGGGTGAAAAAGGTTGGGGGCAAGTAGATAAGGTGTAATGGGGTGCCATGGGATCGACACGGGCAACCGAAACTGGTCATGTTTAACTAATGCCAGTCTAGGGAAACCGACCATGGTATGCTAGGGCACATGACCATGATTTCGGTCTAGGTAAAACCGACGTCGGTCAAGTCGGGGAGAGGTTAAAAAAGGAAATTTCCACTTTTTGTGGAATCATTTGTAATTTTGCCAAATAGGAGAAAATGACAGAGGAGAGAGGAAAAGGTGGAAAGTGATCGAGAGAGATGGAGAGATGAGTTGGCAAGCCTCGTAGTGGGTGATTGGTAGGTGATAGGCGGGTCCATGAGATTTTTTTGATCGATTCGGTTGGTTGGAGGTGAGGAGGTTGGTTGGTGATGGAAGAGGTAGGAGAGGGATCGGGGGTACCATCAGTGCAATGGCTTGATGTGCCACCATGGAGACGGCAGTGTGACGAGGTATGATTCAATCTCACTCCTTGTGTTGTGAGGTAGATTGGTGTATAGAGGTCGGGTGAGGGAAAATGTGTTTTGGGGGGGAAAAAGTGAATTTTGAATTTGGGAAGAAAAATTGGGTGTAATAGGAATGGGGAAGGGTGGATTTAGGTAAATGAGGGATGGGGAGGGGTTGATGGGGGTTTTAGGTAGGAATGGGTGGGTAGTTAGGGAGAAATGGAGAAGTTTTTAGGGAAATAGGGGTTTTACGTCATGGATTTTGACTACGACAGTGACTGACGTCAGTCAAGGGTTGGCCAACGTCAATTAGTGTGAGCTGGAAATGGTCACAGAAGAGGTGACCAATGTAGGTTGTGTTAGACCGTGGGTGGTTGAGACAAACTGATTACGGTCATAATTTGAAGGAAAATGAGCTTACAATGAGTGGGATGGGTGGGTGAGGGAGAGCAGGAGATAGAAAGGTAGGGTTGCGTGAAAATAGCTTGGTTACGAGGGATGAATAGTTTTGGTTAAGGTTTAATAATGTGATGGTTTTTTGCATACAGGTGAGAGATTAGTTATGGATGTGAGATAGGGTACCACCACTTCTCGTGGAGGTGTGAGGGAGTGTGAAATTCAATGATTGGCACCATGTTGTAGAGGTCAGCCTGATTGGGGTCAGGTGCTACTAGCACATAGTCTGGGAGCTGAGTTTGATGGTCGCCCTCATCGATAGATGGGACTCGGATACCAATACATTCCATCTTCTGATGGGTGAGATCACAGTCACCCTGGAGGATGTGTACAGGATCCTGCGGTTACTGATAGTGGGGACATAGGTGTATTCAATCTCCTTAGAGGCATCTGAGGAGTTGATGTTGACCATGTTTGGTGAGGGGCTAGCAGAGTTGAGGTTCCATAGCGCCAGTATGAGCTACGGAGATATGTACCAGGCCCATCTAGAGGAGATGAGGCTAGTGTTGTTGCTGACAGAGGTAGTTTTCTATTTTACACAACCAAAAATAAAGGGTGGGAGATTTCCACCCTCATTGATGGGGGTTATACACGATATGGTGGAGGACAAGACTCATTTTACTTGGGCACTCGCATTCCTGGTATAGTTGTACAAAGAACTATGGGCTTATGGGTAGCTAAAAAGGTTTATCCTATGTTGCACTTTCTTACTACACTATTGGGTATGAGCACATTATGTGTGTGTGTGTGCATCCAGTTAGTATGCCCCAAGATGATGCATTTGAGCCAGGTTTAGTGCGGGTGGGTTATAGGTGATGGGTACCTGCTATTGGAGAGCACCGAGTGGCCAGGGTGACTCATAATTTATCCTATTACTGGTGTTTACTAGAGGGGTTGTCTAGCATGGACATCATTTAGAGGCCATATGTGAGTTTTCCATTATGTAGGTAGATGGCAGATGAGCTAGATGGACTATAACTATTTTGATGGATAGAGGGGCATCGTGCTGGAGAGCACGAGATGATACCCGTAGAGAGGGTCAGATGACAGTTTGGGATGAGTCACGATATACACCCACCCTTCCCACAGTATAGGAGGGATGACGTGGAGAGGCCTCTACCTCTACCATAGCCGATAGTGCCAACAGGGAAAGAGGAGCAGGTGATAGACCGATGGATTGATGATGTCGGGGTTACTGATAGATATAGATAGTGGTGGGCCGCACATTTACGAGTAGTACCACCGAGGCCAGGGTAGCCAGATTTAGCCACCATCACTATTCAGAGGGACGCCCTATAGGGGTAGGTGGCTACCCTGATTACATAGTTAGGGATAGTGCAGGGACAGTTGACCAAGTCAGAGGCATAGGTGGCCACTTTACAGGCACAAGTGGCCACCGTACAGGCCCAGGTAGCACAGGGATAGGTACCTACACAGGGTAGAGATGGAGATGAAATACAGGTAGCCACCCTATAGGTACAGGTTACAAGTTTGCAAGGCTAGTTAGCCACTGCATAGGCACAGGTTATGGCCATCCAAGCCTAGGTACAGGGACATGGGCATAGGCCGATGACACCACTGCCAACTTAGGGATAGGCTCCCACTTTATAGGAAGGGGTGGGGCAGGGTCCCGTGGGTCAGGTACAGGGTCAGAGGCCGATTGCACTGCCGCAACCTCTACCCATAGTCAGGTTGATGGATGCCCTAGGAAAGGTGAGGTATTATCAGGATCTTTTGATGGCTGCAAGGATAGATTTCCTATCCTTTAGAGAGTATAGAGCATAGCAGGCCTCAAGTGAGAGGACCAAGTTGTGACACCCACAATGTGGAGATCACAGGGGGCCATCAAACCCTAAGACAAGGTCAAGGTGCAAGGCTACCAATTCACATTGAGGCTAGCCCCATGATGATGTACCAGTAGAGATCAGGCTAGGACCAATGGTGGGTGGTGAGATGTTAGCGGGATGCCGCATGGTAGCAGAGGAGGAGGAGGAGATAGGTGAGACAAATATGGAGGATATCATGCAGGGTGATGCCTGATAGACATATGTACCTCTTGTTTTTTGTAGTTGTTTATTTTTTATATATACCGGCCTGTGTTCTAAAGAGAGTGAGGATGTATACGAGATTTTTGAGAGTTTGGATCATATACTGGCCTACGTGCCAAAGATGGTGAGGCTGTATATGAGAGTTTTGTATTTTTTATCACATACCAGTCTGCATGCCGAAGGTGGTGAGGGTGTATATGAGAGGTTTTGAGAGATGCACATTATTTAGTATCGGTGTATATTGTATGGATACACAAATTTGTGTGATGAGATGGATGATTTGTCGATGATGTACTTCTGTTGGTAGGATTTGATTGTTATTTATAGATGGATGGAAATTAGGTGTTTTTAGGCATGGTGGAGTCAGGTCATAGGCATGGTGGATGTAGTGTCCAATGAAACAACCAAAATAAAAGAAAAATAATTAAAATAAAATAAATAATGATAAGTTAAAATTTCAGTATGGTGTGACCAAGTGAAGGAGTAGGTGGGAGTGGTTGGAGGAAATCTTGGATCCCATGTGAAGGAACATGTGGGCTGGTGTGTAGGCAGGTCAAGCTGGTTTCAGGTAGGGTAGTGTGGCTAGAGATTTGCGGTGGATGGCATTAACATTGATGTTATCACAATGTTTGACCAAATGAATGAAGGGAAAAATTCACATGGAATATGTTTACTACATTCCACATAAGACATGGTTTCCTTATGCGATAATCTCACTATTCCACCTATGTAATTAATAGGTATCTAACCGGATCAGTTTACCTTTGCTAGCATCCACCCATTCTGTGTAAAAATGTGAGCTCTGTACTAGGTTTTTAGTGTCTAGCAAAGTGAACAAATTGAGGAGTTTTTTGAGATGTTGTATTTGCAGATCCTCTAGCTATCATGTTTGCTAAATGAGGAAGCATAGACTAGGTAGTTCAATTGTGTTAGAAAATATCTCTAAAAAAAATAAAAATTGTGTGGTTTGTGGATAGCTTTGACCACAGGATATGCACAAAATGGTTTGTTGAAAAGGCTTAGAAACCTTAAAAAAAAAACGATTGGCAAGTATAAATCCAAAGCCTTTCCTCCTATAGTCACATATGGAATAGAAATCGAGGGAGGTAACTTTGAATGGGAGAAAAAAAAGGTATAAATACACTGCTATTTCCTTCAACATTCCTGTCTGAGAGATTGGTTCTAGTTTTGAAATGGTGAAGCTGCCATGTTTGTTGTTAAGCTTGTTGTTTAGGGCATGCCTTTCCATTTCTATTGTGGCCATTTGGGTTATCATGGAAATTTTTCTGGTAGAGGATCTTGCACAATTTTGACCACTATTTTATAGATCTCATGGATTGCACTGGATGGAGATAATGCCTGAAGACCTTGCTTTTCTTGTTTTTGATTTCTCCTGCTCAATAGGTATGGCTTTCGGTGAGATAGCCTTGACTTCAAAGGCCTAGATATAGCTCACTAAGTGGGGTAATCTCTATTAAATTTTGAGGTCAGATCTCCATATTATATAAATGATTGGAAAGCCTAACCTTCATTGGATTATGCTATCCATCTTTCATTGTAAAGGAGCAGGGAGCATGGCTCTAAAAGTGGATTTTCCTATTTCTTGAATTCGTTGGAGTACTGAAATATGGAATGGCTATAACATTTTTTTAGGAGTGGCTTTCCTATCATCTTCATCATGATTCCAAGTAGATACCCTTGATGAGTATGAATGTATCTACGACTAGAAATAAATTTGTTAAGGATTTAATGAAGAATGAGGAAATGATAAGATGGTAGAAAAATATTATTGAATGGTAAGGAATATAGGGATAATATAATAGAAGTTGTCCAGAAATTGGAGGAATATCTTTTGGGTGGCGATTAGGGAGCTAGGTGTCATATGATGGTCAAGGGGAAATTGAAAATTTAATTTGGTCATGGTGTGTTTCTTATTTTTTTCCTGCATTATTGGGTTCATATGGGAAAGGTGCATTTCAACATTATGGTGAAATGGTATTTGAGATCAGCTTTGGTGAACGTGTCCTCAAAATTCTTTGTCAATCCTACATCAACTCATGCTACATTTCATCATCTCATTTAATCCAGGCATGGTCATCCCTTATCTTTTCATTCATAATTCTCATAATTTAGGTTCTTCATTTGCAATGTTATAAAAACATTAAACTAATTAGGTAATCTTACAAACAGATATAAACTAAATTTAAATAGTGTAAAAAATAGATACTACACAGTGTAATGTTTGAAATCACGATTTATAAATTAGACATTAATTGTGGTTTCTACCATGAACCCTATACAATGATACTAGAATAGATTTAGAATCAAGTTCTCACATCTAGATGGTACTGGTGAGAGTTAGATGATGTCATACAAATCAAACAATTCCTTTTTCCTACCATTTAAAGTTAAAGAGAAAAACACAATTTTTCCAAGACTCAGAAAACAACACCTTCGTAACCCTCGTAAAATGAGATGTTCAAACATCATATGTGTCCTTGTTATGTATAGAGTTACGTCAAGCATTAACCCCACCCTATGTGACTTTTGTGCTCTCTTTTCTACTGCTCTATTAGGAGCCATGTTACTCAATTTTATTCTTTGAAGTAAGCTGTTAAAACTGAAAAGTTGGCTTTCATTTCAAACCGCCATTTGGTCCTGTGATAGAAAAAATGTTGATCCACCTTTAAAAACCTCTAGTATTTTTACTATACAATTTCCTGGAACCTTTGGTTTAGGAAAAAAACATCCCTTTTGTAGTTTGGAAAAGGGTATTGTAGGCCTTTGATCACTGTTTGACTAGGTCAAACTGATTCAACTACGACTGGTAGCTCCAGAAAACCCATCGTCATTTAATAATCATCTTCCAGTTCTCAGTTCCATCGACTCTGAAAAATTCTCCATATATAGGGGAACTTGTAGGAAATTTCTCTTTACACATTCGTCCATTGAACCTTAGTTTTGGAGGTGGTTTTCTGAGCCCTCGAGATAACTTTTAATCATTTGTAACTAGGCCAATTACGAATAATGGCCTCAGAAAACTAGCCGCCAATCGTAAAGTGTTCACCAGTTCTGAATTCTGTCAGTTCCTATGAACTCTTGGTATATAAGTGGACACATAGAAATTTAACCGTGGTGTGTTTTCTCATCAGAAGACAACTTTTGAAAGTGGTTTCTTAGCCTCTGAGCCTATTTTGAACATTTTTGTAGCTAACAGGAAAATGTAAAAATAGAAAGTTGTGGGACCCTCTGTCGGGAGTTTCCAAACCACCGTGGAAACTTTTAACACATGTAAATAACTGTTTGAAAACTCTATAGTGTAAATTTTTGTGTGAAATAGAACTTTTGACAAAATGGTGTTTCTCTCTCTTCCTTTCTCTTTCTCTTTCCTTGGTTACAAAGTGAAGTGAAATGAAATGAAATGAATACATGTTTTCTAAACCTTTTCTTTTGAATGCAAATTATAATTATTATTATATGTAAATGGGAAACTAAAGAAATGTTAATTATGTTAGATTAGGGTGGATTCCATGCCAGCAATTTATCACTGATTTCATGCTCACGTGTATTTTGCAGGATGCAAGAATAATGAGGAAAAGGTGATGGGTAATTCATTATTTATCATTGTAATTTATATAGTTCATTATAAAATGTATATATGTATAATGTAGTCTCCATGTTACAGAAAAAATTATATTTGAAATTTGGTAATATGTATGAGATGTTAGTTTTTAGGTATACCTTGGGAAATGTGCATTTAATCATAGGTTCAATTTGAATTCATATTTTTGTATGGTAAAAAGGTTTTATATATATATATATATATATATATATATATATATATATATATATATATATATAAGGTAAATGAATTTGAATTTAATATATTTTAATGCATATTCTAGTGTGTAATAGATGATTAAATAATTGGTGTTGTGTTTCTTACCTTGAAAATGTAATAAAGAAATCTAACCAAAACACTCAACCCTAACATAAGATCATGCATAACTAACCTGTCTTCATGTTGATACTCCTTAGTGTATAGAAGAATGAAACCTTCGAATGAACCTTAAACTCTTCGTTGGACACCTCCTAGTTTGGGTTAATAAGAGCCCAAGAATGGGTTTATCATCTTAGTCGGTATGTTTAGTGACATCGTCATAAACCTGATGGATAGGAACAACACTAGAGAAACTTTATCTGGAGTAAGTAGAGCTAACTCTTCCTTCATATCCTAGTGGACTACATTGTTTTCTGAAGATAGATTTAAAATTAAATTTCTTCATCGAATGAAATCCCTGTTGGATTCAGACGACATAAATGGAGATCATGAAATAGTTTTTCTAGGTCTTAAAATCTTGTAAATGAGCTTCTTAGTTCCTCTTAGCTAAATGTGTTACCTTGGCTTGTGACTATATAGTGCATTGATCTCCATGAAGGGTTTTAGAGTAAATACATTTTAACCTTAATCTAATCTATAATAGGGATTAAAGCCCTGGGTCAAAATTGGAATTAAGCTAAACCTTATTATAGTTATCATGTGGGTAGAAAATTATAAGGTCCAAAAAAAAAATTGTTTTGAAAGATGTTGACTTTAAACCCAAGAAACCAAAAATCTTGTCTTCGTAATACCTTGTTATGTCCTTTTATGAACATTAAGGGAGTGGAATTGAAATGGAGGGACCTTACCTTGAACACAAATCACTTGTGGTTCATGTGTAGTTTATTGCTTCTAATCATATACTTCTTCAAGATGTTAGTCAAATACTTTCGTAACTCCTTTGTATTATAAAACTATGGTAATAATGAGACCATAGTGTGATGTAAGAGTAAATCAGATAAGAGTAAAACAAGATTTGAGGTTAGGAATAGTGTCACTCTTGGTGTCCTTATAAATTAATTAAAAATTTTCATGTGTTACAAAGAATATGAATTGCCTTGGTGTGATCAAACTTTGAGAAAACAAAAGATATATATATATATATATATATATATATATATATATATATATATATATATATATCTAAATGGAATTCAACAAGTTATTGAGCTATGATAACTATGGTGGGGAAATAACTATACCGTGATCGAAGAATGTTTTTGGGAAAAAGCTATCTTGAATCTAAACCTCCCTTAATCTTAATATTGTTCTGGACATCAAGTTATGATTCACTTGAGTAGAAAGGGTAAAAATTTAAACATTGAATAAGTGTTTGGGAAGCATAATCTTAACATAAGAATGAGAGATAATTAGGATCTTTGTATGCAATTTGAAATATGGAAAATAAGTATGTAAGTTATGGAGATTGTCATAAGGGATAAAGAAGAAAATTAAAATGGTCGAACTGTAAGTGGAATGTGGAATGAATTAAGAATATGTAGGTGGAAAAAGGGAGAAAATTTTACTTACATAATAATGTTATTGGAATGTTAATCGTAACCTAGATGTAACCATGGTAATGATGTGTTGTGGGTTTGTCAATCCTTGAGTCCTTTTCTTGTGGTTGGGTTATTGCTAGTATTTGATTCATTGGAGAAAAGTGTGGCATCGACATGTATATAGTGTTTTCATGTGTCTATGTGATTCAATGACTTATGTAAGTGTCTTATGATTTTTGAGTTTTCTTTACTTGGAGCCCTTGTGGCATTGTGTAGTGAGCAATGTAAGTCAAAAAAAAAAATTATCCTGGTATTTTTACTGTTGTTTTTGTGTGTGAAAAATGTGGGTGGTAAAAAAAAGTGTATTAATTGATGTTTGTTTGGTTTAATTTCCAGTTATTGATAAAAAATGGAAACTAAATAGGGTAGAATTTGAATAGGAAGTGAAAGGGGGAATTATTTAGGGTAAAGAGTGGCCGAGCTACCCTATATGGTCCCCACGCCCTCAAAGTGCTGCCTACATAGTCCCGGCGAATAGGGACCTCAGACCGATGTAGTTCTCCCATAAGCTAGGAAAGATTATGATGAAGTAGAGGAATGGGTTGGTAGGTTTTAGGCATGCTTGATTCTAGGTCATTTAGGTATGGTTGAGGTTGAGGTCATATAGGCATGGTTGAGTTTTAGGTCATATAGGCATGGCGGAATGGAAATGTCGAAGGATTGGTCCTGTATATAAGAATCAACAAGTAATGAAGAAGGTGAATGATAAGAGGTGAAAAAAAGAAGCACCTAATTGATAAGAACCATAACAAGTATATCATACCGAAGATTGGATTACAAATGTAGGACCCTGAAAGTGTTGTATAATTGAGTATTCTAAGGGTGAAGAAAGTCATATGATCACGAAATGTCACATTTATGGCACATCCATTGAGTGGGTAGGAAATTAGGGTGAAAAGGCAATGAGGTGAAAACAGTTTGGGTTTTAGCATAACCTAGTGTATGAGAGAATGCCTACTTAGCAAGAGACCCAAGATCAACATAGGTAAATCCATGACAAAAAAAATCTTTTTCTTCTTTTTGTGTGTGCTTTTGATAGATTTATCTATGCGGGAAGTCTATCTGGGATGAGTATATTATCTCCTTGATGTCTTCGCGAAGCTAATCAATGTGGGAAGCTTCTAAATGTTTTTTTGTTTGTTACAAGAATAATCTTCTTTTGATGGTAGACTAAGTACAATATGACTAGCTTTGTATAGATGTTCCTTTGAGGGAGTAGTCTATTTATAGCAGTGAGATAGAGAAAATAGATGTCCTTTTTAAGGGAGTCATATTTTTGCTGGAAGTTTGAATCAAGGAGTTGAATCCTATTTTTCTTTTAAACTTTTAAGTCATGGACAAGACTATAGAGAAAGAATACACTCTTGTTTTGAAGACAAAACTATATCACATAGAGGTTAACTATATTAGAGAGGTTGTAAGTGATGAATGACCATGGGATTCCATCTTGAAAAAGATGAAAATTATCCATGAGAAGATCCATGGTACTCATATTGAATATAAGGATGAAAAATTGATGGGTAATAACATGATCCTTTTTTAGCTGCTAATCCTTAGAAAGAGATGAGCAGAAGATGGTCAATTCTCAAGGGACAAATGTTAAATAGAAAGAAGGTGATATATAACTTTATTTAATAATAGAAGGGTCAAATATGCAAGGCATTGAGGGGCACAAGTTCATGGGTTTACCCTTCAAGAGAAGATAAATAATAAGCAACTTGATCTATAAGTATGAGTGATACGATGTAGGGTCTAAGCCAATTGGGACGAAAAGCTTTCCCCATTTACTTTTCTCTTCTTTGGTTACATGTTGATTTTCCTTTAGGATGAGGTCACCAACCTGGAAGGTTCATTCATGAACACATTTTTCATAGGCACGTTTGATACACATTTCTGGTAGATTTGGAGATGGTCTGAGAGCATTAAGATGATAGTTCATCTAATAACTCAAGTTGTGCCAAATGGTCTTGGTGAAAGTCATCAATCGTTGAGTATCTCTTTGAGTGAGATATAGAGAGATGGAATATAGACTTCAAGAGGTAAGGACAACCTCAGTACTATAGACTAGAGAAAAAGGTGTGGCAACAGGTTGAGGTGTGAATACTAGTGTGATAAGCCCATAAGGAAAAAGGAATGTGTGTGTGCCAATCCTTTGCAGTATCACCAACTACTTTCATAAGACTTTTGTTCAAGGTTTTATTAGTTAATTCCACTTGGAAATTTTTTTGAGGGTATTAAGGTGAATAAAAACTAAGTTGAATGCCAAAATTGAATCAAAAAAATTGCCGCAGGGTTTTGTTTTTGAATTGTTTTTCGTTATTAGTGATGAGGCGATGAGGAACACCAAAGATATAAATGATGTGATGATTGATGAATTGACATATTTTCTCATCTTTTGTAGAGATGAGGGGTACGGATTCCACCCATTTAGTGTAGTATTCGTTAGTAGTAATAATCCATTGATGGCAGTTGTGAAGAATGAGTATTAATCTCTCTGATAAGATCCAAACCCCATTGAGAGAAAGGCTAAAGGTCTCATGCGACCTATAAGGTGTGACTAGGTGTATGATGAAGATTAGTGTGTTTCTGAGAATTTCACGTATTTTTTAGTACATAAGTCACAACAATCGTGGTTGAGGGTTGGCCAATAATATCCAAGGAGGAGAATACATTTAGCAAAACTAAACCACTGAAAGTGACCTCCACAAATTTTGTCTTGAAATTCCTTAATGGTATAAGAAATTTTAGAAATTGTAAGGCATCGTAAGAGGATACCATCAAAGCCAAGTTTATAAAGAAGGCCTCCCATGATGACATAGCAAGAGAGATACTTTTGAGAAAGGCCCGTGTTGCCCATTAAAACTAAGGTCTAGAGGAAAAATTTAAAGGGAAAGGTAGTCCGTAAATTGCTTATACAAAAGGTCACGTGGGTCAGGTTCAACGGTTCTAATGAGGTTGATGTCTCAAAATAAATAAGAAGGTGATTACAACCTTTGTATTGTGACAAATATTTTTGAATTCTGAGAAGACAAAGTGGGTATTTGAGATGCAAAACAGGCCATGGTATCCACAAATTTTTTAGTGGAATGTGGGGTAGGTTTGAAGTTCATAACAGTCAAAGGTAGTCAAAAGTATGTCCACATGATGTTTATAATTTTTAAGTATATCATTACAACATTGGTATATACCATTGACTTGATTTATAACTAGTTAAGAGTCTCAAAAGATATTAATTTATTTAACATCTAAGGTGATGGCGGCTTACAGACCCAATATGAGCACTTCATATTTGACGATAATATTAGTACATTCGAAATCTAGTTTGAAGGATAATGACATAGGTTCACTATCATGAGGTATGAGGATAACGCCTGCACCACCCCCATGCTGACATTTGGAACCATTGAAGAATAAGTACATATGGTAAATGGTATTTTACATCAAGTGAGGGGTAGCGATGGATTCATCTGGGAAAATCAAAGTTAGAGGGTTGATCTCCACCAAGAGGTGCGTCTGTAAGGTTGTCAGTGATAGTTTAGCCCTTTGACATATTTCTGGTGGGTGGATTCAAGGTTTGGGGCTGTAAGAAGAATGAGCCAACGTACAACACATTGGTGTTGGTAAGGCTTGGCATACATGTAATGTAAGGGGTCAGTATTGGTGACGAAAAATGTTTTTTGGTTGAGTAGGTAATGGTGAAGTTTAGTGGCGATAAAAACTAAGGCTAGGAATTTTTTTTTAGGCATGGGTGTATCTTGTTTCGTAGTCTAAAAGTGTACGAATTATGAAATAAATTTCTTTCTCTTGGTAGTGTTTCTCATCGCGACGAGAAAGTATGTCACCCAAGGAATGATCAGTAGCAGAAATGTAAAGTTAAAAAAAGGTTTGTCATCTTTAGGAGGAATGAGCACAGGTGGTTGAAGAAGGATTTTTTTTAATAAGGTGTTAAATTATTTGTGACATTCATCATCCCATTTCAAGGAGACATGTGATTTTTGGAAGAAGATGATGAAATGGGTGATAGTGGTCGGAAAGCTGCGAAATAGAATGAAAATTAGATTGTAACTTTCCTTGCAAACTACAAATTTGAAAAAGGTTGGTAGGCAGAGGCATTTCGAGAATAGCCTTGATTTTAGAGGGATCAAATTCTATGCCACACAAAGAAAAAATAAAACCAAGGAGCTTTCTATGAGAGAACAGTGAAGACACACTTCTTAGGTTAAAGGCGAACATAATACTTAATGAGATGATTGAAGATGACCTTAAGGACAGTAATGCATGTTTGGCCCGATTTTTAGATTTGGAAAGAAGATCGTCACGGGAAAATTTCAATATGTGATGCATGATGTCATGAAAGATTGATAGGTCATATCAGGATGGTATGTAGCACTAGCATTTTTAAGACCAAAGGGCATGACGCTGTAGTAGCCAAATCTCCCACAAGGAGTGATGAAGGTGGTTTTGTGTTGATCTTCCGAGGTAAGTAATATTTGGTTATCACGAAAGAAACCATCCATGAGTGATAGCATCTCGCCGCTGGTGGTGAGATCAACAAGTTGGTCAATACTTAGTAGAGGAAAGTCATCTTTGGGACAAGATAAGTTAAGGTCGTAGAAATCCATGTAAATGCGGAGTCCCCCTATCACTATTGTGACAGGAATGATATTAGAGATCCATTGGGGATAATCAATGGGTAAGATGAAGGAGACCGAAAGAAGGCGTTGGAGTTCTTCTTTTACAAGAAGGGAAATGCAATGATGCATTTTCTAAATCTTTTGTTTCACGGGTTTGGATTTAGGGATGGTGATGATATTGTGGACCACAATGTTTGGGTCAATACCGAGCATATCAGAGTAGGACCAAGAAAAAGCGTTGTTATGATTCCGGAGGAAAGAAACATCTAAAAACTGTATTCTATCTTAGAATGTATGGGTCATCCTAAGTGTTAATATTTGATTTCGATGGTCGATTCATTTAACACAGTTTGTGTCTCAGAAGTTAATGAATGATGAATATAAGAATCTCATGCACCAGATGTAGGTGAGAATAGACTCATCATCCTGACATTGAATGAAGTTAATAGAAGGTGTATCATCATCAATCATGTCGGGATATAGGAATTGAAGAGATGAGGGAGCCTCACCATCACATTGTTAAGTCAGTAGGTCCCAATGGAAATGGTGTTCACTGAAATTTTTTTTTAGGAGGAATAGATTATGGATCCATAGACTCTATGGGTGAAGGTGGTAACACCCTGAACTGTTGTTACTTTCTCATAAGCATTCAAGTGTTGATATGTGATTTCTTGTAAAAGGATGTGTTCCTCCAATTTATAAATCATGCTTGATCCATGTACTGGGTGAATTAATTAGTTGTCACTAATCCCTGATGTATCTTTCAAAAAAACCACACTGACTACAAATCGATCTAGGTTTGTACTTAGACTCTTATTAAAATTATTTCAATCTAAATAGTTGAAAAAAACAACATATTAATTAATGAACAAGTAACCTGATTATTTATAAAGTTAATCACGAACCTTGCATTTTTCCATAAATGTAACACCCTGAACTGTTGTTACTTTCTCCTGAGCATACAAGTGTTGATATGTGATTTCTTGTAAAAGGATGTGTTCCTCGATTTAGAAATCATGCTTGATATGTACTATAATTTCTTTGCAGATTGCAGATCTTGACTGAGTCAGAATGTGATTAGACTCTTTTATTTATTTCATTTTGCATCCGAGTTTAGTCTGATCTCAGAATGAATTATAGAGTTATCCATCTATAAGATCTAGTCTTGGATCAGTGGAATTGATCCAAGTAATGCTTAAAGTTTGTTTATGATGAATTAAAATCACAGACCTTGAACAAGTTGCAAGGTCTAAAGCATTTAATAAGCTAGTCAGGAGTATGACTCAGGCTGATCGAGTAAAATGAATTGGTTCCCGATATGGAAGTATATCTGGAAGGTCTCGATCATGGACCAGGTAATAATTCGTTACATACGATTCTGCAGCAGAACAGGAGCTAACCCTGTTCAAGAAGGTATGAGGTAGGTCTTTCTGAGTGTACAGAATGTAGACCTAACTGGAATTATTAAGTGATTAGTAACCTAAGACTAAAAACCTAACCTAGGGGTTAGATTAGTGTTAATCTAACCTAGACCTAGGCTAAGTGTTAATGTCCTAAGTTAGTATCTATGTGTAATGTGGTTAGAATTTGTATTATCCTAAATTCTAACCTAAGATACTAACCTAACTATGATCAAGAATGTAAAGGGGCCTATGGAGGGGTGCGAACCATGGGTGGTGTTTTCTATGTTATTAAATGCATGGGATAAGGATGAAAGACAGGTCTTGGCGGAGGTTTTGGGAATGGCTAACCTGTGCCGACGTGGCAGGTCGCCAAAACTGGAAATGAACTTGGGATTTTATTTGACTGTCGCCAACTTTGGCGGTCGGTGGAAGTGGAGTTTGAGCGGGAAAGTTGGTGTAATTACATTCAATGCTCTCGGTAGACGAGCTCGGAACTCGCGAGAAGGCATGCAAACAGGAAGTTTGTTGGTTTGTTTGGCTTATCGCGATTTTTCGGTTTTTCTTCTGCCTGTTCACTGGTTCTTTGCACCAGTCTTCTTTGTGTTGCATGGCGAGCATGAGGTTATCTAGCTCTTTTCTCTGGCAAGGAAAGTATATATGTTTTGGAGATAGCAAAATTTTGTTGGTCGCTCTAACTTGGAAAAGGAAAAGGAAGTCTGAGCTCTTCCAGTGGTCTGCTTCGGAAATTTGAGCAAAAATCCAGGCATGTTAGGCCCTAACCTTTAAAAATCTTGCTGTCTTTCAAGTGATTTCATTAGAACAACTCTGTTCAAATGATTTATGTGAAGATTAGATGAATTTATCTATGAGATGTCTTGTGTGATTTTTCTTGGTTCACTGTATCTCTTCTGGTTCGATTTTTCATTTTCCTCTTGTTGGGTGTTTGTTGAAATCGAACTTCGACTCTATTTGTTTGTGTATTCATTCTGGCTTATGCATGTGAGGTATTTATTGACAAGATTCGAGTGTTCGGCCTGTTTGGCGTGAGCCCTTAGAATATACCTGTGTGTAGTATAAGACCATTGTGTGTCTTTCGATTAGTGGTCGCTGTTCTTGTTATGGAAACAGTATGGAACGATTTGATGAATACTGTAAGATTTGTTCAGTATTATCGAAATCTTTGGAAACTCTGTCGTGGGTTTTGTTGACTGGTAGTTTAATGATACTTTGTGGGTTTCATTCTGTCTTTTAATTTTTAGTTTGGAACAGGCAACTGTTGTGTTACCGTGTTACCCAGTAGTCCTTTTTTTGTGGAAACGACCTGTAGTTACTGGGAAGTTGTTTTCCTTGTTATTGTGTTAGCGGGATTACTTGACACTGTGTACAATATAAATACATCTGTATTTTTATTTATAACGACTCAGTGGAGTCCTTGATTGAATCACATATAAACTATCTATTTGTGGATGTTGATTCATCCTTGATGTTTTGTGAATGCTTGCTTTAGTGGAAGTCCTTTAGAGAAAGGAACAGTCCTTCTGACTATTTATTTGTAATAAATAATCAGTATAGAATGTCCTGTTATGCTTTTTCATTTCTATGGAAGCTGTTCGAAAGTTCGAAGCGGCTCAGTTTACTTTTCTTGCTTGAAATGGGTATTCGATTTGTTTCACTTGTTTCATTCTGAACGTTAGCCATGAGTGGCATATATGTATTTATCAACAAATTTCATAGTATGTTGCTGTAGGGTTCAGTGGTTATAAGTGCAAAACCTTTAACAGTTACATTGTGATTATATAGATTTAGACTATTGTGGCTTGGACGACTCTGAGGAGTCGATTGAATGATTCATTTTATTTTTGAGCCAATTAAAGTTAAGTTGTAGGTATTTTAAGTGCCGGCGACTTAATGGAATAACATGTATTTCGATTTTGTTATTGCGATTGGAATTCCTTCGTGTTTTTGGGATTTTGAGGTACAGATTCTTAGGTGGACATGTACGTCTTCAACCTGTGCAAATTAGTGTAAAATGATTGGCAGAGAGTAATTTGTTGTCTGATTATTGTTATGCTTCGTTGATGAATGTCAGTATGAATTCTTATGCATTTGCTTGAATTGATACCTCCGTTTGAATCATTGGAATTCTGGAAAGGTAACTAGTACTTCTGTCTCCTTTTGAGCTTGACCTTGGGACTGTCTTTGTTACTTTTTGAGGTTCCTTGAGTATGGATGACCGTTTCGTGTTCTGACCTTGTTGGGTAAGTCGAGAATATCACTCCAAGACTTGCATGCGGCAAGGTAAGGATCGTTGGCTGAATTCCTTTCTTTTACTTCAGTCCGATTTTGACTGAGCAAGAATATGTATGCTATGTTCTATTCCAATTAATCTGTCCGATTCGACTGTGCATGATTTGGAAATACCGTGTGGGCAACATAGCATAGTCCTTTGGGAAACCTTAGATTGTTGATGCAATGAGGTTGTTGTTTTCAGCGATACGCTTGTAGTTCTTGTTTTCAACTTGTGTCAATGCCTTACTGTGTAAAAGGAACTAGCATTGGGCTTAAGGTTGATACATGAATTGTTGATGTGTTAGTTGCTGTACAGGAGTTTTGCTGTGTTTCTATTTTCGCGATTTAGAACAGTGATCTTGCTTGCGGCTTGTCTAACTTGTTCATTTTTATACTGGTTGAATGTTTTCATATGTGAAGGCAGTACAGTGATGAACTTATGTGAAAGGAAGTATGAATGGTTTGGTTCTTTCTCTTCCTTTATTTAATATTATTGATAATTGACTAGCTGTGGGAAATTGTTTGTAACATATTGGTGGAATCCCGAATTGTTATGATATTTCCTTTTTGGAGAATGAAACAATCTGACCAATGTTGTGATTTGGATTTAATGATTGTTGTGTACATTCGTTCCTTGTTTCTTAATATTTGATGAAATATTAGAAAGTGATTAAGACTATTTGTAACAATGATAGAGTTACATATTTGTAATTATTTTGTGTTACAAGGGCATAGTCTGATTATGTTTACTTATGTGAATATCAGATCTCATTTAAACAGGGTGTTTAATGAAAACAATTGATGGATTGCAATTGTTTTAAAAGTTAGTGCTTATCATGCTCAGTTCATTGAACTGACTCATGTTGACTATTTTTTCAGATGGTTGCCGTAAGAGGTAAAAACAATGCAGATCTGGCAGGCTGATCAGATAGTTTATTTGATTTATAAAGAATTACAGCTTGATTTTATAGATGTACTATATGTGAAAAGATGTTTCTTTTCCGTTAGCATTATATCAAGCATGCTGTTGCATAAAATGTAATTGTATGAGTTTCGAAAGGAATGAAAATAAGTGTTTGATACTTATGTGTTGTATTCTATTATGAAAGATGAACTTCTTCGGTTTATGTAACGAAGGGGCATAGTTATCTTTGTATAATATGGATGCTTTTGTGATTGACAATGAAAGCTTGTAAGTAATTAGACTAAATTCTTATGAGTATTTAGTGGTTCTAATTTGCTCTAGCAAAAGCAATATTGTAATTTAATTATTGTCTCTCTAGAAGATAGGTTAAAATTGAGCCTAAAAGAGAACGCTAAACAAGTTGGATTGAATTACTAATCCCTAGTCCTAAGTATAACAGGACAATAGTAAATTGGATTCTTAATCATTTATATCTTTAAACTAAAAAGTATGATATAAATTCAGTTAAGAGAACTGATAGGCAATCAATGGAGTTCAGGATGGCAATCTCAAGCATAGGTTATGAGATATTGTCCCATTCTGTTGCTTTAGAATCAGGTGTATTCTAATAACTCCTTGATGAGAGCGTGACCGTAATACCTCTACCAGTAATGAGTCTTTTAGAGGAGGGTCGTCTTAAGACAAAGAATCCAGGGATTTGGAAAGGCTAACCTTAGGGAAAAGTCTTTAAAAGTAATTTAAACTCAAGTGCGTAACGCTTGTTATTGGGTAGATCTTCTCGAGGCGGATTTAAAGGTTGACGACATAAAGTCGACTGCAGGGCTGTACCTCCGAGAAGATTAGGATCTTCTCGAAGTTACAACAATGCAGGTGACTTATGGCGACACCCTTTGCATTGATCGCTAAGATTTACACTTGATTTCGCACGAGTTACCCTGGGACCGATTAAGAACGTGGTCATGTTATAAGACTGCCTCGGAGATTTGGGGTATCATGACACACTGGTTGAACTGCAAGGTTGAACCAGTATGTCATCATATCCCTAATCCTCGTGGGCATCCATATAACATTATCACCTTGTTAATCTGCCTCCGAGTGATTCAGTTGTGAAAGGAAGGACTGACAGTAGTCAGTATAAGACATTCTATATAACATATGAATGGGGTGAAGGACGTATTCCAGATTGACGAGTATGCCGTTAAGGAATACGAGACATGAACAGTATGTTTCAAATCTTTGGCCAAAGTATCGCAAGCTGCTGATTGCGTTGTCCTAATTCACCTAGTCTAAGGGATGAGATGCCGATGAATAATGGTAACAGTTATTCAGTTAGATTCCTTGGACAGAGCATTCTGAATCCTAGATTAGGGAAGAGAACCGCCAGAGTGTTGTGTTAAATAAAAACACTAACTCTTTTTACTCATGAATAGATCGGTAGATTACCGAGTCATGGAATGAATAGATCGGAGGTATTCCGAGTCATTACAGCTGCATATGGTTGTCTGTTATATAAATGGTTATTTGGATTGTGAGTTCTAAATTATGTATTTAGAACCAGTATGCAATTATCAAAAAAAAAAATTGACTTGTTCTATTGTCTAAAATGAGGATGTTACATCTCAATAGTTATGTCTTTTAATACAAGACCATGTTTACTAAAATGAGAAATATATTATTTGATAGTGAATTGAAATATCTATTCACACAAATCTTGCTTCCTCCTTTACAAGATTTGGTCCTATTTGAAAAATTATGATGTTTTGACCATATATGCCATACGCCCAAGGAGCGTGAAGCTAAGTTATTACATATGAACAAACTCAAGTACACTGCTAGCATTCCTTCTATTAGCTTTCAAATATATTTCATCCTTAAATTTTATGAAGAAAAGCTAAAGGATGAGTTAGTTGTAGCAAATGGGGAGTTATCTTCAACAAGATGAGAATGGATTCAAGACCAACAAATGTGAGAAAGAAGGTCACTTCTCTACTTCTTTTTTTCTACAAAACCAAGGGGAGAGACCCTAACAATTCTTATCAAAAGATGAGCCTAAGAACACACTAGATATGGATATAAATGCAACTCCGTGACTAAACACCCAATTAAGTGTCACATGTGACATAACCACACATTCATAGTGAAATAAATAGACCTGAATTGCTCTATTGTAGAGATACGAGGATATCCATAACTTGTTGGTTTTATAACAAGGATCTAAAGCACATCCAAGAAAGCATGAAGCCAAATTTATAACAAAGAGAATTATAAAGATACTCAAGATGAAGCAAAAGTCTCAAAGGGGTAGGTCAAAAAAAATAAAGGAGGGTTTGACCATTTTAACTTCATATGTGCCTTGTCCATTGAGCCAATCTTGCAAAGCTGAGATGAAGGAGTAAAAAATAGCACAAGAATCACTTTAGTTTACACAACTGATTCAATTCCCCATAATTCAAATAATTAAGAAACCACATACACTGAGATTTACCTAATTATCAGACAATTGCAACTTATAATCCAAATTATAGCATTATATAAACTTGTTAAGAGCAAATGAAACGATAATTTCACAAGGATTTATAATTAAGTTTTTTGGTGATTACACATCAGACCTCTACACCTAATTACCAAATGACAATTCCAATAATCTGAGTGAATACACTTCTGACCCAAATGATAGCTTCCATCTAAATCCACTATTCTCATTTATGGCTCAACAAAACAGACATGCCACTCTCTTAGACATTCATTACAATGTATTTGAACTGATTATTGTTAATATTAACTCTAACATCTAGATTTTTTTTGAAAAGAAACACCTATAGACTAGAATACCAAAAGGGATTAGAGATCCACTAAAGAATGACAAACTAAAATATGATTAGATGAGGCATGTGCTTCATCTATTTATATAATCAAGAGAACATTCCATAATGGGTTTGGAAGGAAGTTTAGAGCTTGAGAACTAATGAGAAGAGAGGAACAAGCATGCACATATCATTGATTATGGCTCCACCATTGATCAAATGACACATTGGAACCAATTGGAATTAAATTTAAGATATCCAGGGCCACATTCACACTTGTTGAGAAGCATGACACTCTTAAGAAACACAAGGGAGGCCCCACACATGATCAATTCAGAGAAGTGGATTGAAAAATGGTGGCAAATGCTAGAAAATGCTACCAAAACTTCTATCACAAAAATACTATGAAATACCTCACTCAATGCGCCCCAAATTTGTTCCTACATGTATCCCTCTTTGATAAGATTTCCAATGGTACCAATTTTATCTGAATTTGGAGGTCCTAGTCAAAAGTTATGGTCAAAAGACCAAGTTGTTGGTTGTGTCCTTGAAGTCTCCAAGTTTGATGTCCCCAAGCAATTTTCCATTTGTATTTTTGGTCTTCAAAATTAAGCTCATTAAAATACCCTATGACCAATGGCTTTGTGCCACATGTCCATCTCAGATTGGTGATCTCTAATCTTTATTTTTCCACCCATAGTGAATCCATGTGTCCTATTTTATTGGGTTTAGGGTCTCGAGGTCACCTTTCATGGTTTTTTCAAGGCTTGTTGGGTCTCAACTTCCAAGGAGAATGGTGACCCATGATTGGTCCATGTGGACCAATCATGTGTTTATGGTTTCATGTGATCTCTATCTCCTCGAGGGCTCGGTTTGCTCAAACTTGGTCACACTCCATCTAACCACGTGTTCCTCTATTATCGGCCTCAGGCTCTCTAGGGTCTTGGGATCCTCGGGCCTCCCAACTTGATCCTTGCTCTTCTCAAACCCTCAGGACTATGGATTACCATCATTGGTCCATGTAGACCAATCACAAAATTTCATGATCTCATGTTTTTACTATCACTTGGGAATTAGCTGGTTGGATCTCAACTTTCTCGGGAGCTTGAGTGGCTTGTGATTGGTCCACATGGGCCAATCACGAGTGACCCGAAAACGGGTGCTTGAAACTAAAATTTTTAATCGTGTCAAAGGATCTTCAAATTTAATCAACTTAAAAGGATTTTATACTTCCCAAAGTTGATTAAAATCTGATTTAGGACTGAATTCAAAATGAAATTAAGTTTGTAATTTACTCAAAATGTCACTGTTTGATCGAAGCCCCCAAAAATCATTATTTTAGATTTAATTGATTTCTTAATTTTATCAATTATTGATTATAGTTGCATCCATATTTATATTATGAATTTAAATTACTTGAAAATATCATAAACTAAAAAAAAATCAGAACACAACACCCAAATTGTTTACGGGGTTCAGAATTCCTACGTCCTCGGGTTCGTGGTGAACTGATCCATTGATAATGTTAAAAAAATATAAATACAATAACCTTTACATTAACCAAAAATGAATCAAAAACCTGAAAAAATATGTTTTAAACCTTCAAAGGACGTTAATGGAGCTCAGCCTCTGTCCTTCACCTTCCTGATCCACTTCCAACAATGTCTCCCTTTGGTTCTACGCCTTCGTGTGACTTTAATAGAAAATAAATCTGTCACAAAGGCTCTAAATTGGAAGAATGATCTCACCATCATGATCGTCTCAAAATTATGAGCAACTTTCATATATAACTCGAGATATGGAAGTGATTAGGAGTGCCCCAAAATTGCACTTTTTAAAACCTGCCTTCTTATTCCTTTAACACAGACATGTCATTGTCTTCTATAAAAATCTGCGAGCTCAATTTATAATCCAAGAGAGCTATTAGGTGAGTTGGTTAAGTGCTTGGGTTGGTATGGGTGAGATTAGGGGTTCAAATCCCCCTTTTTCTTTGGTAAGGTGGTTTAGATTTTAATTGGATTTTGAGTCATTTTAGCCACCGTGGACATTGAGGATGGGTATTTGACCCAAGTTTGGTGCATAGACTTGTATAATAGTTGAAGTGTGGTGTGGCATATTTGGTGGGATAATGCGTGGCTATTTATATGTGGAAGTTGGAATATGGTTAATCACGCCCATGTAATATATGTAATGTGATCCAATTTCAAAGTGATAATCAATATAATGTGGCTTGACAATATAGGCCACATGTTGAATCTGAGTGAAATTGAACTTGTGGTGGTAAGCCACGTGGTGGCTTGAGGACCCACCACATCGGTGTTGATATAATCATCCTCGTGATGACTGGGCTCCCCTCCATAACAAAAGTTGAACCTCTTGTTCCACCAAGCTATACCATTTTACGATCGTTGAAGATCGGTGGTGAAAACCTCTCAAACCTTTGATTTCGCAAATGCACTTTTGCCACATGTCATAGTGCTATTGGTCCATTATTGACCTGTTGACCAGAGTTTCCTTTCCCATTGACCAAAATTTGACTGGACATATCTTGAGCTCAAAGTGTCCATTTTTTACGTTCTCATAGTCATTGGAAATATCTATGAAGGCTCTATTACACTAGCATGGTTTAGGGAAGTTTAGGGAACATTTGAAATTGAAATTGATCCCCTGATTTATGAGACATTCTGATTCTTAGTCCTCGTGCCTTCACCTTTTAACCTTCCTCATTCCTTAGTCGATCATTTTCCTAGGCTTAGAATTTCATTCGACATTCAATGCCTTAGCTAATTTGAACTCGGGAAAAAATGTGAACCATGTATCCTTAATTACACTTAACTAAGTGATTGTCTTGGCTTATAAATGTAGCTCGATTA
>JAHRHJ020003170.1:0-249791 GCA_019776745.2 Taxus chinensis | reverse complement strand
AGGCCACTTGGCTCTATGCATTTTTTGGTATGTTAGATTCTTTGTGTATACGGGCTCTTTGAGCGTTTGACAATGCATAGTGAATGATGGCATTGTATATAAATTTGATTATATATGCTTTCTAGAATGTATGCAATGGAAAACAGATGATGCAAATGTTTGCTTTCTTTTTGTGTTTCATGATGCTGATACATGATTTTGTAGATATATTGTGATCTTAAATCTTAGTTTCTGTGAGAAATTTGGATACCTCATGATTTGTTTTGGCAAAGTGATGAAAATAATCAGTATGATGAATAGATTAACTTGCCCCACTCCTAACTCCACGCAACTAGTAAGATGCGAGGGCTCATCACCAAGAGCCAAGAAGGGCGCAAGTTATGGAATATGGTGAAGTGATAGTGGTGAAAGACAGACGAAGCTTTGGTGGAACCAAATGAAAACTACAAGATTTATTCTACCTGAATGACTTCATAGTTTTGGATGCAACTTGCTTTGTGGTTTATCCAGACTTAGACCCGTAGATGGCCACATAGTAGACAAAATCTGGGTTTTTAGGATTTTTAACTCTCTTGGAATTTTTGAACATCTGATTCATTCGTTATTGACTCAAAGTTTGAATTGATTGTTTATGACCTTTTAACATTTACTTTGTTTAGAGGACCCCCTACACTTTGCCCCATGCTACCTGTAAGAAACATGGGTTTATCGCCGTGGGCAAGGCATAGGTGAGTAAGAGCATTTCCATCCTTTCCCAACCCTACGTCACTAGTAAGAGACGCAAGCTTATCACCGAAGGTTGGTGGGGTAAGGAAATGTGTAAAAAATAAAATTTTCTGTTTAATCACTTCTTGACTTGTCTATTTGAGTAAGATGTCAGTATATTCTTATTTCCAAAGAGATGTGCATATGGGATAGATGTGACACCATGAAGCTTCTAGAACAGACCATAGGCAAGACACCTATCCTAAGAAGAAATCAAAGCGAGAACGAACTTGCAGATCTTGGTATGGTTACCATTAGGACTTCGTCATGTCTGATTTTGTTTGATAAAAGATTCTGAGTTGATTGATGATATCGAAGACGGAGAAGTATGATTAAAGAACTTTATGCCAGAAACATCACGAGTTTGAAATAATTTTCTTTGAGAATAGATTCTCTGATCACAATTTGTGTAAGAACAAGTGGACAAAATGATCCTAATTTGTATGAAAATGCAATGTAGATAGTTATATAGGTAGCGTTAGCTACTTACGCGTAGAAACGCTTGAGGTGGAGAGAATTGACTGTTTCGCCAAACTCCTCACCTTCTAGCGTGCATAAGAGGTATGCACCATTTCCGTAGTCCTTTGTGACTTGGTACGGGCCCAACCATTTGGGCCGGAATTTCCTTCCTTCACCGGTCTTCTTATCGATCTGGCTGTCTAACCTTAGAACTAGGTCACCTTCGTATATGTCACGTTCATAGACCTTCTTGTTGTACTGCCGGCACATCCGGTCGGCATAGACTCTATGTCGTTGTTCAACGTCTAACCTAGCTTCATCCAGACTTTCTAATTGAGAAAGACGTGCTTCTCTGTAAGCGTCTTCATCCATGGATGGTAATGGGAAGTCGTCCTTAGGACATGCTTTGTTGATATCTCGAAAATCTATGCAGATGCGTATCTTTCCATTCTTCTTGAGAACGGGAACGATGTTGGATACCCATTGGGAGTAGTCAATTGGCTTGATGAATCCTACCTGAAGGAATTTTATTACCTCCTCTTTTACCATAAGGGCTACCTTGGGCTTCATGGGTCTTGATTTTTGTTTAATTGGCTTCGCATCTGATTTAGTGACGAGGTTGTGCATCGCAATGTGGGGTGCGATTCCTGTCATCTCTTTGTAATTAAATGCAAATGCCTTTTGATGTTCTTTGAGAACCTGAGTATGTATTTCCACTTCCTCTAGGGTTAACGAAGAACCTAACTTTAAAATTCTTGGTTCATCTTCCGTTCCGATATTGACATCGATTGTTTCTTCAATTAAAGAGGCATTACCCTCTTCGAACTCAGGTGGTGCCGGAGGTAGATCTATATCATCCCCGTTTTCCACCGCGTATATATTAGGTTCCTTTTGTGAGGGAAGATTCATTACGGGATTTCCGAAGTAGGAAGATGAATGCGAGATCAGAGATAAATCTAGCGTGTGATAGGAGAGATGTAGTGCTGCAAAGGCATTTAAGTAATCCAAAGTAGCCGCATCATTTCCAACATGGTCTAGGACGGTAGATTTACTTCCGTTTGAAAGAGGATCCATCATTGTTTTTATTAATGGTTCGTTACGAATGGATACCGTGAAATGAGTATCTTCTAGCTCATTGTTTGGAGTAAAACGTGATGCTGAGGTTGCTATTGAATCGGCGAGAAGATTTTTTTCTCGCGGGATTGCTTCAATGGATATGAAGTTGAACGCCTTGCTTAAATCTAATACAGCATTTTTGTAAAGTTGCAAGTGTTCGGCTTAGTTTCATATACCTCTGAAACTTGGTTTGCCACTAATTGCGAGTCTCCTAAAACTCTGATATTATCGATACCAATTCTTTTGGCTAAGGTAAGGCCAAGGAGGAGGGCTTCATATTCAGCGCTGTTGTTTGTGCATTCAAAGTTTAATTTAAAAGAGAATGGGAGGACCTTCTCTTCGGGCGAGGTAAGAATTATACCTGCCCCCGCTCCATAACGGCATTTAGCTCCATTGAAATGGAGAGTCCAATACTTAGCCGGGAGTATGGATGTAGGTGTATCTGCTGTGTTTGCACACTCTACTTCTACCATACAGAGATCTTCTGCTGGCAAGGAACCAACACCTAGGGAAAATCCGATACCTACTGAATCGAATGGTAAGAACATTGGTGAATCTTGTTCTATCAACTCAACGATCTTTGCAGTAGTCCCTAATGATACTATTTCTTTAGTTTTGCCTTTAGGGGTTGGAATTGTTTGGGCTATGTTGGTAGTTTCAAGATCCGTCGTAGGTATCAACTTTTCCTCTGGCTTTGGGTCAGAGGGTTTGTTAAGTTGGTTTGTTGGAAGTTCGAATTCTGAGTGTATACCTGGTCTTTTCTTTAAATCAGCTAGGTGTACGTCAAATGGCTTTGGATCACCTTTGGCTACAAATACCTTTCCCAGATGTAAGAATCTTACTTCTTGAAATAGCGTGGAAGGGATTGCCTTCATTCGATGTATCCAGGGCTGGCTGAGGATCATATTATAGTTAGTTTCCCGATCTATAATATAAAACTCAGTCAGGATTGTTTTAGGTCCTAAGGTGACCGGTAGTATTATAGTTCCTATCGATGTGGCTTTAAGGCTATTCTTAGCCCCTCAAGGTGTTTTGTGTAGTAGAACAGTTTGTTTCTCCATATCCCAATTTTTGGAGAAAAGAGAAAGGAACTATGTTAACTGCAGCCCCGTCATCAACCACTGCCCGTTATACATAGTTATTATAAACTTGTACTTGCAAGTGTAGGGCTGGATCGCCTCGGCGTGCGATCTCAGCATCTGTAGGCATTTTACTTATTTCGAATATGAATTCAACATCCCTATCTGCCTGTCCCGGTGGATAAACATCAAAGTCTATATGATTTACTTGCGCTTCCGGTGGTGGAGTGATACTAACTAAATGACCCAAACCTAACGCCTCTAAAAGAGCAGCCCTGTGAGCAGGGGAATTCTTTAGTAAATCAAGGAATGAAATATGCGAGAAGGTTTTTGTTAGATCATTAATTAGATCGTAAGCACCCATTGGTTTTGCTACAGTTTGCTAGATGTTATCTGTTTCCGGCAGGTGGCTTGGACTTGGTTGAGAGAAATACTCTCGTGTTCTCGTAATTGCTTCAACAGGTAATTCAGAGTCTAACTCTACTAATCCAACTTCCTTAGGTCGTGGTTGACTTCCTAGTTGTGGCGCGACTAACGGATTTAGCGAGGTTGAGGCCTCGTGATCGTTGTTTCCTGTTATTGCACCTTTGTTTGTTCCAGCTGGTTTCAACCTATCGTTATCATGATTTGGGAGTGGATCATTAAAGATCTTGAGAGGGGCATTCTGAGGGGAAACTACCCCTGCGAAGGTATTTGCCGTTGGTGACGTAGGATCTGCTAAGAACATATCCATAAAAAATTGTTTTTGTTCATTTGGCAAGCGTTGTATGAATTTTTTGTAATCACGACACGTTCTAGTGTCATGACCCCGAATTTTATGGAAGCCACAATAAGAATTGGGGTTGTAATTCCCGTTTTGTTGGTTTGGTGTGTATTGTGGCCTAAAATTCCGATCAAACTGTTGCCTATTAGGACTAAAGTTTTGTTGTTTCTGGTTTTGACTTTGGTTTTGATAACCAACAGAGTTTTGGCTTGGTCCTTGTATGGGATTTCGCCGTTGTTGTTGTTGTGGATTATTAAAATCCACCGTATTGATCGTCGGGGTAAAATTGTTGTTTCTTTGGTTGTTTGTTTGTGACGGAGTATTAACGACATTTACCCTCTTGGGCTGGTCAGTTACCCCATCTGTTGTTACCCCACGATTTTTGTTAAGGATTTTGGGTCCTTGATTAACGCTTGTGGTGGTTGTAGTATTTTGAGTAGAGGTGATTAACCTCCCGTTTGCTCCATACGTCTTATGGCCACTATCTATCGCTGCTTGATCAATTCGCAGAGTGCTCTCAAGTACCTCGTCATAAGTCCTTAGTGGGAACTTCTGGACTTCTTCCTTCACTTCTCTGCTAAGAGAATGAAGGAATAAATCGCATAGCTCCATCTGATCCATGTTTGGAGCGCTTGCCGAGGAATAAAGGACTGTGCGCCACCTTTGGATGAAATGGGCGACAGACTCGTTATGTTCTTGCTTGATGTGCAAGAACTCCCTGATTCCTGTCCTTAATAGTTTGTTCATGTCGAAGGCTTTGATGAACTCAGACACGAGTTGTTTGAATGAATGTATGGAAGCTTCGGGTATTCTGTAATACCAATCGAGGGCAATGCCTTCCAGCGTTTTGGGGAATATTTTAGCAACAACCCCATCCCATGGGAGTAGTTCACGAATGGCTGTAGCGTAAGCTTTGATATGCGCATTCGGATCTCCTTCTCCTTTGTACTTGGGCAAATTGGGAAGAGGCCTTGGAAGCATAACGCTTCGTATGGCAAAATCTAAGGGCTCCTTTAAATATTCTGAATAAGTCCCTATCACATACGTCTCAACCATTGATGGTGCCTGTTGAGGAGGCGGTGGCGGAACGGGTTGTTGATATGGCGTAATGTACGCGTTAGCAGGGGCAAAAGGCTGCTAAATGGTTCTACATGTTGCCCCCAAGATTTTTCACATGCTGGGAAGATATAAGAAGTTCATTTGAACATAGGTTCAAGAGTACAGAATATTTTCGAGATCTATTGGTCCATTTGGTTCATATGAAGAAGGAGACCTCTGAATCAATGAGAGATTTTGTAGCAAGGTATGATAGGTTAACAATAAGGATCCTAGAAGATGTGGTACCCTCTGAGAACAACTTGAAAAGGTTCTTCATCAGTGCTTTGCCATCAGAAGTTGGTTTCTTCCTCAGAAGAGCCCAACCAATAAAATTGAGGGAAGCTAAAGACTTTGCAATTGAGACTGATGATGATTTAATTCTTTCTGGCAAAGTGAAAGGACCAAATGGGAAACAAAAAGGTCATAGTTCAAATTCAGTCACCACTGATCCAATGTTCGAAAAAATGGCAAATGACCTAGTTGCTTTTAAGAATCATCTCTCACAAATCACAATGATGAATGCTCCAAGGAGATGAAATCCTCTTGATAGACCAATAATTTCTCCACCTCCTCATAGGCTTGCCCTTGAAGCACCACCAGTCAATGCCATCTGTGACACTGGGGAATCAGAAGAAGGAACAAACACTGAGGAAACTAAAGAAGAAATCATGGATGACTATGAAAACTATCTTGAAATATAAGAGGTTGGCATGCACAATGGCCTGATTGAATATGTTGCTGATGAGGAGGAAAATGATGAAGAATATCTAAGTTTTTCATGTGTTGTTTTCACTCATGCACAATCCAAGAATGGTGTTTCAGCCTCAACAGTTGCAACAGATGATAGGCAGAACAAAGAAGATAGATCTCCAAAACCTCCACTAAACAAGATTATCAGCAGGGGATCACCATTACCACCTTCCATGGAATCGGCTAGAGAGAAATCAGATTCACCAGTTATCAAGGATCACACTGTTGTGCCAAGTAAGTTATTTGATTCTTCTCCTAACTCAAAAGTTGTTAAGAGCAATTCTCTTCTAAATACTGGTTCTGTAAGAACATATAAATTTTAATCAAAGGCTACACCCTCACCTCCTTTCAAGCCAATTGCTACATTTGAAAAGGAGACCCCAACACCAAAAGTAACAAAACCCCTGTCATTTAAATCCTCTCCCATTGCTGGAACCTCTTCATCATCTACCATAAATCCATTTGACTTTGTGGAGCATACAAGCAAAACCAAAGTTTAGCTCTCTGAGATTGAATACCTACAAACAAATCTTGCCAAATTTGACAGATTCATCAAGGCAGTTCATGGTAGTAACCCTTTTTATTCAAGCCCAATCTCTAAAGGCTTATTACCCACACCATCCATATCACCTTCTCAAAACATGTTAGCCCTCAGTGCCTCCAACACCAACAGAGTTGAGCCTTTCTACCTGTCACTTCTCATCAAAGGCTTCTAGTTGAACAATTGCATCATAGAATCTGGAGGATCAGATAATGTGATGTCAGCAAAAGTTACAAATGCTCTTGGCCTCACTTTGACCCAGGAAAATGGCACATGCTATTCAATGGAATCCAAACAAATTCCATTGGTAGGAAGAATCAAGGATGCTTAGGTTGCATTAGCTGATTATCTAGACAAGAAGATACTCTTGACCATCTTGGTAGATGACATCCCAACCTCTTTTGGTATGCTTTTGAGAAGAAGTTTTTGCGGAGACCTAGGTGGAGAAATAAAAATAGATTGGTCATTTGCAACTATCCCAATGAAAGGAGAAATGAAGAAGTTGTTGCCAGTTAGGAAAATGAAATTCACAGTAAGGAAATTTGATGATCCAAGAGCTAACATCCTCTTTCAAGATTGTGGGTTAGGAAACTACTTCCTTACATCACAAAAGGAAAACAACTTGTCCACTCCTCATGGAGGAAGAAGAAGATCATATTTGGAAAATGGAGTTTGATGGTAGTCATTCCAGAGCAGGTTCAGGAGCTGGTGTAGTATTATACTCTCCCTCCAATGAGGTATATCCTTTTTCCTACAAGTTGCAATTTGACAATACAAATAATACAACAGAGTATGAAGCATTAATCTTAGGCATGAATGTAGTAGAGGACATGGGAATCAAGAAGTTGAGATGAAGAGGACATGGGAATCAAGAAGTTGAGATGCAAAGGTGTTGCAGAGGTTATGGTAAAGCAGGTCCTCCAGTAATATCAGGAGAAGAACCCCAGACTCAAGCACTATAGAAACAGAGTGTGGGACTGCATTGAATCCTTTGATGCATTCTCCATTGAAGCTATCCCTAGGGAGAAGAATGAAAAGGCTGATTCTCTAGCAGTGTCAGCTTCCTTAGTGACACCTCATCCTTCTTTTGGATCAAGGATAAAGTGACCATTGAGATGGTGTTCAGGCCTAGCGTACCAGACAATACAAATCACAGGTAGGTCTTCAATGATGACAATCAGATCCTAGCCTTCTTAGAACAAAGGGATAACTTCAATAATATTTTCTTTGAAGGAAGTGAAAACCCACACCGTGAATCAGTCCCCAAAGATTAGAAGGAAGGAATTGAGGGAATTGATGAATAGGGAGTAATCAAACTGAAAGGAAATAAAATCCTCAAAGGCATAGTTTCTTTGGAATATCTCTTTGAAAAGCATGACAGGTTCATCCAAGAGAAAGAAAAACATTCTTCTCAGTGTCCATCTGATTTTGATCAAGAAAACATTGGCACTTCAGAGAATCCAAGGATGGTTAACATTGGTAAATGTTGCTCACCAGAAGAGAAGAGAAAGTTTGTTGCTTTGCTAAAAAAGTACTCAGATGTCCTAGCCTATTCCTATGATGAACTCAAATATTTTCAGCCAAAGGAAATGCATCACTCCATTCCTTTGAAGCAAGGAGCTAAGCCCTTCAAGAAAAAACAAAGGCCCTACAATCCAAAGATTGCCGATGTTATCAAAGAAGAGGTGACAAAGATGCTCAATGCTAGAATCATCTTCCCCATCCACCATTCAACATGGGTGGCTAACATTGTGCTAGTAAGGAAGAAGAATGGGGAAATAAGGATTTGTGTAGACTTCCAAAATCTGAATCAGGCATCTCTCAAGGAAAATTACCCTCTTCCAATCATGGATCACATTTTGCAAGAAGTCACTGGATTTAAAATGCTCTCTTTGCTTGATGGATTCTCAGGGTACAACCAAATCAAGGTGGCAGAAGAGGATTGCAACAAAAAGACCTTCACAACACCTTGGGGCACTTTTTCCTACAGCAGAATGCCTTTTGGCTTGATCAATGCTGGGGCCACTTTCCAGAGAGCAATGGACTTGGCCTTCAAAGATTTGAAATATTGCATTGTCATTTACCTTGATGACCTCACGGTTTTCTCAAAGAGGAGGGGAGATCATATTTGTCATTTGGAGCAAGTCCTTGCAAGGTGTAGGAAACATGACATTTCTCTAAATCCAAAGAAGTGCATTTTTGGAGTCATAGAAGGTAAGTTTTTGGGACACATTGTGAACAAACATGGAGCACACATTGATCCTGAGAGGATCAGAGCTATCCAAGCACTATCCTTACCAACCAACAAGAAGGGAGTTCATTCATTCTTTGGAAAGGTAAACTTCCTTCATCGTTTTGTGCCTAAGTTTTTTGAACTGACTAAGCATATAACTTCCATGATGAAGCCTCAAGCAAGTTTCAAGTGGAATAAGGAAGGAAAAAGAACATTTGAGGAGATCAAGAAAGCCATTACCAAAGCTCCAACTCTTGTATCTCTAGATTTTAACAAGGAGTTCATCATGTATTGCTATGCATCAAAACATACACTCTCTGTTGTCCTTGTTTAGAAAAATGATGAAGGTTTGGAAGCACCCATTGCTTTCATGAGCTATCCTTTGAAAAATCATGAGCTAAAGTACAACCAATTGGAGAAACATGCCTACATAGTGGTTAAAGCTGTTAAAAGTTTTAGATTCTACATTCTCAATTCCCATACAGTGGTGATGGTCCTTGGAAGTGCAATCAAGTCCATTTTGACTCAACAAGATCCTGGGGCTAAGAGAGGAAGTTGGATTGCAAAGACCCAAGAGTATGACTTGGAGATTAGGCCCTCTAATCTAGTAAGAGGAAATGGTTTGTGCTAGTTGATTGCTGAAGATGAAGCTCTCAGGGCTCAGTAGGGAGAAAAGGATGATGTTTTCTCAACCTATTCAGGAGACAGTCCACAAGTGCTCTTTGTCACCACTACTGATGAGTGGTATGTTGATATTGCTTACTACCTCACTTATGGAGAATGTCCTCCTCATCTTGATTACAAAAAAAGAAGAACCCTCAAGCTGAAAGCAACCAAGTTTGTGATATGGAATCATGCACTTTACAAGAGAGGTATGATGGTTGTTTCCTCAGGTGTGTGGATAAGGAGCAACAAGAAAAGTTTCTCAGGGCATATCATGATCAAGCTTGTGGTGGACATTTCTCAGCAATGGTCACTGAACATAAGATCCTTAGAGGGAGATATTATTATCCCTCCATCTTTACAGACACTCAAGATTGGGTTTCCAAATGTAAAGCATGCCAACAATTTGTTGGAAAGCCACAACTAGCTGCATTGCCACTCAAGCCTGTGGTGATTGAAGAACCATTTCAACAATGGGGGCTAGATTTTATTGGTGTTATGAATCCTCATTCAAGTGCAGGGAATACTTATGTACTCACTGCAACTGATTACTTCACTAAATGGGTGGAAGCCATTCCAACCAAGCAAGCCAGCTCTGAAACAGTCTGCAACTTCATCAAGGAGAATATCATTGTCCATTTTGGAGTACCACAGAAGATTATTGTAGAAAATGCCACCTATTTCTCTTCAAAGGAGCTCACTGAGTTTTGTTATGGTTTTGGAATCTCCTTATCTCACTCTTCTAACTACTATCCACAGGGAAATGGTCAAGCTGAGTCAAGCAACAAGAACATTGTGACCATTGTTCACAAGTTGGTAGATGAGAATCAAAGGAACTAGCACAAGAAGTTATATGATGCATTGTGGGCCGATAGGATCACTCCTAAGAAGGTAATAGGTATGTCACCTTTCCAAATGTTGTATGGAGTTGAGGTAGAGATTCCTTTCACAATTGAGATGCCAGCTCTCAAGTTGCTGCAAGAAATAGAAGATGGTCAATACAAAGACTCCATTGACAAGAGGATCCTCTTCTTGGAGAAGCTGGAGGAAAGTAGATGCCAAGTGGTGGATAGAATTAAAGAACACCAATTGAAAGTGAAGAAGATCTTTGACAAGAGGGAAAAGGCAAGAGAATTCAAGGTTGGAGATTTTTTCCTACTTTGGGACAAGAGAAGAGAACCAAAGGGCAGCCATGGAAAGTTTGATTCATTATGGCTCGGCCCATTCCAAATTCATGGAGCTTGTGGTGAGAATGTTTTTCTCCTCTCATACTTGGATGGAATGCCATTGGAATTACCTCAAAGTGGGAAATACTTGAAACTATATCATCAGTGAAAGCGGGTTGTCCCCCGCCTTGTACCATAGGTGATTTCGTAGGTGTGTTTTTCCCTTTTCTGTTGTGTGGTTTTGGTTTAGTTCTATTTTGTTTTTGTTGTGTGTGGTTTGGCTTGTGTGTTTCCTCCTTCCATTATTTCTTAGAATTGTACATGACTGTGTAAGGCCCAATGGATAAGGAACTGGTCAACGTAATATGTTTTGAAACTTGAGATTCTGGATCCTCATGCCGTGCCCTAGCCATGCCTAGTTCACGCCATGACCCCAAGCTAGAGCCAACTGCTGTCTCCCAAAAAACTACTCTGAGTTTTCATAGCCAAATTCAATTTTTTTGAGCTCCTGCCCTTTGTTGATATTTAAGCCAAGTTAGAGATTCAAGAAAATAGCAAAAGTAGTGCCCTAGAGCTGTTTAAACCTCTTTTTTTCTTTTTTTAGAAATCCTCCATTTCCAACGGTCTTTTCATGTAATATCCTTTTTGTAACCTCCATTTTTGATCAAAATTGTTCACTTGTTCTATGGCCTGGGTATTCAAATCATTTTTTTTCCTCCATGCCTCTGGTTCGTGATGGAAATTTTAAAATTGGACTCAAAATGATGAAGTTTTCTTTCTCTACGTATTTTCCACAGTTGAGATGACAAGATTGTTTTCCCCGTCAAATTTTGAACCCAATGAATGTAGGTACGTGGTCAGATTCTATTGGATGGGGAGGAATAGGATTTTTGGTGAACTTAACACTTTTGGTCACTTTGGCAAAAATGGTAAATTTTCCTTGTGGCTCTGCCAAGGTCTCAGGCCCACTATTGAAAAGTAAAAGTGGAGGAGCGGAACGATGGAGAACTTTGAGTTTTTGAGCCTCTTTGCAAAAAGGAGAAAAGTTAAAAAGTGACCCGTAGCCCTGATCAGGCTTTAAAGGGAAAAATTCGAAGTTGAATCCCACAGGGAGAAAGTCAAAGGTGAATGTACATCGGAAAAGTGACAGGCGAGCTTGAGAATCAACAAGTAACTCTTCTGCGTACCCGACCTCCTGAGGTCGTGCCGAGACAGCCGGTGTGGGTAGAATGTGCAGGAAAACTAGTTAGGTAATCTAATGTCTTCGACACGCACTAATGGTATTTGTGAATCTAAGGCAAAGAAGGCCCTTCTAACTTGGACTGGTGTGATAGATCGATCAGCGAGGATGACTGCTCGAAGGCTCCAATCAATATCGAGCTCTGGCGTGATTCGATCTATGGGTTGTGGGATACGTGGAAAATGACCCGGGATGGTTTCGTGTATTTCTCCTGATAGGGTCATATGGTGAATATGGTCAACTTTATGGACGATTCTCTGGCCTAGTCCAAAATTCTCTAGCTTCGTTAGCTGTTGTGTCTAGTAAGGATAACTGTTGAATGATGATAGGTGGAATCGGAGTAGACTGAAATACTAATTTACGTAGGCCAATGTCTATGTCTAATTCTCTTATGGATTCGTTAGGCTGTGGGATCTGTGGATCACAACCATAGACTCTTGGTTGTTGCATCCCGTTATGGTCATACGGGAGATCAAGTTCTAATTCCTAGCATCCAGTAGTCGTAAGCTTTTTCAGCTTCTATGTTTAGAACCAATAGTTGTGTGATCTTCTCAGAATACCTTACTGGTGTTATCGCAACTTGGATTCTTAAGCTGGTATCTATATCTACTAAGGTGTCTCCAGCATCTGGCTGTGGAACTAAAGGATCACACCCGAATGTTTGTTCTCTTTCGAGCCCTTCTACAGTCATGTGGGTATTTTCCTAGGGTAATCTGTAGTTTGGCTGATTTGACCAAAACAGATGTGCTTGGTCGTCTTCTATGTTTAATTCTCAACTGTGCCCTGATCTGTTGGAAGTCTGTTGTTGTTTGGAAGACTTGTATCCTAAGGTTTTGGTCAATATCAGTTATTGCCATACATATTGGGCTGGGGCACAATTGGCTCGAAAATGTATTCCCTGGGCTCCCTAGGTCCCGTAATTGTCATGCAAAAGCAGTAATGAAACAAACTAAAATAAAGTAAAATCTAAGTATACTTCTAGCATATATAATTTCTTTTTTGTATTTTCTGATGCAATGAATTATAAGAAAGCAGCTATTTAAAAATATTTAGAATTGACAACTAAACTAACAACGTAAAACAAACAAAATAACCGAGTGTAGCTATTTGTCTGTGCAATTTCGTATATTTATTCTAAACAACGAAATAACTAATCTATTGCAAGATTCTCGATCCTACCTCAGAGGTGAGGAATGAATCATAGTTTCTCATAACAACTATCAAAATACAACCTTACAGTGGCAATATCGAGAATAGTAACTGAAATAAAATGATTAACTACTTTAATTGATAATTCTAACTAAAACTTTTGAAAAATTAAAACCTGGATTTCGCAGAACAAGGCGAATCCGACGGTGTGTGTGTTACATCTTGTCCCCTCAGTATGATCTCTTCGTTCTTTGTGCTCACGTGAATCCAAAAAGACTGGAATGCTTGTATCAACAGGAATAGATCGGAGCTGGATCAATGGACAGCCTTCAGAATGCAGACAGAATAGAATGCGGATAGGAGAGGGATAGCGCAAGAGTACAGAGCTTGGCTTATGCAATTCCTAGCGGGGTCTACTGTGAATCATGCAACAAAAGCGTCCAGAACCTGAAAATAGTCTGTATGAAGAACAAAACCTGCAACTTTAATGGCTGCCTAGACTATTCATACTCCAAAACAATAATACTACGTTTGCACAAGTTGGATCTGTGGCTTACCAATAGCAACACAAAGCTAAAACAACATGCAAAACAAACTATGCTACCAATCCTAGCAAACTAAAGGGAATACATTTTCACTGCCAAATTTTATGTTTGACTCATGCCCTTCGTTTGAAAATGGTGTTTAATCCCGAATAATGTTTGCACTTTCAGAAGTTTTCTATGTGGTGCCCAGCAGATGCAAAACAATCTGTGTTTAAGCACTCAATTTAGAAAACTAAGAATCCTAAGCAAAGGTCTAACTAAAACTACTAACAAGAAATTTCAAAAGCAAACTTTGGAGCAAAATTCAGAGCCAATCCAGAGCATGTGCACAAACCATGCATTTATAGGAATCCAAACACCCAAAAATCAAATTCAAACTGAACTCCTAAACATTAAACAAAAAAAAAACACTATTCCATCATTAATGCATTCTCAAGTCGGCAAGAAAAGTTGGTAATCACTATATTTCACGTGGGTCACGTCAAAAGAGTGTTCTCAAAACGCGCACATGACCGCCGCTCTGTTAGGGCGGGAGTTACAGGATTTCTTTCCTTCAGGGCGGCGGTTTCGTCAGGAAGAGTGGTTCCAAGAAAAATGAAAACAAAGGGAAAACAAAGCACAAATGGGCTAAGCGGGGCATGCGGGATGATTAACATATCTCCGAATTTTTCTGGATCCCGAACACCTTGCGAAGAGACCTGTATCATCATTGGGGTCACTTTTTGGCACCGTTCCATGCAGTACAGTACCTTACAATTTTGGGTGGTACGTATTTTCCCCGATTTTGAGCCTCTTTGCTAAGTCAAAAGTTAAAAAGTGGGCCATTTTCAGCCCGGAAATTTAGGCTAAAAAGTGAAGTCAAAGTTGAAGCCCATAGGGAAAAAGTCAAAGGTGAAGGCCCACGTTGAAAATTCAAAGCGGATGAGTGGGCCACGGGAACTTTTTTTGAAATTTAACCAAATTCCCAAAAGTGAAGTAAAAGTTCCCGTAGAATGCTCCAGGCTTTCCAATGTCAAAGGTTTCAGCCCGTTGAAAAGTCAAAGTGGAGGAGCGGGCCATGGAGGAACTTTGAGTTTTTGAGCCTTTTTCCAAAAAAGGTTAAAATGTTTAAAAAGGAGCCGCGGCCCCCTCCAACCAGAACGTGCCATGTGTTCTAGTCAAATCGGAGTAGCGGGCCGGTGGAGGAAATTTGAGTTTTTGAGCCTTTTTCCAAAAAAGGTTAAAATGTTGAGAAAAGGGCCATGATCCCATTTCCAATAAGAACGTGCCACATGTCTAAGTTGAAAAGTCAAAGTGGGGTTACGGGCCAATTTGTTCCAAATTTCCAAATCTCTAAAAAATCACAAAATGCAAAGGGCATCCCTCGTAACCACTCCAATCCCTTCCTGTCATGTGGACGACCCAATTTCAGAGTTAGAGGAGCAAATCAAATGGTCTATATTTAAACTGGCAAATTGAATGTAACATTTGCTTTGCAAGATCTAGCTTTTAACCTATCATGAGCGTTTTCTTCACAACAGAGGAATTTGAAAAGGTGTTGAGGATTTGTGAAGTTGTAACGGTTTCTTGCGAAGAATATAATGGCTTCTCGAAGTCATTCCAAGGGCTAGCGATTGATTTCCAAAATAACAGAGTACTTTGTACCTGAAAAACACAGAAAATGCCACATACTTCTTCTATTTTCTCTTCTTCCTTAATTTCTTCCATTCTCAAGATATCTACCAACTTTACATGAGCTTCAATAATAAAAGAAGGAATTTTTTCCTTTTTTATTGAGGGATTGATTGGTACTTTATGACCAATGAGTTTCATTCGGTCTTGTAGCTTCTCCTACGGGTTTGTTTTTCTTCTAACTATAAATGCATGTAAATGAAATTTCTAATTAATGTGTGTGGGCATCTGATATTCTACTCACAACATTAGTTCAAGTAGAGGGACTTAGATTCCCATAGCGTTGGCTTGAAACCCACCAATTTGTCCACAAGACAAATTTTCTCGCCAATGAGACGGGTAGTATGAGATCCTAATAGTTGGGTTGGAAAATAAGGAAATAGAGGCTATGAACGGGTAGCATAAGTTCCCTATTATTTAATTGTTTGAGTTTTGATTTGAATTCTAAACTACATTGAAAATTCATTCTAAATAAATAAAGGAAGTAAATTTAGCTTGAATAAAAAACAAGTGTGTTTAATCTTTTAATTTTCTAGATTCATTCCCGATTAATTAAATAAAACAAAGTAAACCATCTATTCTATTTGTCTGAGAAAGAAACTAATTAAACATCTAACATCTTTTTGTATTTTTTAGAATTTAAATAAAATAAATAAATAAGCTATTCTACAGACACATGAAATTAATTAAAAATAAAATATTACTACTTCTAATAAAATAAACTAAAACAAGGAGTATCCATATGTGACTATTCCTCTGTTGCAGGGTTATCTGACAATGTTATTCTAAAAGAATGTATTCAAAAGTTATTAATCTAAATAAAATAAAATAAACCTCTTCTGGAAAAGCTTCTCCCTCAAGTTTTCCTAAAAGGGAAAAAAATTCTCAGAAGAAATTTCCTATTTTCCGTATGAACTTTCCTTGGCATGAGTAAATCTAAACTAATTAAAAGAAATAAATGATGTGCAAGGATTTCTTCACTTCTTCTTCTAACTAATTTCCCGAGCAGATCCACAGGGATAAGCCATGAAGAAGTTATCAAGGGAAGATTTATGTAAGAAATATTTTGAAAAGAAATACTAGAAATAAAATAAATACATTTGGGAAGTGATGAAATCTTCCGCTTCTACAATTCTACCAACTTAAAACAATGCATTCTTTCTATTCTAACAAATATAAATTAATTAAAGCTTCAAAGAATTTAAGTACAACCCCAACCTGGTTACTACTATACTATGGTATCTTCCCAAAGGTGAGATGTGTTTGTTGTCTCCTCAACTTTGTATCCTCTTCCAAAGATGAAGTCCAATTGATCTAGGAATGTACAGATGATGGCTAGTAACAAAGAAAAACAAGAACTAGCTATGGTTGGCTTGGTGCAAGAAATGACTGAAAGCAAATGGTAGGAAAGAACAAAGAAATGAGTTGGTTGTCTATGTGGTTCCTCTCAAAAATTCAGCAACATAACTTTACCTCAAGAATGTGAAAAATCCAACCCATCATACGGGTAAAAGTTTGGATTTTATAAAAATCATGGGAATGAAGAATTCAATTACATGTGATCGATCAAGAAGTGAAAAATCATCAAAAGGAGAGGTAGTCAACATTCTAAACATATCCAAACAAGAAGATAAAATCAATATGATTCCAATGAGTCCAAAAATAGGCAAAACAATTGAGAAACAAGTGAGAAAATCACTCCTGAAATCCAAACACGCATTGAAAAATGTGTGTTTTAACTCTCTAATTTAAGGTGATAGGACCACCGGTGTAGACAGAATGGCAGTTATGTAACCGTAGAAGGTGGTTACTTCCTGACTTACACATTGGTTGACAATGTAACTTATGCTCACTCAAACAATGCCAAAAGTTTAAAAATGGTCTTGCAAAAGTTTGGAGACAAAACAGAAGGGTTGATTTGAGTCAAAGGAGGGATGAAAAGGAGAGAGGGAAGGATCTGGACCTCATTTTTACCTTGGAATAAGTTTTTATCATCATTGGAGACATTGTGTTTTCCATGTCGCACCATGTAATTTTTGGGTGCATACATATTGCCCCCTCAGAAGAATCGTTTTAGCCATGAATGGGAGTAAAACATGAATTCTGAGTATGGCGCTCCCAAATGGGAGAGTTAGAAATCATACCATAATCACTAATGTGTTGAAACCACACCAATCCAACCTTCCCACCACCTGCAAAAGAGAGACGAGAATCAAGTGCAGATATAAAACATGATTAGACAAAATACTCTGAAATAAAATGAAAAGATTACTTACCATATCCTGCGAGGGTAAGAAATATACCTACTCCAGCATGCCAACCCTACATACACCCACTCAAAGTCAACATTAGAAAACCAAATATACTATATATATGTTAATTTTTACTTTTTTTGGAAATCATTTGTGTTTTGCAAGTTTGTCTAATTTAGAACTCCTAATTTCTGGTGAATGTTTCATTCGTGAGTATGGTTAAATTGGAAGGGATTTAGAAATGATGGTGATGGACCCAATGAAAGTGGATGGGGCTCAGGAATAGGTTAGAAGCAGAGATTTTGGTCTTTTGTGTTAGGCTATGGATTTTTCTTTTTGAATGCATTCGAGAAGAACTTCTAGGAAATTCGTAATTGAAGCAGTCGTAAGGGGTCTCAAAGAGATGGATAGGCAAAGTGCCTTTATTTCTTAGTCTCATTTTTGTGTATTTATTGATTTTTTTATTTTTGGCTCATGTTGAGCATTTTGACCACACTTGTCCTATGGTGGGATTGTACATTAGATAAGACATTGACAAACATACACATATATTGACATATTTTTTTTTGGTTCGACACTCTTTTTAAGAGTTGATTTCATTGTAATTCATCTCATTGTGTACTCTTAGATGGTTTAGAATTTCAATGTTTTTTTTGTTTTTGAATGTATGTTATGGATGATGATGCAATGTGATAAAAAAATGATATACATATGATTATGAGTATGGTAACAAATTGTAATTTGGGAAAAAAAAACTTTATTTTCAAGTAACTTTTAGCATTTATGTTTCATTGGAAAAATGTGTTGAATATGATATGATGATAAGATAACCTCACTTCATTCTTAACTCCACACAACTAGTAAGATGTGAGGGCTCACCACCAAGAGTCAAGAAGAATGCAAGATGTATGTTTTGAATAATGTGAATGATAATGACCAAGAGACAAGAATTTTGACAAGGATTTACTGAGAAACCTCCAACCCAACCCAAACCAAGATTAACTTAACCAATTTAAATGAATTTTTCTTGCAAGTTTTAACTAGAATTAGATTCATAGATGGCCTGTTGATTGAAAAATGGTTTTAAGAAACATATACATCTAAGTCATTTTCTTGATATTTACCTATTTTGACAAGGATCATTACAACCCAACCCTTATTAACTCATTAATTTGGAATTTTTCAAGTTTTTAGAAGCATGGATTTTTTGATAAGATTGGTTTGTCTTTCTTTCTTAACATATACATCTAAGTCATTTTCTTAGGATTTTTTAGAAGATTTTATTTCCTTTGTTTATTTGAACCCTACACCCCCTTGCCTTGCCCCATGCTACTAGTAAGAAGCATGGTCTCATCACCGAGGAAAAGACATAGGTGAGTAAGGGAACTTCCCTCCTTTCCTAATCTCATGCTACCAATAAGAAGCATGGGCTCATCACCGAAGGTTGGTAGGGATGAGAAGTGTAGTTATTTGTAATGAAATATTTTTTGTGTTTATTGTTTCTATTTTTTATTTTTTTAAACTTGACTTTGAGTTGTGATTTTTGGGAAGAAACATTTTCCCCTAATCTCAACCCCACACAACTAGTAGGATGTGAGGGCTCAACACCAAAGATTGAGATAGGTGAACAAGAGTTCCAGGTGAAATGTTTAGAATGTTTTTGTTATAGAGAGATATTTTTAGGGAAATATTTATCATCAAGAAGCTTCTAGTGAAAACCATGGGCAAGAAGCACCCAAATCGAACGAAACCATGGAGAAGACTGAGTATGTAAGTCCTTATAAAGCAATGTCAAAATTTGTCTCTTGAATGAAAGTGATGATAAATATTATAATAGTTTGAATGTATGAGAAGAATGGTGAAATAGGTATGATTAAGAGATTTTCCAATGTTTAAAAGTCAAAGAATTACTTGAATAGTAAGTTTCTTTTTTACAATTTAGACAACATGATAATGCACGTGACAAGACAATATGAATGCAATGAAGGATAATGTGGAAATGAAATGACTATATATAGAAATGTCTCAGGTGATGTGAGTCAATGGTTTCATCAAACTCCTCACCTTCCAAGGTACACAAATGATAAGAAGGATTCTTGAAATTTCCATTTTCTTGACAAGGGCCTAATACCTTGGGTTTAAACTTACAACCCTTATTTACTATTGTATTCATCTGAACATCTAATCTTGGTGTATGATCCATCTATTTGAATATGAAGCATTTGTCAACCTATTTGTCATGCTCTTGACATATCATGTTCATATGAACATGGTGGTGTTATCAACTTTTTTTACATAGGGAGTAATGATCATATTTGAATATTTTTACACTATGGGATCATGTCTTATGGACATGATGAGCTTGGTTTTTTCTGACATGTTTGTATCTAGACCAAGGTTATAAATGGAGAAGCCCTAGAGATGGATTTGGTGAGTATCATTTTGTCAAAATCCTCTTCTCTTCTGATACTTTCTATCATATGTATATCTAAACCAAGATCATCAGTAGGAAGAGAGGATAGACCAAGGAAATTACCAACTCCTTGCGGTTCAAAGGGGAGGAGATCAGCTCAATCACTCTCTAAGAGTTTCATAATATCTGTTGTGGTTTTGATGGACACATTTTCCAAAAATATCACTTTACACTTATCTATTTTTTCCACTTCGAATGTTTTTGGGTCATCAACCTCAACTTTCAGAACATTCTTAGTGGTTGTGACCAATTCCTTTGAGGGAAGTGGTTTTTTTAGCTGGTTCATAGGGAGCTCATATTCCAAATGAGTCCCCAGTTTCTTCTTGAGACTCTCTAGATGTATATCAAAGGGTTTAGGATCCCCTTGAGAAAAAGACCTTTCCTAAATGGAAGAATCTAACTTCCTGAAATAAGGTGGATGGAATAGCCTTCATCCAGTGAATCCATGGTCTACCAAGGATTATGTTATAATTTGATTCCTTATTGATGATGTAAAACTCAGTTAGAATAGTTTTCATCCTGAGGGAGACATGAAGAACTATAGTTCCAATTGAGGTATCTTTAAGACTGTCATACCCTCACAACATGTTTCTAGTAGAGGAGAAATTAGTCTCCCCATATCCCAACTTCTGCAAGAAAGAGAAGGGAACTACATTCACAACAGCCCCATCATCGATCATAGCTCTCTTGATGCAAATTGTTATATACCCAGACTTGTAAATATAAAGTATCTCCTCTTCGGCTATTTCACCGTCAGATGGCATCTTGCTTATATCAAAGACAAACTTGGTATCCCTATCACTCTATCCTAGAGGATGTATGTCAAAGTCAATATGATTTATTTGAGCCCTAGGTGGAGGCATAACATGAATTAGGTGACCAAGACCCAATGCATCTAGCAATGTAGAATGATGTGCATGGGAATTCTTCAACAAATATAGAAATGAAATGTGAGAAAAGGTCTTGTTCAAATCTGAAATCAAATCATAAGCTCCTACATGTTTTGAGACTATAGGAGCATCATCCTGCAAGAGAGAATGAGTGGGAAGAGGTTGTGAAGTGTACTCCCTTGTCTGAGTTGTTGCGTTAATTTCTGGTTCAACCTCTAACTCAACTAATCCCAAAATCTTTGTATTGTTGTTTGAGCCTAGGTTAGGGGAAACTCAAGAGTTTTCAGAAGTTGAGGCCTCATGGTCATTATTCCCAACAGGAATACCCTTGTTTATGTTTTGAGGATCTACTTTAATGTCTTCAAGATGTTTAGGGAATGGGTCCCGATAGATGCCTAGGTTTGCATTCTGAGGTGCAACAGGTCCTGTATAACTAGGTTGTGAAGTCCCTTTAGGATTCACTAGAAACATGTCCACAAAGAGTTACCTTTGATTTTCAGGGAGTCTTTGTATGAACTTGTTTCAATCCCTACAAGACCTAGCATCATGACCAACAACATGGTGAAAACCACAATATAGATTGGGATCATAATCTCTTGGCCTTTGATTCAATTTTTTTGTTGATTATAACCCCAGGTTATAGTTTTGAAACTAGTTGTTATAACCATAATTCATTTCCCCTTGGCCAGGATTTTGGTATTGGTTTGGGCCTTGGGTTTGAGCTTGTCAAGGAGGGGGATGGTTGACATCAACCATGTTGATAGAGGAAATATAATTAGGGCCTCTTTGATTTCCCATGTTGTTGTTATTATTGTTAGTGTTACCATTGTTTGTAAAACTAACATTCTTTGTTTGATCGGTAACACCATCCATGGTAACACCATGTGATTGTGATTCAAAACCTTGGGTCCTTGGTTATTGGCTCTATTGTTTTGATGGTTTGTGTTGTTTTGGTTAGGGGATACCAACTTCCCATTGAGACCGTAAGTCTTATGCCCATATTGATAGTGGCTTGGTCGATTTAGAGTGCACCTTCCAACACTTCCTCATAACTACAAAAGGAAACTTTTGGACTTCCTCCTTGGTCTCTTGATTAAGTGAGTGAAGGAAGAGGTCACAAAGTTCCATTTGGTCCATGTTAGGTGCACTTGCAGAGGAGTAAAGAACTTGACACCATCTCTGAATGAAATGGGTAGAAGATTCATTTTGTTCCTGCCTAATATGTAGAAACTCCATAATCCCTAATCATAGCAACTTGTTCATGTCAAATTATCTGATGAATTTGGAAACAAGTTGTTTAAAGGAATGTATAGAAGCTTTTGGAATCTGATAGTACCAATCTAAAGTGATTCCCTCAAGATTATTTGGAAATATTTTAGCTACTACAACATCCCAAGGAAGTAATTCCCTAATGGAAGTAGCATAGGCCTTGATATGAGCATTTGGGTCTCCTTCTCCCTTAAATTTAGGAAGATCAGGAAATGGGCATGGAAGCATGACACCCCATATTGTGAAATCAAGGGGTTCTTTCAAATACTCAGCGTAAGTGCCCATCACATAAGATTCCACCATTGAAGATGCTTGATGAGGGGGAGGAGGAGGAGGAGATTGGATATGCCATAGTGTACGTATTGACCAAAGTGTATGGAGCTCCTTGATACAACGTATAAGGAGTAGGGAAAGTATACGCGTCCATCTGAGGGGATTTTGAGTACATATGCAAGTAAGGAGGAACAACACTAGGATATGGGCTAGTGGGCATAAAACCAGGGAACATCACATTTCTCGAAGGAATGGCATTTGAGAATGCACTTCTAGCCAGCCCTTACGTAGGATAAGCATGAGATGGATGAGGACCCATCCCTAGTGTGTCAGAACCCATGAGAAGATCACCCGATTTGATTAGACTGGATAACCTTGTTGCACATGATGTTGATTGGTTGTGCGTTGGTAGGGGTGTATCCTTTGTTGTCAATGGGATACCCCATGTTCTGCCCTATTGCATAAGTTGGTTGTGAAGGTTGGGAACTTTCTAGTTCTCTAATCCTCCCTAATAAAGTAGAAATAACATCATGGGTGAGGATTGAGTCCCTTGTTTGGGTGCCTGTTGTGTAGGGTTTGGTTGAGAGGACACATGATACCTTGTTATAAATTGTTTAGTGTTGTCATTCTTGTTTTCCTTGAAAATAGGAGTTTCAGGATTTGTGGCTGATACATTGTTGTTGAACATTTCAGAGGTATGAATCTTCATCCTGTCCAAGGACTCATCTATTGTATGAAGGGGATTAAAAATTCATGTAAAAATGTCATCTTCTGTAGATTTCATGCTAATGTGAGGTCTTGACAAGACTCTAGTGTAAGGTCTAGTTTCATCTGTAAAGGTCATGTTGTTTGAATTGGATACATTATATTGCATGTTTATAGGTTGATCAACCTCCTCTATTCTCACATGACTAGTGGGGTTTGAGACATAACTAGGGGAGGCTTGCACATTGTTTGTGTAGTTGTCAGCCATCCTGAAAGGGAAGGGGATTGTTGTGGTTGAACGTTGGTGTAGTATCTATCAAAGCCAAATGGCCCACCAAACTCTCTACCAGACATATTTGGGGAAGTATAAAATACCTACCAAAATAGGGGAAGAAATGGAAAGGTGAGATAATAGAAATGAAAGATAAGGAAATAAGAAGGAACTAGTCCTTCACATCAGGTTCACCAATTTTGTACACCTGAGAATCAACACGTGATTTTAGATGCACTTGACTTCTCGAGGTCATGTTTGAGACAACTAGAATGTGTAAATTGGATGGATAATTGATAGGAAGCTAAAGGATAATTAGGGGCTAAGAACGAGTAGTGTGAATTCCTAATAGTTGAATTGGTAGAAAGGGAAAGAGAGGCTATGAATGGGTAGCATAAATTCCCTATGGTTTGGTTGTTTGTGTTGATTTGAATTCTAAACTACATTGAAACTTCATTTTAAATAAATAAAGGAAGTAAATTTAGTTTTAATAAAATACAAGTGTGTTTAATCTTTTAATTCACTAGATTCATTCCCAATTAATTAAATAAAACAAAGTAAACCATCTATTCTATTTGTCTGAGAAAGAAATGAATTGAAAGAAACTAATTAAACAACTAACATATTTTTGTATTTTTCAGAATTTAAATAAAATAAATAAATAAGCTATTCTACAGACACAAGAAATTAATTAAAATAAAATACTACTACCTCTAATAAAATAAACTAAAAATAGAGAATAGCCGGATGTGGCTATTCCTCTGTTGTAGGGTTGTCTGACAATGTTATTCTAAAAGAATGTATTCAAAAGTTATTAATCTAAATAAAATAAAATAAACCTCTTCTGGAAAAGCTTCTGCCTCAAGTTTTCTAGAAAGGGAAAATCTTCTCAGAAGAAATTTCCTCTTTTCCGTATGAACTTTCCCCAATAAAAGTAAATCTAAATTAATCAAAAGAAATAAATGATGTGCAAGGATTTCTTCACTTCTTCCTCCAACTAATTTCCCAAGCAGATCCACAGGGATAAGCTAGAAGAATTATCAAGGGAAGATTTATAAGAAATATTTTGAAAATAAATACTAGAAATAAAATAAATACATTCGGGAAGTGATGAAATCTTCCGCTTCTACAATTCTACCAACTTAAAACAATGCATTCTTTCTATTCTAACAAATATAAATTAATTAAAGCTTCAAAGAATTTAAGTACAACCCCAACCTGGTTACTATTGTACTGTGGTAGCTTCCCAAAGGTGAGATGTGCTTGTTGTCTCCTCAGCTTTGTATCCTCTTCCAAAGATGAAGTCCAATTGATCCAGGAATGTACAGATGTTGGCTAGTAACAAAGAAAAGCAAGAACTGGCTATGGTTGGCTTGGTGCAAGAAATGACTGAAAGAAAATGGTAGGAAAGAATAGAAGAATGAGCTGGTTGTCTGTGTGGTTCCTCTCAAAAATTCAGCAGCATAACTTTACCTCAAGAATGTGAAAAATCCAACCCATCATACGGGTAAAAGTTTGGCTTTTATAAAAATATGGGAAAGAAGAAGTCAATTACATGTGTCGATCAAGAAGTGAAAAATCATCAAAAGGAGAGGTATTCAACATTCTAAACATATCCAAACAAGAAGAGAAAATCAATACAATTCCAATGAGTCCAAAAATAGGAAAAATAGCTGAGAAACGAGTGAGAAAATCACTCCCAAAATCCAAACACGCGTTGAAAAATATGTCTTTTAACTCTTAGATTTAAGGTGACAAGACCCAATGTAGAACAGACTGGTGGTTATGCAACCGTCGGGGCAGTTACTTAACCCACTTATGCAACCATTGAGGGTTAGTTGCAACTTAGCTCAAAACAATGCCAAAAGTTAAAAAAAATGGTCTTGCAAGAAAAATTAAAGTTTGGAGACAAAACAAAAGGGTTGATTTGAGTCAAAGGAGGGATGCAAAGGAGAGAGGGAAGGATCTGGACCTCATTTTTACCTTGGAAGAAGTTTTTATCATCATTGGAGACATTATGTTTTGTGTGTCACACCATGTAATTTTTTGTCTGAGAAATGTTTTTTTATTTTACTAACTCTTTAACGTTTAACATGTTTCATGATGTTTCCGTGATTTGCAGGTTTGTGTCGTAAGAAAGGAATTATTTTGATTCATGTCGATATCCTTGAGCCATCAAGGAATGCTTTAATTCTTTATAAATCCACATTTTTAGTTCAAAATAAAAAATTCAAATGCATCCCCACCACTCGGTGGTACAATATATTCATTGGATTTTGGGGGTTTCGGGCCTCTTGAACATCCTCTCACTTTGCGTACAAAATTACAAGGTGCAATTTGGTCCCTGATTCCTGAAAGACACGAATATTTAGAGTATATAGGAAGTGTATGCCCATACTTCAAGTTTGTGGGTTACTTATGTAGAGATGCATCTTGAGATGTATGTGAACTTTGTAATTTGCTTCGTTACATTTATGCAAGGTGCATTTTCATCCCCGTGGATTACTTAGGACAAAAGGTAAAAGGATGATACATGACACTATGAAGGGTGTTTAGAAGAGAATTTCAAGTTGTAACTTGTACATATACATTATCATACCCATGCATGATGTGCCCGAGTCCCCAAGCCCATGGAGGATTGATACACTTGGTGTATTTACAAGTAAATCCCCAACGACTTGAAATATAAAAAAGGGGCAAGGAGGGATAAAGCACCAAATGGTTTTTCACATTATTAATGCTTCAATTAAGGAAGTATATAACTCAAGGACAATCCCATAGACCGCACTTTTTGTTTAAAACATTTGATCATGTTAGCCTTCTATTGAGTTCTAGTTGTCTTCTGAATCTTGAAATATAGTGGTATAGAGGCTGGAACTAGGTACAAGTCATTTCCACATCCCACAAGCTAGACACAAGGTTATTAAAATAAGTAAGTGCCCTAGCCTCGTGAACTATCAGTATTTCTATGTGAATTGTGAATCATTGAGTGTTAAATTTAAAAATTGGAACATCATGGTCAAATATTTTCTTTAGGTCATAATAAAAAGATGCCACAAGATGAATACGATGCCTAATTTCCATCAAATTACTTCCAATACGACCTCCCATTTTAATAGAGTAATGGATACAAATTTGGGTGGGACAGACCTAGCCGAGTTCAACCTAAGATTTAAATCCCCTAGGAGAAGCAAGATGATGGAATGTATTGATAATTGAGGTATTGCATTGGCTACCGCCTTCTCTTCCTCTGCTTAGTACCCAAAGTCTATCTAGGCATGTGCTTAGAACTATATCCCTATAACCAGGGATGGAAGTGGTTCCCTTATATTATTTCTCACATCAACTTGAATTGACAAGATGCTTGGCCTCCCTAATGCGATCCATGTAGCTAATGTAAGTATCAAAAAAGGAGAGGAGTAACGGAACAAAAATTCAGGTGAGTTGAATAAGATAATGAAAGACCAATGGTTAATAAATCCTAGAGATTCAGTCACCCAACTCTCAAAGAGGTTGGCTCAAACAAAATTTATTAAATATGTTATATGACTAAATCCTTGAGGCTTAAACATAATTAAAGACTTGTGGATTATTAAATATCAAGTTTGAATTAAGAAAAAGACATTGTAAATAACTATTGATGTAATGAATGTCATGGGATTTTGATTAAATATTTTTAATGTATTTATGAAAATATGTGAACAACCAACGTGATGGTTATTAAATAATAATTAAAAACTATAAGAGGCATATCAAACTAAAAGGAGGTACATTAATTTGAATCATTGTGATTATGAGACAAGAAATTGTAATTGTGATTCTAAGAAAGAATATTGACAAAGAGTTTGAAGAATCTTATGAATTGAATACGTGGAAGTAAATTCCAAGGCTGAATAGGCACAGATAGGTGGTGGGAAAAGAGAGGGGCACTAGTAGTGTCCTAACCAGGGGTACAAAGTACAACCTTGGATGGTCCTGGATAGGGAAAGGTGAACATACACGAGGTGTATAACACAATTCCTTAGATAGTGTGGCCATAGTCTGTGTATCTGTTTCCAGAGTTTGGATTGGAATTTGGTACAAGAATTCATGTGAATTATCTCATATAAGTATTATGTCTATAAAATATCTATAAGTTTATGTAAAAATCAAAATCTAATAAAAGGAAGTTAATTCTTTTGTTTATATTGTTAAAAACGTGTAACTAAATGAATTCGACATATTTTGTTATGTATATCTATAAAAATGTGTGCTTGTATTATTGAAAATAGTGAATTATTTTAATAAGTCAATAAAATACACAAATTTAGAGGTCTGTGTCTATTTTTAATCAAAATCTATTTAAAGTTATGTAGAACAAGACCAAATTAATGTTATTGAGTGAATTTGAAGCATTCTTGTAAGCTTTAATGGTGTATCGGGCTATATTATCTGTTTTCTAAATTTTGGGTCGTGTTTGCTATGTTTCTGTATTTTACAGTTGTGTTTCGTGGCTTTTACTCTATTGCCTTTGTTCCATGGATGTCTAAATCCACTTCTTTATGCGGGATTTTCTTTGGTACACGGGTAATTAAAACTCTTCCATGTTCCACATATTTTTCTTTGTTATGCGGTTATGTTTTTCACTCTGTGGATTTGAAAATTAATCTTAGGATTATATTGATGTATAAATATTAATCAACTATTGACTGTAACAATCTAGCTTGCTCAAGTAAATATCATCAAGAACATAAAAATGTATCAATCTTCCGCAATAAGATCCTGTTGTCAAGAATTATCGATTGTGTCAAGTTAAAAGTTGTATTTTAGTTAGTCATAGCCAAATTTTAATCTAGGAAAAATTTCACATTTCATTTGGTATCAGAGCCAATTATCCTCATTAAAATACATTCTATTGTTTGAATGTATGAAAGGAAAATAAAAACATGTTGTGAAGTAATAGATTGTGGTGATTTTCTCACAAAGATAAAATTGTTTATATACCTAGAATGGTAGACAAAAAAGAATGGAATGGATTCACAGAATGATATGGATTACAACGAATTTGAGAGCATAAAACCAATGTCAATTGGGCAAGGAAGTAAATTATCTTTTTGAGAAATTAGAAACATTAAACATCCAATTTGCAGAAGCTATGATTGATAAAACTGATAAGTCTATTAAATCAGATACAAGCACTAAATCAAAAAAGAAATGTAATAAGTTTGAAAATAAATTAAGAAAAAGAAAGCACTCTTCATCTGATGATGATGATGATTCATGATAAATTAAATGAAACTTATGATTCTTCTTATTCATCTAATATTAATCAAGCTAGTTCAAGTAATAATTCTAAAGACATTTTCAAAACTTTGCTAAGAAAATTAAATTCCTTAATATTGTGGAGAAGTAGGAACAGGGGAATATAAGCTGAAACTTGGCTATCAAGATTAGAAAGATATTTTGAATTACAAAAGACTAATAAGCTAAACAGAAATCAAATAGCTTCATATCAGTTGAAAAATGCTGCCCTTAACTTAGTGGGAAGACACATTAAGGTCTGAGAAAATTAAAGCCCATAAATTGCATCTCCTAGAAAATTTAAGAATTGTTTAAAAAGAATATATGTCTGAACATTTCTTGCAATAAAGAAAAAATGAATTTTTGATCTAAAGAAATTCCTTAAAACATGTAAATGAGTATAAACAAGCCTTTGAAAACTTAAACAAATTTGTGCCTTTTATTTCTAGGATAGACAAAGTTGTTAGATTCATCAATGGTCTAAGGGAAGAATATAAAGCTAGTGTTTGGTGTGGTAAACCAACTTCATTAGATGAGGATGCTCAAATTACAAATCAATTTTAAAAATACAAGATTGTAGTTCAACAAAAGAAATAAAACTATAAGAAAAATAAAGAATTATAATTTCTATGAACTCAAGGTCTTGGGCTATTGGTGAATCTAGTTTGAATCTCAACTAAGTTCCATTCATCATTTTCAAGATAGTTCAAGTAAGAATTCTATGGACACCTTGAAAGACCATATGCTAGAGAAGTAGAACATAGTGGGGCGCTCTAAATGTCGATCACTCAAGAGGAATTAAAAACTAAAAGCCCAGAAGAACTCAAATCCCACATAGTTAAATTTCTCCTCCACCACTCTAGTGGGGAAACTCATTAAGTATAATAAAAGTGTAAACCATCCAAAGTTTTCCAAAGAAAATTTAAGGTTGATTAGTTAAGAAATATGGTTGTGTCTAGATCCACCTAGGTTCAAATCCTGCTAGGCATGATCCCCTTTAGGGTGGTTGATGGTGGTGGCGGGAGTTGCAAACTAAATGGTTGTAATAAAGGCTTCGGTTGGTGGTTATCAATGGTGTGCAGTATTTGCATTGTTGGCATAGACAGTGGTTAGTGGCTCTAAAAATGGTCGGTGGAAGAAAAAACTCATGGTTAGGCTTCGTGGTCAACAATTTGTGTTGGTTTAATTGTAATATATTTTCTAAAGTACATTGTTATAACAAGAAAGTGCCTATACCAACCCTTTCATTCATACTTCCGGTCAAAATCATTTATGAATTAAAAAAAATACTTTAGATTTCCAAAATAGAAAAAGAATCAAGAGTATGTCAAAAATAAACCAGAGGAAATTAAATGTTGGACTTGTGGAGATAAAAACTTTGTTAGGGGTTTCCCTCAAGAAAAAATAAAATTTGGGATAAGAACAACGACAAGAAATCTGATGATAAACATAAATAAGAAAATAAAAATATGAAATTTTATGTTGTTGTTGATACAGGTACAGTACATAAGCAAGTGTCTCTGATTGAAGTAAAAGGGTTTATTAAAAATACAACCCTTGTTTTCTTGATTGATTTTGGTAGTAGTCATAGTTTTATATCTCCTAACTTAGTTGACAAATTGAATTTATTTTCCAGAAAAATTGAACCAGTAGCTGTAGAATTGGTTGATGGAAGAATAATAAGGAAAACAAGAGCTTTAGTTGAAGACTTAGATTTTCAAATAGATAGTATTATATCTAGTGAATCTTTTCATGTGATTAACTTAGGTCAATATGATGTCATTTTAGGGATGACTTGGTTAGAAAATAACCATGCTCTCATTAACTGTGAAAATAAAAAGTTTGTATTCAAGACCATATGCAAATACTCATATTTTGCAGGGAACTAAAAGACAATTAACTTTGAAAACTATTTCTATTGTTGTTCAACTTAAAGAGGAGTCTTAAAGAAAAATGTAAAGTTTTTATGCTTTGGTTACTCAAAATGATAAACTTAAAGTAGATATAGATGTTCATCCAGTAGTTTAAGAATTTATGGATGTTTTTCCTTCTGATGTTGAAGAATTTCCACCTAGAAGATCTGTAGAACATGTTATTGATCTTATTCTTGGAGCTAAACCAGTGTCAAAAGCACCTTATAGACAGTCTATACCTGAATTAACTAAGCTTAAGACACAATTGACTGAATTATTAAAACAAGGAAAAATTAGACCTAGTGTTTCTCCTTGGGGTGCACTAGTATTGTTTGTTAAAAAGAAAGATAACACTATGATACTGTGTATTGACTATAGACAATTAAATAAGCTAACTATTAAGAATAAATACCCTTTGCCTAGAGTTGATGACTTGTTAGATCAATTGAATGGTGCTAATGTTTTTCTAAGATTGATTTACATTCTGGTTACCATCAGATTAGAATAAAGGATGTTGATATTGCAAAGACTACTTTTAGAACTAGATATGGTCATTATGAGTTTGTGGTTATGAATTTTGGACTAAAAAATGCTCCAGCTACTTTCATGAACTTGATGCATGATGTTTTTAGACCTTTTCTAGATGTATTTGTGATTATATTTCTAGATGATATCTTGATCTATTCTAAAAATGAAGAAGAACATGAAAAACATGTTAGGCTAGTACTTGAAACTTTAAGAAAACATCAGTTGTATGGTAAACTAAGTAAATGTGAGTTCTTTAAAACTGAAGTATCTTATTAGGACACATTATCTCTGAAAAAGGAATTGCTCCATATCCTTCTAAAGTGAAAGTAGTACAAGTATTGGGATATACCCAAAGATGTACAAGAAATTAGAAGTTTTCTTGGTTTATCTGGTTTTTATAGAAGATTTATTAAGAACTATTCTAAAATAGCTAGTCCTCTCACAGACTTAACAAAGAAGAATAATGCATATCATTGGTTTGAGGAATGTGAAATTGATTTTAATAAATTGAAAGAAGCATTAACCTATGCACATGTGTTATGTATTCCTGATTTTTCTAAGCCTTTTATTGTTGCTACTGATGCTTGTGGTTCTGGTATTGGTTGTGTACTAATGCAAGATGGTAGAGTTGTATGTTTTGGGTCTAGAAAATTGTTGCCTACTGAAAATAATTATCCTACTCATGATTTAGAATTGTTAGGGATAATTCATGCTTTGAAAATTTGGAGACATTATTTGTTAGGTCATAAATTTGTTTTGAAAACTGATCATAGAGGTCTGCAATATATTTTTACTCAGCCCTTGTTAAATATGAGACAAAGAAGATGGGTATAATCACTAAGTTAGTATGATTTTGAAATACAATATGTTCATGGTAAAGAAAATTTAGTTGTTGATGCTTTAAGTAGGAAAATAATGTTTGCAAATGCTTTGTCTTTAGAAAGAAGTCAATTTGATCAAGAAATAAAATATGCATTGCCTACTGATAGCTATTTTGCTTAATTATATGATGGTTTACAAAATGGAACATCTAATGTACATTTAAAAGATAGGCTTATTCCTTATTTGTTTGGTGTGAATGGATTGGTTTATTATAAAGGTAGATTATATATTCCTAATCTTCCTAGTTTAATACAAAAGTTTTTGATAAATTCTCATGGCATTCCTATTGTTGGACATCTTGGTTTTCAAAAGACTTACTTGTAAGTTAAAAGGAATTATTTCTGGCCTAGGATGAAACAAGACATTAGGAAGTATGTGCAGTAGTGTCTGACTTGTCAAAAGGTTAAAACTGAACAATGTAGTAAACCTGGTCAATTGCAGCCTTTGTATCTATTCTTGATTGGAAATGGGAGTCAGTTAGTATGGACTTTATTACAGGTTTACCTAAGACCAAGAATGGACATGATGTTATTCTTGTGGTGGTTGATAGATTGACAAAAATGGCTCATTTTATACCAATCAAGATCAAAACCTCTGCTTCTGATATAGCTCATTTGTTTTCTAGGGAAATATTTCATTTGCATGGTCTTCCTAAAGATTTAGTGACTAATAGAGATCCTAGATTTACTCTTTCTTTTTGGAGGTCTATATTTGATGAGTTGGGTACTAGTTTGAGATTTAGTACTACTTATCATCCTGAGTCTAATGGTCAAACTGAAAGAATAAATAGAATCTTAGAAGATATGCTTAAGATGTATACAGGTGAGAAACCTAGAAATTGGGAACAATATTTGCATTTGATTGAGTTTTCTTATAATCAAGGTTATCATACTACAACCAAAATGACACCTTTTGAAGTTGTGTATGGTAGGAATTTTACTACTCCTATTTCATGGTCAAATCCTAAACATAGATCTTCCTATTCTAATGATAACTTGAAAGAAATGAAAGAAATCATAAACAAAGCAAAACAAAAGATGAAAGTTTCCCAGATAGATATAAACATTGGGCTGATTCTAAAAGAACTGTTAGAGAATTTAAAGTAGGTGATCAAGTATTTCTTAGAGTAAAACCTAAGAAGAGTTCTTTGAAGTTAGGAAAATATGCTAAGTTAGCTCCTCGTTTTTATGGACCTTTTGAAATTCTAGAAAGAATAGGAAATTTAGCTTATAGATTAGCTTTACCTCTTGAATTGTCTAGAATTCATAATGTATTTCATGTAAGCTTGTTAAAGAAATATGTGTATGATGCTAATCATGGTATTGTTGGAGAAAAGTATAGTTATTGAGCCTACATGTGAATTCAAAATTAAACCTGAAATGATTTTGGAAAGAAGGACTAAGGACCTTAGAAATAGAGAAATTAAAGAAGTTAAAGTAAAATGGAATTTTTGTGATGTGGAAAGTGCTACTTGGGAAAGAGAATTTTCCTGAAAGAGAAATATCCTGATTTGTTTAGCTAATGACTTGTTGTTTTTTATGATTTTCAGCATAGACTTGGCACTACTGAGGGCAATATATGATTCAAGGAGGGGAGAAATGTTATGTGACTAAATCCCCAAGGCTTAAAATAATTAAAGACTTGTGGATTATTAAAGATCAAGTTTGAATTAAGCAAAAGACATTGTAAATAGATATTGATGCAATGAATGTCACAAGATTTTGATTAAATATGTTTAATGTATTTATGAAAAGGTGTGAAAAACCAACGTGATGGTTATTAACTTCCAATGAAAAACTATAAAAGGCATGTCAAACTTAAAGGAGGGATATTTTTTTGAATCATTGTGATTCTGAGACAAGAAATTGTAATTGTGATTCTAAGAAAGAATATTGACAAAGAGTCTGAAGAATCTTATGAATTGAGTCTATGGAAGTAAATTCCAAGGTTGACTAGGTACAAGAAGGTAGTGGGTAGAGAGAGGGGCACAAATGGTGTCCTAACCAGGGGTACATAGAGTACAACCTTGGATGGTCCTGGCCAGGGCAAGGTGAACATACACGGGGTGTATAACATTCCTCTCATAGTGTGGCCATAGTTGGTGTCTGTTACCTGAGTTTGGATTGGAATTTGGTACAATAATTCATGTGAATTGTATCAGATAAGTATTCTGTCTATAAAAGCTTCATAATTTTCTATAAAAATAAAGCTCTGTAAACATCAAAAGTTAATAAAAGGAAGTTAATTCTTTTGTTTATATTGTTAAAAATGTGTAAACAAATGAATTTTGCATATTTTGTTATGTATATTTGTAAAAATGTGTGCTTGTATTATTGAAAATAGTTAATTATATGAATAAGTCAATAAAATACACAATTTTAGATGTCTATGCCTATTTTTAATCAAAATCTATTTAAAGCTATGTAGAACAAGACCGAATTAATGTTATTGAGGGAATTCAAAGTATTCATGTAAGGTTTAATGGTGTATTGGGCTATATTATCTGTTTTTTGAAATTCTGCGTCGTGTTTGCTATGTTTATGTATTTTACAGTTATGTTTCGTGGCTCTTACTCTATTACCTTTGTTCCATGGATGTTTTTCTTCTTTATGCAGGATTTTATTTTCTACATGGCTATTGTCTTCTTTTTGTGTATTTTTCTTTGTTGTGCGGTTATGTTTTTCACTCCACAGATTTGAAAATTCATCTTAGGATTATATATTGTTGTATAAATATTAATCAACTACAATTGTAACCAATCTACCTTACTCGATTAAATAACATTAAGAATGTAAAAACGTACCAATCTTCCACAATAAGATCTATTGTCAAGAATTATTGATTGTGTAGAGTTAAAATTTACATTTCAGTTAGTTAGAGCCAGATTTTAAGATGGGAAAAATTCATGTTTCAAAATAAATTGAAGATTCTATAACATTTTTGAGCCCTATAATGGGGGAGGAGTCTAATTTTTAATTTTAGGAATGGATGTGCTTTTTTATTCTTCTCATGTTATTATCAAACCATCATATCCATTGGGGGGAATTAGTCAACAACACCAACCATTCTCAAATGATGAAAGTAGTTATTGTATCTAGAGGAGAATCTTCCATCCTCCAAGAATTATTCATGACTTCATATTTGGTTTATAATGTTACATCCTAGAGGATTTTCTCGAGGATAAGGCAGGAAATGTACCCCACTATCTCTAAGGTATATGTTGTTTATACCCAACTTAACTTGGTAAATTATAAGGCCCAATTTAGAACAATCATTGATGTATTCTTTTCCCCTATAATCTGCTTGTTTTCCCCTACCTGGAAATATGAGAGAATAACCCTTGAAGCCAAGATAAGATTAGCTAGGTGGGGATGTTACTTCATTCAATTCTCAATGTTTTCTTACATTTGGTTAAGTGGATTTACATGAGTTCCATATGTTTTTCCTAGTCATATGGATAACAAGTGTGTGTTATTGGAATTGGTCAAACAACTTGTCCATGTACAAAGGATCATAATATCCAAGTACAAGGTGACTATCAAGTTCCTTAACAGTGTTATCAGACATACTTTCCCTTCCTTGATCAAGGAAAAGCTGATCGAGGCTGAAATGAGAAGCTTCACTATTGAGTAATTTTCCCCAAGGAATAACTATGACATTAAATGGATCTTACATAAGGTTTTAGGGTCCTCTTTAGAGCATGAACCTCACTACGAGGATTACTGGATGGATTACAGAGGAGGAGAAGATGTCAGACTGAGAAATTTTCAAGGATGTCTCTAACCTATATTTTTTATTTCAAGGTGGTCATGGTTCCCCAAGAAGTGGTTGATGATAAAAATAAAATGAATTCATAATACACTCTGAATAATACTGCACAACTAACCTTCCCTCTATAAACTTGGTAGTTTAGGAAATAAAAAACCTTGCATCACAGGATTGCAGATGTCACGAGGATAAACCTCACTTGTTCGTTCGATCAAAACGTTTACCTCAACTAGTAGATAAATGTTGTTCTTAATGAATATAGGGTCAATGGAATTCTTGGTGATATGCTACCACCCTTTAGAAAGGAGACAAGTACCATATAAAGGACTCACATTTCTTTTATACCCTCCCTTAAAGCTAAAACTACAGATGATCTAAGTGCATACATAAGAAAGACTAGGAATTTTGTGTCCCAAATGGCACAAAAGACTAAATATACCTTAAGGAGGAATAAACCCATTGTTGTTACCCCATCCAAGAAATACCAGACACTTCTGCAACACCTAGGGTGTATGCATCAAAGGGGAAAGCTAAGAAAGGTGCTACTAGTCAAAATTTTAGGAAGAGAGTTGAAATGGGAAAGGTAAGAGATAAATGTCACTCAGAAGGAAGAGTATTTCATAAAGACATTGATGAAGAAGAAGACTTAGATGAGGTCCCTTTAATCAAGTGTAAAATTCCAAGGATTATAGTTCCCATTACACAAGTGACTATCATGTAGATTGGGATGGAGAGGAAATTAGGGCAAGTAACACATGTTACAAAATTTGGTGTTCCTTTCCCAATCCCTATGCCCTATGTTCCACCACTGTCAGGGGATGTGTTGTTATCAAGTACATGGGTAGTCTTAATCCAAGTGGTCAAGAAATGTATTCAAGAGAAGATTCCTCTATAAGTTGAGAACTCGGCTGCCCTAGAATTTCAATGTAATGAATAGGTGGGGAAGCCCAAGGTAAGCCTTGATCATGAGGAAGTGTTCTTTTATTTGTGTAAGGTGTTGGAAACAGACCAAGGAACTAGTGTTGTTGTGGCTAAAAATCAAGATGAAACCAATGTGTAGGGAGGAAAGGACCCCACTCTAGGTGAGGAACCTGAGGGTTAGAAAAGGAAGTTATGGCACAAACTACAGAGGAACTAGGTATACAAAGTCTTAAAGCTAATATTGGGACAAGAACTGATGATAAACATGAAGATAAGTCCCTTCAGTCCACTTAGGAAGTCGGTCCACTTTCCCTACCTCCCACGAATGAAGAAACAAGGGTCATTATGACCATTGAAATAAATGATGAACAAAGATAGGGAGTTAGGGTGGAAGTTCATAATACACCCACTGAGCCTATAATTGAGCAGGAAATAGGTGGGGAAAAATCCACCCAAATTTAAGTAATAGTTACTGAGACTTGTATGGTCCCCACTCCTTCCCAGTAGCTGATTTTGGTACTAGTAAGACAACCAACATCACAATAAGAGTTAACCCTCAGAGGATTCTTAGATACAACCCTTTCAAGATAGAAAAGATAAAGGTTCCATTTGACACTGATGATTTTATTAGCTTTGCGTTATAAAGTTCCTTAAGGCCTTTTAAAAGGGCCAAAATTATGTCTAGGAATTTGGTAAGAAGTCGGGGGAGAAGGTATTTAGAGGTTAGCACTCCATAAAGATAATTTCTAATAGAAAATGCAACCATGGCTGATGTCCAAGTTACTCGGGTCTCATTATGTAAGAATTCCATTGAGGGACTCAAACATGATCTCAATATGATATTCCAGAATGTGGTGTACAAGATTGAAAAGGAAAAAGAGATAAAAGAACATCTAAAGGAGAAGGTTGAGGCCCTAAAAAACTTTATTAGGAAATTTGTACAGGTTCCTCAAAATACATAAGCTCTCCCCTCTAAGGATACCAACACAATGATGAAAAATGCCGAAGATGTTGCTACAAGAAATGAGGCAAATCTAAAATGGGAGGAATAATTACTGAGAAAAGGCAACATGACTATCATGAGCATTGTTGAGTGCTATAAAAAAGTGTCAAAACAAATAGAATTTGCTAGGGACCTAGTTGAAAAATTCCAAAATGAGATGGTGTATTGGGATGAGTTGCCTAAACTCAAGGAAATTACTAATTTTGATGATCAATTGGCTGATATTTAAGGAATTGTGCCCCAAAAATGTAGAGGGAAGCATTATATGTTTATAAAGTCAATAAAATAAAGAATGAGAAGTTTGGGGGGTTACATTGGAAAACTAAAGGAGATATGGGATAAATCTAAAAAGTACATAGATGATTTATATTCAAGGCTTGAAAAGGTGATTCCAATACCAGGTACATTTAACCTTGGGGAAAATGATGCAAAACATTTAGTTGGGATACTTTAAAAAATGTCAAAAGAAATACGGATGTTGCATCCTCAACTTTCAATTATTTCTCAATTCAGAGGTTTGTTTAGATATAGGGGGATATATGCAAGTTGGATAAAATGGTGAGGAAGAAAAGGGTCATCAATGATGAGCTTGATGAAGTTCTATCAGAGAAGGAACTTGTATTTCTTTACCATAATGCTTCGGATGATGAGCCTCTCATCAACATGTTTAAGGGGTTGGATGCTTATGTGGCTAAGATGGAAGAGCAAGATAAGGGAAACCATATTAAAATGGACTCAACATAATTCTCTAATCCTTTTCCTATTCCTTAAAACTTTGTTCAAATACCACTCTTTGTATTAGAAATCCCGTTCAAATGATTATGCGTATAACATAATCATGAGAAGAAACAAAAAAATGATTGCATGAATGTAATAGATTCATATGTATGACACACATCAGGTGATGACTGAGTGCTAAAGGAAAAGGAAGTTTGTTTACGCCTCAGAATATTATCTTAATACCATGAGCATAATCATGGGATGGAACTGATCCAAATGAACCAATAAATGCATAATACTTTTGGTTGTCATTCCCCCTTTTTCATTTTGGTTAGGCTTGGGCCCTTTTCTATGTAATTTTTCTTCTCCATGTGAGTTTTTGGGGGTGAATTTTTGGATATTCCCTTTGGGAACTATTTTATAAGAGTGAGGACTTGTCCTCATTCTAGGGGTCGATGGATGGTAGTTTTGTTAATAGTTTTTATCTCTATTTCCGGATTTTGATCTGCTAGGTAATGTTAATTGTTCCAAAATTTGAGATTATTCTAAGGTGGTTGCATTGTATAGCCATTAGCAGGTTTTGAGGGAATTTTTTATGTCCCCTTACTAAAACTCATATTGATGGAACAATCTACTTTGATTTAATGATGTTTTCCACTATATATATGAATATATCATCAAGGAAATAAATTTTTACTACAATCTTGTGCTTATTGCATCAATGGAGTACACCAATTCAACTTCTAGTTGTTGTATTTCTTTTATTATTGTGTGAATATTGTTTTGTAGTGTATCCTTTGCAGTATATTTTTCCAGTTATAAAACCATTATGGTAATATTAATTTGGAGTCGTATTTATCATCCCTTGAGGGTATCTTGGGTTTGTGAAATATAGGCAATGAATGTGTCATTGGTGTTTCTTTCTCAAGTTTTTGTGTTAATAATCCTGAAGTTTGTGTCCAACATTTGTGAGAATTAGGTATCAATAAATATAAATGTTCTCTTAAAAGTTATGTTAAATTGATTATTCCACTCTGAATTCATGGAGAAATATCATGCCATCATGGAACTCTTGAAATATTTCCATTACATGATAAAACATACTCCATTATTATTTCCTAACCAAGTGGTTGTTGTCATGCATTTTTGCTAGCTCAAAAATTGAAACTTTCAAGTATGACAAATAAGCCAAATTTAAAAAAATTATCCCGAGTCTTCCTAAATCCCCCTCCCTGATAAATTTATATTATGTTTCATGATCATATTTACCTTGCAGGTACTTTCAATATATTTAACAAGCATATGTAGGTGTTTGAAATTATGTTTCTAGATCAACAATTCCATTCAACGAAGAACAACTAAAGACTAGTTCTATGTTGGGCTCAAAAAGGTTAATTTTGGCCTTTTTCAAGGTATATGTGCACCCTATGGTAAGGATATGAAATAAAATACTCATTTGAATGTGGTATTGAAGATTAATTAAGGTATTGGAAATTATTTATAAATATTTATGGAAGTTTTGAAGGTTTAGGAATTTAATGTGTAACAACAATTTTCCAAGTATAAGTAGTGAAGAGTCAAAACTAGAACCTGAACTTAACTGGATTATTTTGTGATTTCTATAAGGAGTTGGATGAAATAAAATATTCATTTTTAATCTTAAGAAATTATCTAAATTTTGGAATCATCCCATCTTTCACAAGACTTGATGGTTTCTCGAGGGAGTTCCTTCTTGGTAGACACACCCTTCTGTCTCCAAGACAAAGTGGCCCATTTTTAGAGATACAAGTAGAATTTAAGTTTTAAGAGGATATAATTGATCTTTAAATGTAATTGGGATTAAAAATAATATAAAATTTCATGTGAAAATACCTTTTGGAGCTCTGGGAATCATTTCATCAAGTTTTCTCTTGTGAAAGTGTGTTGCTCATACTTATCCAATTTTTTTAGTGACACATGTCACCTTCTGGTGAGGGTGTAATTTTTTTTGTCACATTTTTCCATTTCCCTAAGGGGATAGAAGGGAAAAAATAAAAAACCCCACCTCATCCCTTCCCAATGGTCCCTCATATGACCCATGTTAGCCTAGCAGAGTTCTAGTCAAGCCAAACTCATCTCCCTCACAATGCATCAAAGAGTGACACTTGACATCATTTGGTGAGGGAATATTCTTGTCCCTCTTATCTCCATTTCCAAGGGGACACAAGGGAAACAAAAATTCACTCCTCTTAAATTTCCTCATGTGAATGGATGACATCTCCTCGGTGTTAGGGCACGTTTTCCCCATCTCTCCATTCTCTCACCACAATGTTAAGCCCTTAACCTATTATTTGTATTAGGATATGAGTAGCCGACTTGTGGCTTACCATATCATTTTATTATGTCATTTATACTTTCTAATGCTTAGTAGGTCGGCCTAAGTGATGGCCATAGGTTAGTAATGGTATATATAGGTCATAGTGAGTAGTAGTTTAGGAGGATATTGAGTATTGAAGTGTTATTGTTTGGTTTGGAGGTTTTCCCCTCGAAGTGGCTTAAGTGATCTATCATATTTTGATCTTATCTCTATATATTTGAGTTATATTGTTAATATTCTTCTGAAGTCTCTAAGTAATTTCATTACAAGTGGTATCAGAAGCAACTATTTTGGCAAAAAATTAGGTCAAAAACCCTAATTGTTTATTTCGGCCATATCTTGTGTAAGCTTTCAAATTTTTCAGAGATTGTTTTACCAAAATTTTGAAACATCTCAACTAAGGTCCTCTGAAAAATTTAGTATATTTGGATCTATTTTTCAATAGTTATTTCCATTTTCTAATTTTTCATAAATTTGCTCTATAAGTCGCATATTTCTAATTTTTTCAAAATAATTTATATTTTCAGAAATCTCTCAAAAAACTATTTTGTAGTATCTTCTCTATGATTTTTTCCTATTCATGGCTGAATTTGTATCGAAACCCTAAACCATAGCATTTGACATCATGGCGTGGCCTTCCACAAGAGCCAAAAAGACGCATGTCACTCTGGGTAAAACCCCAGATAAAGATAGGGTAGTAATTGAATATTTGGAGTCAGAAGGGGTAACAACAGATTCCTCATCACTAAGGTTTACCTTGATTGATCATAAGGTGAGCCAACTCGAGTATGATCTATGAAATCTACAATCTGAGGTGGCCCGTAAAGGAGACATATACCAAATAAATCAGTGATTGGATGATATCATGCAACATATAAAGGGTAAACATTTTGTCCCAAATCAGCCCCAACTCAACCAAGGAGGATCTTATTTTATAATAATGGGCAAAATAACCATGTTGGATCACTTTTCCATGTCAATCAGATTCCAACTTATTCACAACCACGGAACATGATGCCAAAAGTGGAGATGCACAAATTTGATGGGAAGGATCCACTGAATTAGATAAATCAAATGGAGAACTTATTTGAGTTACATCAAACCCCATTGAGGACAAAAGGTGACCTTGGCATCCTTGTATCTTGAACCAAGACCAATTCATCTGTTATCGTTGGTTATGTGCTCAGAGGAAGAAGAATGGTCTCAGTGTCACTTGGGACAATTTTTCCCAAGGAGTTTCAATTGCACTATAGTTCCAGTGTTTCAAATAACTACTTTTGTCAATTGCAAACATTAATAAAAACATGATCAGTAAATAGATTATGTGCATCAATTCAAAAACCTAACCTTAAGGGTGGACAATATTATAGAAGGGATTCTGAATGACGTCGTTTCTTGGGGGTCTTAAGGACCACATTGAGCATGAGGTACGTATGTTTAATCCACTCAAGCTTTCTGATTCTATTATCATGGCATGTAGGGCAAGAGGAAAAATTTATTTGTAGTAGGAGGAAAGCTTTCACTAACACTAGAGACTGTAGTACCTCTTCCCCATCATTTTCTCGACAAATTAGACTGACTCCTCAAAAAATGGAAAAAAAAAGAGAAAAAGGATTATGTTTTAATTGTGACACCAAATATGGACTAGGACACAAATGTGTTGAGAAGAAGTTGTTCTATATTGAAGGAGGAAATGAAGATGATGTGGAAGCTGAAATTATAGGAGAGGGCTGAGGAAATAGTAGAAGATGAAGTAAGGATCACCAACATACAATTTCTTTCCATGCATTGTCAGGTATTATTACTCCTCAAACACTCAAGGTTATCGAATATCTCAAAAAATAGAAGGTGACAATGTTGATTGACTCGGGGAGTACTCATAACTTCATAAATAGTAAGTTAGTTGCCCACCTCAATTGTTTTATTTACCCATCTCTAGAAATGAAAGTTATGATTGCGGATGGTGGGACAGTCAAGTGCATAGGAAAGTGTCATAGTATCAAGATTTCCATGGGGGACTACATGTTAGACTCGCCTATGTTTTTATTTCTATGGGAGGGGCAGATATTGTTTTGGGCATCCAATGGCTCACAACCTTGGGTACCATAGAGAATGAATTTTGAAGAATTGTTCATGCAATTTCATTCAAAAGGAAGAACAATATAATTGAAAGGGAGGGTAGCTAAGTATCCAAAATTATTATCTCTCATCAGATGCAGAAGATTCTCAGAAAAGGAGTAGATGGATTTTTAGCAAAGTTATTTTCCATAGAGGTACAAAATAGAGAGTCTTCAATGCCACCCGATCTTCAGAAGATTGTTGATGCTCACTCATCTATTTTTGATGTAATTCCAAAGGGACTACCACTAGCTAGGGATCATGATCATGTCATTTGACTGATTCCAGGGATCCAACCACCTAACATTAGACCATACAGATACCCATATTCCTAGAAAAGTGAGATCGAGAAAATGGTGCAGGAAATGTTGAAGGCGGGTATCATCAGGCATAGCCAGAATGCATATTCTTCACTAGTGGTCATGGTACGTAAGAAGGATGAAACATGGAGGATGTGTCCAGATTACTGAGAACTCAACAAGTACACCATCAAATATAAGTTTCCTATTCCAATAATTGTTGATTTACTTGATGAATTTCATGGTGACCATTTATTTCACAAAATTGGATCCTCGTTCTAGGTACCATCAAATTAGAATAAGAGAGGAATATGTTCATAAAATGGCTTTCAAGACTCATGAAGGCCATTATGAGTTTTTGGTAATGCCCTTTGGTCTTACAAATTCTCCCTCAATGTTTCAAAGCTTTATGAAACACTATTTTTAGGCCATTTTTAAGGAAATTTGTATTAGTTTTTCTTTGATGACATATTGATTTATAGTAAGACATGGGAAGAACACTTGCAACATGTAGATAAAGTGTTGGAAGTTTTGGAGAAACATAAGATTTATGCAAATCCATCCAAATGTTCTTTTGGTGTACAAGAGGTAGAGTACTTGGGTCACATTGTATCCCATGAAGGTGTCAAAGTTGATCCTTGGAAGATCAAAGCTATGGTGGAATGGCCAAGGCCCAAAACACTTAAAAATATCTCAGGGTTCCTAGGACTAATAGGGTACTATAAAATATTTGTGAGGGGATATGGTAGAATCACAACTCCACTTGCTACATTGCTAAAGAAGGATGCCTTTCATTGGACGGACACAACCACTAAATCCTTTTAGGAGTTGAAGGAAGCCATGTGCACCATCCCAGTTTTGGTTACTCTTGACTTCTCAAAAACCTTCATTGTTGAGTGTGACACATTTAGGATCAGGATTGGGAGTAGTTCTAATGTAGGAAAGAAGACCAATTACATTTGAGAGTCATCAATTCAAAGGAAAATATATTCTCAAACCTTTATATGAGAAAGAAATGATGGTTATTCTTCATGTGGTCAAGCAATGAAGGCCATATCTAATGGGTAGACACTTCAAGGTGAAAACTGATCATGATAGTCTCAAATACTTTTTGGAGAAAATATTATCATCTGAGGAACAACAAAAGTGGGTAAAAAAAAAATTTGGGTTATGATTTTGAAATCATATACAAAAAGGGTAAAGAAAATGTAGTAGTTGATGCAATGTCTAGAAGGGATACCAACCACAGATGCATTACTATGTGTAATGTCCATGTTGAAGGTCGATTGGGTAGATGAAGCAAGATTGGAATGGGATCAAGACAAGGACACACAAGCTCTAATACATAATATTAAGCAAGGTTCTATAACATGTAACAAATTCAAATGGAAAGGTAATGCCCTATGTACAAGGACATGTTATACTTGTGCAAATATTTTGAGTTAAATCATAAGATTCTTGTAGAGCTACATGCATCGCCTGTTGGAGGACACTCTGGGTTTTTGAAGACATATCATAGAATAAAAAGAGAATTCTTTTGGGAAGGACTCAAGGGTGATGTACAAAATTTTGTATCAGAGTGTTTGGTGTGTGCCAACAAAACAAAGGTGAAACCATTAAGACACCATGTCTATTGCAACCATTACCAATTCCTAGCCAAAGGTGGGAGGAGGTTTCCATGGATTTCATTAGAGGGTTTCCTTGGTAGAGGGTAAGAATGTTATTTTGGTGATTTTGGATAGGCTCACAAAATATGCCCATTTTTGTGCCCTGTCACACCCATTTGCAGTCAGTACAGGCGCAACTATTTTTTTGAGATACAATCAAAAGCTACAGGGAACCCTAAAGATAATTTTAAGTGATCATGATCCTATTTTCACAAGCAATTTTTGGACAAAATTATTTACATGTTTGAGTACTCAGCTAGCTCACAATTCATCTTACCATCCTCAAACTAATGGGCAAATAGAAGTGGTCAACAAATTACTAAGAGGGGTGTTTACATTGTTTTGTATCAGATAAGCATGAGCATGTTGGGTTAAATTGCTACCACATGGAGAATGGTGGTATAACACATATTTTCATACCTCTGTCTCAAATGACCCCATTTTTAGCATTATAGGGTTACCATACACCATCTATCACTTCTTTCTTGAGGGTGAAAACTAAGGTGAAATATGTTGAGGAACACATTCAGCATCAACAACAGCTTTTTGGTTAGATTGAGGTAGAATTTGGCATTAGAAACAAAAGAGGATGTAACAACACAGTAGATCAACACCGTAGTGAAAGACATTTTGAAATTGGTGACTGGGTTTTTTTATGCCTGCATCCTTACAAGAAGATGTCCCTGAGAGCAATAGAAAAAGGAAAACAAACTTACTCCTAAATATTATGGTCCTTATCAGGGTCCTAAAGAAAATTGGAAGTGTTGCTTATGGACTAGAGTTGCCTCAATCTTCACTACATACAACTAGTATTTCATGTTTCCTGCATGAAGAAGGTTATTGGGTAGAAATTTACAGCCTAGACAAGAGCTACTATAACTTGATGAGGAAGGAAGAATCATTTTTGATCCAACAGAAGATTCTGCAAACACATACTAAGAGGCTGAGAACCAAAAATATTAAATAATATCTGATCAAGTGGAAGAATCTGAGCATAGAGGATGTGACCTGGGGGGATGAAGGTTTTCTTGAGCAACATCTAGGATAATTCAACGTTGAGGAACAATGTTTGTTTGAAGGGGAAGGGCATGCTACTCCCTTCACTTATTTCTTTTATTAGGATATGAGTAGCCGAATTGTGGCTTTACCACATCATTTTATTATGGCATTTATACTTTCTCATGCTTAGTAGGTCAGCCCAAGTGATGGCCATATGTTAAAAATGGTATATATAGGTGATAGTGAGTAATAGTTTAGGAAGATATTGAGTACTGAAGTGTTATTTATTGGTTCTGGAGGTTACCCCCTCGAAGTGGCTAAGTGATCTATCTATCATATTCTAATCTTATTTCCATATATTTGAGTTATATTGATGATATTATTCTGAAGTCGCTAAGTAATTTAATTACACACAAAGCACCACTTCTCCTCATCTAGTGAGAGAGAAAAAATTATACCCATTCCCAAGGGGACAGATGGAAAAAAAAATTAACCATACTCAGCCATAAAAAACCCTAACTTTTAAGTACAAGTAGTTTTCTCATCGTGAACAGAACTAACTGTTGGTTGACTCAAAAACATGAGATGATTGCTTTCAAGTTCCTTTTCCTTGTTTAGTTTGAACTTTATGCCTTTTTTGATGCCATGAAACCTGAAAATACTTTTAAAAACAACTATAATGCTTCCCAAATAATTTTGAGCATCCATGAACACACAAAAAGTGATTTCTTCATAGTTTCCAAGTCTAAAAATGGATTATAGTTAGATTTTCATAGCAACTCATCATACCAAGATTCCTTGTGATGATTGAAGCTTCAAAACTCCATTAATGGCTGCCATCATAGTAGTGGGTGTGAAATTATCCATCCCAAAAATTTCCTTTTTGATTTTCAAAAGTTCCTAGCAGGCGGATCATGACGAAAATTGGAGCATAGGATCACAATGCAGAGCTGAATCCAAAGATGATGTTTTTATTGCAAATGATACCAAAATTTCTAAGTTACTAAAAATAACATATTATATACTGGCTTCACATGATAAAAATATTAAACCTCACAAAATTTCAAGCTCCGATCACTCAGTAGCATCTGAAAATGGTGCAAAATGGCAAGCAGGACAAAATTGACAATTTTCCCAAAATAACAGGTTCAAAAAACAACTTGTTAAAAATAGAAAATTCCTAAAATGGTAAATCATAATAAATGGAGGTGAATTTAGTGTGTTAATAGATTTAAAATATCAAATTTGAGCAAAAAATGGAAAAAAATCCCAAAATAGTAGCTCCTGAGCCCACCTGCTAAAAATAAAAAGTTTTAGTTTTCAATGTAGAAAGTTACATTTAACTCTATTTTCACTCATCTCACTAATTTTTCCATCCTCACAGAGTTTTAAAGTGTTTTCATATCTCAAACAAGGAAATAATCCCTCCACAAGGATCCTAAAGCATCATTCTGATCATAATTATGTCAAGGATCAAGACAAGGCATATCAAGGTGCAATAGGTGAAAGTCAGGAACATAGTAAGGCTAGGAAAGAGGTTGAAGAGGATCAAGAGATTCATTCAAATTCAATTCATCAAGAATATGATCATCATAATAATGATAATAAGGATTATCTATGGGTAAGGAAAGAGGTCATCTCAGGCAATGCATTCCCCATAAAGTGTTTCTAAACACTTGATCCATGCCCAATAGGGAGTAGAGATGGAATCACATCTTGTAAGACAATAGAGGAAGAGTTTGCAATGTTTCTAGTTAGTGAGGAAAATGTAACAGAAAATTCATGAAGATGGACTCATTCTCATTCATTCCTTCAAGTTCCATCTAGGAGAAGTCTTTCTATCAAGAAAGGTCACCTACTTCCATGAGAAACATGGGCACATGAGGTGTATGAGTTCATCTCATTCAAGAAGTGTTCTGGAGCCAAGAAATGAAAAGGTGTTATCTTCATTCAATGAGACCATAGTCATAAGAATGAGCAATCATTCTCTTCCATCCACTTGGTAGTGTTCCTAAACACTCACCTCAAACCTTGTGGTGTGGTCATTGTCATCGCCTCATGTCATTCTAACTGGTGGCCACTTCTCAAGAATTTTATTCAGGGGGACATCCCTTTCACCCATAATGTGAAGGCCTATTTCAAGTAAGTGAGGGAAAAACATCAAGAGGTTTGTGCATCATGGGGTTGGTTTATGATCACTAATGACAATTTTGAAAAGTAAGGAGACAAGAGAGTGATCCTCACTCTCACTATGAGATCAAAAAGAATCATCATGAAGTGATGCCCATAATCATATCAGGCTCACATTAGGAGGTCTCACAACAGTGTTCCTAAACACTCATTTGGTAGTCTGAAGTGTCTGAGCATCTTGCAAAAGGAGGATATTGTGATCACCATGCCTCAAATCAGTAAGTTCTTCATCAACAATAGATCAGTCAATCCCTTTCCTTTCTCTCTTCTCTCTCTCTCTCTCCATATTCTAATTTTCAATTGAGAATGTACTTTTTGCTATTTTGTCCTATTCACTTAAGTGAATTTTTATTTGTAAAATGTAAAATTACTCTCTCAAATTATAAGAGAGGTACTTAATTTGTCTCTTCTAAGGGAAATTGAAAGGTCACAAGTGATGGGACATGAAGAGTCATGTGGGGGGTAGATGAGAAGGAATTACAATGTTATAAATTGGAATGGCTTCTCCATTCCAAAGGATCTTGAAAGTTAGTTTTTTATAGCAATTGTGGATTGTTTTATGGTTTGATTGAGCTTTGTATCACCACTACACAAGAAATAAAATCTACATTTCTTCCATTTCCTTTGCTTATGTTTTCCTCTATTCTCTCTTTTTCTACAACTTTGCAAGCATAGTGATCTTGAATAACCAAGAAGGAACTTGGTGTCCTTGATTGATGAATCTAAAGAACTATGTGTCTCTAGTTTGTTAGTCTTGTTAATTTCTTACATTTTTATTTTCCTTCTAATTGAATGTGGACCTACTCTGGTTATTGTGTGTGAACTCTATTAGTGCCTACTCACAACAATAACCCTCTCTTTCCTAATTTTCCCAACTCTCCTTTACCTCTCATCACTGCAAATTTCTCCCTTGTACTCCATACAAGAACTTTACCACAGGTTCAGTGGAGTGTTCCTGTGTGATACCCAACCTATTTGGCCACCACACAGGATTATGATAGTTTACATTCAATAATGGGAGCCTCCCCATACATAATAAGGAGGGGCTTAGTCCCATAAGCATTGGTGGAAACACATAATTTGCAACACGAAAAATTATTTCACCAACAATTTTTGGTGATTTTACTGGGGAGAGATCTGCCCTTGTGCACCCATAAAGATATTTGAAAATACACAAACAATAGATATTCAAAAATCCATAAAAACCAAAAAATGAAAAATACCAAAAATACTATTTATGTTCAAAATCCTTGTTGCAATCCTTTTGAGAAATCTGCACTTTTCTAGTTTCTTTCCTTTCTAAGTACTTGAGAAAAATTGGTAGAAAGAAGGTAATACCTGAGCTGATCATGTAAGTGGAATTTTTGATCCAACATTTACAGAACAATTTTAGGTTGATTTTAGAATTCCTATTGTACCAATAAGAAGACAAGTTACTAGAAATCCTCTTAAAGGTCATACTGAAGAACTAGTTGTCAGAACCACTAGTCTTCATTCCATAAGAAGAAGAAAAAGAAGAACCTGATATGGCAGCACAAGTACCTGTTCCATGGGGACAAAACACTGGTCCATTGGCTTTGACTCCTCCACTTCATGAACTTCCAAAAGAGTCAAGAAATAAATTTCTAAAATTCTATGGATATGGAAAGCAATGACCAGATGATCATATCACAACCTTCATCACATCTTGTGGCATCCTTGGAGTGCAACATGAAGATGTTACAGTGTGGTTGTTCATGGAAACATTACAAGATGTTGTTGCAAGACTAGTTCTACTACTTTCCATCACACTCAATTTATAATTGGGATGATATAAAAAATAATTTTGAAGAAAGATTCAAGACTGTCAAATATGTTCATGCCCTCCTTTCTCAACTTACTCAGATGAAGAAAGAACCACAAGAGTCCATGAGATACTTCATGGTAAAATTCAACAAGTTGATCAACAAGATTCCCACCATTTCCTGTCCTACTACAGATAATCTGAAAAGGTTCTTCGTGAATGCCCAATTACCTGAAGTTAGTTTCATTCTATGAGAGTTCAACTAAGATATTTGGAAAACACTCAAGAAATTTCCATTGAAGTGGAAGATGACCTTATCTTGTCAGGAAAGATCAAGAACCATTCAATGAAAGATAAAGCATGAAGTTCCAAAGATGAGAGATCTGATTCACTATTACAAAATTTTCCAATGACTTGACAATGTTGAAGAAGGAATTTTCTCAATGAGCATCTCATCCAAACTGGAATAGAAATCAAATTACTACAGCACCCTGAAGGCTTTCCTTGGAAGCTCCACCAGGTCAATGCAATATGTGAGGCCAATGAAGATGAAGGAGAATAAATTTTTGAATCAGAATTTGAAGAGGAAGGAGAAGAAGAATGTGTTAGGATTAGGTACTGTGAATTCACACTAGATGAAGAGATTGAAGAACCTAAAGATAGCTACTCCTATGTAGTATTCACTCGATCAAAAAAGGAGAAAGTAGGCTCTTATTTTGCTGCCCAAGCCAAGCAATTGAATCCTCAAATGGTGACTCCACGAAAAACAACAATGAAAGGAGGATCATTGAAGTCCGCTTCCATAGGGTCAGCTGAGAAGAAGCATGAGACTACTTCAACCAAGAATCCTTCTGCCTCTTCAAGTAAGTCTCATTCAACTTCCCTTGAAAAATTAGTTTCTGTTGATCCTAAGAACATCCATGTCAAGGATTCCATAATCCTTGATGTGCCTACCACTTCCTCATCCTTTGATATTCATTTACCATTGCAAAAAATTCAAAGTTCGAATTTCTGAAGTATGAGTACTTGAAAACCCATCCCAAGAAATTTGATAGGCTTGTTTGATATATCAAAGGAAGTAGTTATGTTTCATGTTCTAAAAATTCCACTACCAAAGAACTACCTCATGCCTCTCATTCCACTTATCTGAATTTTCTTGCACTTCCACACCCTCCACCTCTGGGAAGGTAGAACCTTTCTATATAGCCTTGTTGGTCAATGGGTACAAACTGAATAATTACATCATTGACTCTGGTGCTTCAGACAATGTCATGCCTATAAAAGTTTCTAAATCTCTTGGTCTCTCTCTCTCTCTCCTACCTTTGGTCATTTCCTCTTCATGGAAATGAAATAAGTTTCTCTTGTTGCTAGTTCAAGGATGCTCAGGTAGAATTGGCAGATTTCCCTGACAAGAAGATCACAATGAGAATACTTGTAGCAAACATGCCTACCTCATATGGTATGTTGTTGGGTTGAAGCTTCTGTCGAGATGTTGGTGGAGATATGTAGCTACATTGGTCACATGCCACCATTCCGGTCAATGGTAAAGCGAAGAAACTTCTTCCCATCAGGAAAATGAAGTATACTGTTCAAAGACCAGATGACCCAATGAAAAATATCCCATGTCAAAATTCAAAATCTTACAAATTTTTCATGACTTTTAGGAAGATCTTGAGCTTCCCATGTTGGTGGAAGAGTATCCAAGCATCACAGATCCAATCAAAGAACATCATGATGACTTGATGAAATTAGAGTTTGAGAGTATGTACTTCCCATGGGATGTGAGCATGAATGCAATTTCTCCACCCGATGTTGATGATGGTCATGAGAGTCTTGACTTACAACAAAGCAATCTTGAAGTAATGAGAAATGTGGATCAAGAAGGAGTTATTCCTAACAACTTCTTGTCAGGTGAGTTCAATGTTTCAAACCATGTTCTCAATGTTCAACATGAAGTTCCATTCAATGAGTGTGTTTGTGAATACAAATACTTCTCTTTCTCATTGGGAGAGAAGATGAGGAATGCAAGAGTGACAAGATGTTTCAGCCCTCTTCAATCTAAACCACTCAAGAGATGATGATTTCATCACAGAAATGGACTTCCTAGTTCTTGGTGATCAAGATTGGGAAAATGATAATGTAAATATTTCAAATCGAATGTTGTGCTCATTCCCTTTTCATGAAATGGAGACAAATACCTTCTCAACAAAAAATGGACAGATGAAATGGTGCTTGATTCCAAGGCTGATTTTGTTCAAAATGAAAACATTCTCAATGGTATTCAATATTTCAGTGTTCACTTTTCTCAATAGAAGGATGCTTTCACCATGAAAATGGATTTCAAAGTTCAAAATGGACAAGATGAAGAAGATGATAGTTTCCATGTTGCATGCCCAACCTTGAGCTCATTCTCTTTCCAAGAGAATGAAGCAATGTACATGCCACATTGTATAGGGAATCATGTTGAGAAAGATCTAGAGTATGTGAAAGAAGATTGCTTGGACCAATTGAGAAACAAAGAACATCAAGAGGTTAGTGATAATGTTGAAGCTTTCAAAGCATCTACCAAGAATCAAATCATGAAGACAATGGTCATGAAGAAGATGAAAAATGAAGAAAAAATTCCTATCAAATTACATAGTAAATCAACTTGCAACAATTAATATGTTGTACATTGGGTTACATTCATTTAGTTGTCAGACCAGGGAGCGTAGACTTGAAATATTATCGGTGTTGTATGCACAATTATAGTTGATCTAAGAGGTTGGAAAGGAAATAACTGTCACATAACAATGTTGAAAGTAAAATAAAACTCAGACTTGAAAATGGACTATTGCTAAATGTTATTACTGAAACAAAGTTGCAGATTCAGAGAGAATATTGTTCCTAAGGAAATATGCATGAAATGAAACAATGGAGGGGATTTAGCAGACCTCAAGTGGGCCCTGACTTGGGTGTTAATCCCTTCCTAACTCTGTAACTAAAAACTAAATGACAAAACTCATATTTATTTATTGATTTGCATAAAACATTACATCTAGGAACAAAAGATCAGAGTAATCTCTTTTCTCTAATTCTAAATTTGACTTACTCTTTTTTCTCTACTCCAAATGATGACTAACTTGTTACAAGGCACCATCCCTTTCCTTTATATCTTATCATTTACAACACGTGAGAAGAAGAAGAATACAACAAGGATTCTTCAAAATAAAAAGTGAGAGATTCAACACATGTTTGAAACACACAAACAAGTGTTCAACTAACAATCAGTTCTTCACTAGTTCTTAATCAATGACCAAATCAAAGATTGATTTGTTTCTCAATTTTCCACATTTCTGTTGTAACTACTTCTCCAATGGCATGTAAGGACTTAAGTTCATCACTTCATATTTCAAAAGATATTCTCATAAATGCGGGTTCTTTGTTGTGAATGATTTCCTTATGTTGCAGACAAGTTCTTTGGCTACAGAGAGTTGTTGCAGACAGGTTCCTTTGTTGCATATGAAAAATTACTTACAACCAAGAGTGGCATCAACACATATAATCATCCAAACAATTTATTGGAATAACAAGAATAAATGCACACATAATATCACAAAATAAATACAATTAGATATAACTATATCAATTAGTCATTATGCCAAAAGTTCATGGTTGTAATAGTGATGTTCAACAATGTACTTAGGAAATACATAGACATGGCTACAATGGTCTTATCAAAATACAAAAGATGAGTTGTTATGAAAGAAATTAATACAACTCATCACACCCCAAGGCTTAAACACTTGAATGTCCTCATTCAAGAGCTTCATATCTTCTCTGTTGGAAACTACATTCTTGCCTGAAATCAATGGGTGTTTTAATTACTTCCTCTTCTGAGAATAAATATCCATAATTTCTCCTCGATCTGTCCCAGACTCTTTTCTTGCACCCTATGATTGATTGGTAAATTTCATGTCTAAGGTGGAATTGGGAAGTGAAAGATTGGAGGTTGATAAGCTATAGGAAACAAATCATCCTCACATTCATTTACTATTTCAATATACTTGTTTACCCTACGTAATGTTGGAAGTATATTTGGATATGAGTGCATTTCTTTCCTTTGGAGTGTAGGTGATAACTCTGTCCATCTGGCTCTGCATGTCATCATAACCTGAACTGCATGTTCTTTGATCATGTTCCTGACTTTTGTGTGGGCTTCCATCCTCATTCTCAACACTCTATTTCTGATTGCATCCACTTCCATATAGTTGTCATATTCTTCTACAATTTCATCTGTTGTTGTTGCCTCAACTTTGATATATAGTGGTGTAACCTTCTCCAAATGTCTATATGCCTCCATTTTCTTAGCTCTTTCCATTTCATTTGAAAGATAAGAACATAATGCCTTAACATGTACATCCCCAATATACATAATTGGGATCCAATATCTGTCATATGGAAGGGCATAATTATGCAAATATAGCTCACATAATAAATTTTGTAGTTCATGTGTACTATGTTGATACAGAGTAATAAATTTCCTGGTTGATCTAATGTCATATATCATATCAGAATTTATGCAAGTAAACTTGTGGTACAACATCTTTTCTTTTAGGTATATGGCATAGACATTTGATGGGGGTCTACAACTCAACATGTCAAATGCTACCTTCACTGTTTCCTCTTGTTTTTGTTTCATCCTTATAATCTCTTTGTCTTTGTCTTCCATTTCCTCTTTATGTTTAGAGATAAGGTCTTCCTTCTCCTTTTCCCATTTCTTCTTGAGCCTTGTTAATGTAAGCATCCCTTTGCAACAACATATTTTCAATATTGGGCCCCATAGTTTGTGTTCCCATCTCACTGCAAGATGGTTTTTCAGGTTCCTTTATGATTTCATGAATAATAATTTGGGGCTGCATTGGTTCTACATTTGCTTCTTACAGACTATCATTTTGTGATTGTTCAACAACTTTCTCAATGACTTGTTCATTTACATCATCTATAGTCATTTTCTCTTCTTCATTTCCTCCTTCCACTACCTCTTCTACTTGTCTCATTTCATGAATCTGTACTTTATGAATTGTTCCCTCATTTTTGATTTAGTTATTCTTTTCCTTCCATTAGTTGTTCATGGTATTCTAGCTCTTGAGTTACTATGGGAGAAATATCTCTATATCTTTATACTCTTTTTCCTAATGGTTCAAATCACTATCCAAGCTCAAAATTTTCTTCTATGGCTTCCAAATCACTATCCAATGAGATGGGTTGAGATTGTCTTGAACTGAAGGTTTTTGTCCTCTTTGTCCTAAGCCTATAGGAGCGCTAGTTTGTTTTGGAGTAGAATGAGTAGATTTCCTTTTGGTTTTGGAAGTGGAGGTTTCAGGGGAGGAAAATTCCAATATAGTTTTATAAATAAAGACTATCTATTGAAATAGGTGTAGGGGTTTCTTCTATAGAAGGTATAATTTCAAAATTTATTGGTTCTTGAGGTGGGGAAGAGGGTGGTGCAACTTTTGGCATATGTGAAGTAGAAATTTCAGTGTTGTTTCTCCTTTTTCTCCTCTTTCCCAACAAGGTTTCAATATTTTTCACTCTCACAAAGTCATCCCATGATATCTGAGGGTGACTCCCTCTGCAAAGTGTGCTTGACCACTAGGGTTATTAGACAGTGATGTGACAGGGCTTCCCTACCCCTCTGAACCTCTTTGCTCATTTTCTTAAGCATCTCATGAAAGAAATTTGGAACATTCACTTGATGATTGTTTTTCAAATGATTTAACAATTTGAAATGCATTGTATTTAACCTTGAATATCTCCCTTCACAAGTAAAATATTGAATGAAAAAATTGGCATCTTGTGCCCATAAAGGTTTGAGAGATGTTCTAAAAGTACCTTGGCAGTCTGAGATGAACTCCTCATCATTGTCTGTAAATTCTCTTCTTGTTGCTTCTGGGTTAGCTTTGTCTGGAAATGGCTCTCCTTGAGCTGGTAAACTAGTGACCTCTGCTAAAATCTCATCACTTACCCTGATTGTTAACCCTTTTACCTTTTCTCTCCATTGTTCAGGGTATTTACAAAATCTGCCACAACTGCCTCATCAAACCCTTGAAATTTGTTAATGTATTGCATGTACCCATGATTATCAAAATAATGCACAATCTCAGGATGATTCAAAAGTTGAAAATGTGTAGAAGGTTCATATTTGATCAGGTCACCTCCCATGGTGATACACAACTTCTCCCAAGTGTAATACACAACCACACAATTTTTCCTTGAAAGTAACTTTGCAAAAATGAATTGTGTTGATGGATTTTCATTACTTTGAACTTTATTACCAAGGGGAAAAGAAATACATTTAGGGGTGATTAATCATTAAGTGGATGTGACAACATTGAGTACATGAAGCAAAATGATGTGACATGTTGGCTTATGTGGAGGGCTTAAGTGGACACATCATAACTGAAAGGTGATGGTATTTTAATGTGTCACATGCTTTATGACTTGACATAACTCATAATTAAATAATTAATCTAATCATGATTTATTAAAGTAATAAATGTATGCACTTATCTCGTTGTGGCTTGCAAATGATTGATGTGCATGCTTTATTGAACTAGAGTCTTGGTTGCATGCAAGTTTCCCTGTGATGTTGCGAAAGTGGGTTTAACTTGTGTTGACTGCTCCTTACTACAAATAGATGCTTCCTAGAGAGGGAACTCCAATTGGTTGGGGTGTCAATCATTCTTTGTATATCATCCACTTGTGCATGCTTCCTTGATGTCCTTTATGTAACCATGAGTTCTGCCAGATGCTTCAAACAAACAAGATCTTATTTCTTATGGCTACAAGTTGAACTCTTGGTCATTGCACTCTCTCCTTGTGATGGAGATCATGCTCTCCTGCAATCACTTGTCAATAAAACCTGTAAAACAAAAACTTATATAAAAAAATGGGTTAGCAGAATGTTGATGATCACCCAGAAAGGTAGATCTCAACACTTTTATTTAGCCTTGAAGTATTCAACAAGCTGAATGCTCCAAGGCTACTGAAATCTCATCAATTCTCTACAATCCCAGAAGGTGAGCCAACAGGCTCAACCTCTGAGGTTAATTCTGATGTTTCTTTCTCCATTCTTCTCTGATCTCCTCTGAACAATTCCATAAATGAGCCTTTATCAACTGGATTTTTATACAATCTTAACCTGTGGCCATTCACCAACAACTTGAATCTCACAGGATCAATAGTAGTAAGCTTCACAACTCCATTAGGGAAGATCTTCTCAATTTCATAGGGGCCTAGCCACCTTGTTCTGAGCTTCCCTATGTGATCCTTGTATTTTGAGTCAAACAAAAGTGCCCAGTCACCTTCCTAGAACTGTCTTGTTTTAATATACTGGTCATGCCATTTGATTCTTTGTTTTTGCACTACCTCTGTGTTATGAAATGCTTGCTTTCTCAATTCATCCAACTCATTGAGTTAGAGAATTCTCTGTCTCTAAGCTTCTGATAAGTCTATTCCTAGATTAAGTGTAGTTCTCAACATTTTATGCTCAAATTATATTGGAAAACAACAGTCTTTCCATATAATAGTTCAAATGGTGTGAAGCCTATTGTGGTCTTCCATGTTGTATTGAATGCCCAGACTACTTTTGGAAGCCTATCTTCCCAGTATCTTCTATGGAGTGTTATAGTCATTGTTAATATAGCCTTTATCTCTCTTTTTGTAACCTCTACTTGGCCATTAGACTTGGGGATGGTATGGTGTAGACTTTCTATGCTTGATTTCATATTCACTGACCAAATCAACAATCACATCAACAGTAAAATGTGTACCTTGGTCTGTCACAATCTCCCTTGGGACTCCATATCTGGTAAAGATGTTCTCATACAAGGAATTTAGCCACCTTCTCACTGGTCTAGTTTGGAAATGCTTTTACCTCTGTCCACTTGGTTAGGTAATATGTACAGACCAGGATATACTCTTTTTGCTGAGATGGAGGGTCTATAGGGCCAACAAAATCTAAGCCCCACTTATCAAAAGGTTGCAAAACCAATTGAGGTTGTAATGGAATCTCATCAGACTTAGTGGGCTTGCCCATTCTCTGGCATTTTTCACATCTCTTAGTGTATAATGTTGTATCCTTATGTAAATTTGGCCAATAGTAGCCATTAGTCAACACCTTATGTGTTGTTCTCTTTGTAGAAAAATGCCCTCCACAACGTTCATCGTGGAAGGCTCTAAGGACATCAAATATATTATCATCATCTATAAACCTTTTCATTACTTGATCTTGACCTGTATAAAAGAGAAGTCCAACTATCCAAGAAAAAGGTAAACTCTTTTCAACTAAATACCTTTTCTCAGAGGATGAAAAATGTGGAGGTGTTTTACCTGAGACCAAGTAGTTGGCTATGTCTGCATACCAGGGTGTTCTTGTAGAAATAGAAAATAAGTGCTCATCTGGAAATGAATCATCAACTACTTTCTCTTCACTATTGGTCTCCATCCTTGAGAGGAAATATTCCACCACATTATCTTTTCCAGGCTTGTCCACTATGGTGACATCAAATTCTTGCAAGAGGAGCAACCACCTTATGATTCTACTGCTTACTATTGGTTTGTTTACCAGATACTTGATTGTAGCATGATCAGTGTGAATAAACACTGGGTATCCTGTGATATAATGTCTGAATTTTTTTATGGAATATACTACTTCCAGGAACTCTTTTTCTGTTACTGTATAGTTCAATTCTGCATGTTGCAAATTCTTGCTGACATAGTATATTGCATAATTCAGACTACCATATTTTTGACCTAAGACACTCCAATAGCATGATCTGATGCATCTATGTGGATATGAAAAGGTAGGTTCCATTTAGGTCCTCTCAACATAGGAGCAATAGTTAACATCTCTTTAAAATTTTGAAAAGTACTTTCACATCGTTCACTCCATACAAAATCAACATCCTTTCCTAGCATTGCACAAAGTGGCACTGCAATTTTGTGAAGTCTTGTATAAACCTTCTGTAATATCCAACATGGCCTAAAAATCTTCTAACATATTTTTTTATTTTCTTGGTGTGGGAAGGTTGACTATGACAGACACTTTTGTTGGATCTACTTGAATTCCTATTGAGGAAAGGTAGTGCCCCAACACTATACCCTCTAACATCATCATATAACACTTCTCATTTCTCAGGGAAAAATTATGATCCTTGCATCTTCTTAAGACCTTATCCAGATTTTGCATAGCCTCCTCAAAAGTAATGTCATGAACAATGAAGTCACCCATATAGAATTTCATGTAGTCATTTGTCAAATATTCTTAGATACTCTAGGACTACCCTCTAGAATGTGGCAGGTACATTACATAGGCCAAATGGGAGAACTAATAGGAAAACATGTTCCCCCATGGACATGTGAATGTAGTCTTATCTTGGTCCTCTGGTGCAATGTATCATATCTATAGATTGTAAGATCTTATCCATGAAAGTAACCATTATCCACATAGAAGTACTTTTTTATCAGCTAGGGTATCAAGCACTTGATCAATGAAGGGAAATGGGAAGTGGTTTTCTTTGTGGATAATTTAGTTTCTGTAATCCACACAGATTATCCACTTTCCCATTCTTCTTTGGTACAATTACAGAGGTGATACCCATTGGCTATCTAAATGGGGTATATGAATCCATCATCTAGCAACTTCTGTAGTTCACCCTTGCACAATTTCTCTTACTTTTGGGTTCACATCTTTGTGGCTACCTGATTGGTTCACAATCTTAATTTATCAAATACAATGAGTACAAATCCTAGAATGAATTACAAACAATATCACTAATTAAACCAAGAGTAATGTAGATAAATCATCTTCTTGGAAGAGTAATCAACAATTGCTCATTCCTTTAAAATGATTTAAATCATACACTGAGGGGGGATCTTGTGGTACACTTAATATTTGAGAGGACAAGAACATATCTTTATTTCTTGGGGATCTAACATTACATTCTATTGGAAGGTTGCTTGATAATTGATCAACCAACTCCTTTTTGGGAAAATAGGTGATCTGATTTGTATCTTTTATGAACACCTAATCAATAAGAATCCTTGTAAATATGGAAAGGAATATTATTGGGAAGTCAAAGTTAGTGGTCTTATCTGGTTGTTTTACCTAAGATTTCTTGGTGCAAATCTGGTCTACCAGGGTTTTCTTGTAACAAAAATCATAATAATTTGTATTCAATTTAATTATTGGAAGAAGGATTGTTCTAAATAATATTTTGACCAAAACCTTTCTTGATCTTTTCCATAGTCAATTTGCTCTTTTTGAGTGGAACTTTTCAGCTTGGTGACATCAAATTCTTTAAAGAGGTACTGTAAACACCAAAGTTATGATTTATCTTTCTTGGTAAAACTTGTTGTAAATGATGAATAAGGTTTTTGTTAAACAGTTTCCATTGAATGATCAACCTCTCTCACCTATTTATTGTGATCATCATTGATTTAACATCATGGAACTTTTAACGCTCGTTTGATACACTTTTCCTTAACCACTGTAAAAGTTATATGATCTTGTTTAATTGGTACCTAATAGAAAATATGAATATTGCATAATTTTATAAGGATTTCTTAACCTAGATTTTTTCATTTGACATTTTCTGTTTCCTGTTTATGGAAACTTGTAAGTAGCTCATCTGAGTACACTTTTCAATTGTAACACAGGAATCACTAAAAGTTAGATCTCTCCTAAAGCATGGTAATACATGTAGAAAATGCCAAATTCAATGTTTGTTAAAATCAAATTTCTAGATTCAAAAAATGATCTCATATTTTTTGGATTCTCTGATCCACAATGTCCTATGAAAAACTGTCTAAATCATGCATAGTTCTGGAACTAAGCCTGCCTTCTGGAATGAGCTTTTCCAAATTGTCTTGGTTGGAAAAAATTTTGCATACATTCAGGATTGAGATTGATTTTTAAACTTCATAATTTTTTGAAGAAATCTGAGTTGAATTCATATTTGAGTTTAGGTATGCATACCATTTATTATAAAATTGACATCTCAATACTGGCATAATCTGCCTTTATAGGGTATACATAAGACTTGCATCTTTGTCCCAAACCTAATTCAATAGGATAGATCTTCTTAAAAATATGATAGGGTTGACGGTCATTTCTATGAATGAACAAGATATATATCCTTTTCTATCTTGCAAAGAATTTCCTAGATTACATTTAAATTCACTTTCAAAGTTAACTTGAAGGACAAAATAATGAATTAGACAATGGCCAATTTATGGGATCAAATGAATAGGAAAATTCCATTTTGGACATTTGAATGTAGTATTATCATTGGTCCTCTGATGCAATCCTATGGATCTTATTGTAACCATTGTATCCATCAAGAAAGGATAAGTAATTTTTACCAAAATAGGGTATCAAGCACTTGATCAATGAAGGGAATTATGGGAAGTGTCTATTTCTTTTTGGTTGAATTTGTGTGGTGTTCTCTGTTGATCCACACAAATTATCCATTTCCCATTGAATATTTGGTACAAATACAGAGGTGATATGATTAGGCATGTTTGATATGGGGTATAAATCCAACATCTAAGCAACTTTTGTAGTTCACCCTTCACAATTTATCTTACTGTTGGGTTCATGCATCTCTTAAATGGCTATCTAATTGGTTTACATTCTTCTTTAATATAAATTCTATGAGTACAAATCCTAGGATGAATCCCACACATATCACTATAATCCCAAGAAAATTTTGTCTTATGTTCTTAAAGAAGAGCAATCAACAATTGCTCTTGTTGTATATTCAACATCTTGCTTACATTTAGTGGCCTCCCTACTGTTATTTCTACTTGCTTGGAGAGGTCCAACATTGAACACATGTTGCTATTAACATAATTTAATATGCATTCATGAGGAAGAAGTTGGTGAAAAATACATTTTTTACCTGGAATACTCATGGTGCTCTTCTGTGGTAAGACTTGGTTCAAAGGACAACTCAAGCACCTCAATTTGCCATCAATTTCTACATTTCTTCCATATTTTTTTTACAAAATATTAAAGAGAAAAACATCTTCCTCCTGATCTTCAATAGTGAAGATATTTTCCAACATCATCAGCTGTGTTGGACTGAGCATTGATCAATTTCTTGGTTCTTCAACCCAAATTGTTTGATCCTCATCATTCAATGGTTAAGAGGGTCAAGAGGATAGAGTATAAGTTTCTTGGTACCATTTCCATTTGAGATGATCATGTTTCCAGACCTGCACCCTATAAATGCATCAAGAAGTGGTGTAGCCATGGCCTTCCTAGTATAAGAGGGTAACCTCCTAGACTTGCCTTTGGTTGTAGGATAATGAAATCAGCAGGGTATTCCCAAGAGTCTACCACCACAAAAATGTCCTCAAGGAATCCTTTAGGCCTTACTATTGATCTATCCACTAGTTACAATACTGTAGTTGTTGGCCTCAGTCCTTCCAACTTTAGGTCATCCATGATTTTCTTGGTCATGAAATTTATTGTTGCCCCTAAGTCAATTAGGGTATTTTTTATTGTAGTTCCATTGATAGTAACATTCACCAAAGGACTGCCTAGATCTATGTACTTAGGTAGCAAAAAGTTTCCAAGCATGATGTCAGCCAACTATTGTCAATGACTTGTACAGTGGATGGATCTTTTCTTTTTCTACCTGGTTTCTTTATACATAGATCCTTGATCAATTTGTTGTAAATAGGCACATCCTTGATGGCTTGAATGAGTGGAATTTTTACACAAATTTCCTTCAATTGATTGAAAAAATCAAAATCAAAATTTGATTTAGGGTCAAATTTCTTCTCTTATAATATTTATGGAAACAGGGGTCCATTGACTTGCATCTTACTTTTGCTAGAATTATATTCATGTTGCTGTAGATCAAGCTTGCAAGAGTCTTCTAGGATTTTTGTGGATCAACTTGTAGCAATTATGGTTCATTTGGTATCTTTGTGATTGTAGGTTTACTTGGTGGCACAAGTGCTCTTCCTGAATGGAGATGGATATTATTGACATCAACTGAATAAGTAGAGTATTGGGTTGATTCAGTGTTATAGGATGGCTGAGCAACTTTATTATTGGGGTTAGCTATTGGTTGAGCTGGAAATTGAGTAGTTTTTGATTGAGAGCTAGATTGGGGGTTTGGGCATCAAAGCTTGTTTGTTGTGGGTAGGGAAGTTGATGGTAGGTTTTTTGGTAGTTAGGAGGTTGATTTTTCTATTATTTCCTTCCTCTCCAAGGTTACTGCCATGAATAAGGGGGTTGGTTCCACTATTGGCCTAAGAACTGAGGTATTCATGACTATTGGTATTGGCTAGGGTAAGGAGCCCATCCTTGCTGAGTATTAGCCCAAGGTGGGGGTTACATATTATTATATGAACTACTAGCCCAATTTTGAAAACATGGCATGGGATCTTGTGACATACCTCCTTATCTTGGCATCCATGGCTTCCTTTGGGAAATGTAGAAAACTTTCCCATCCTCCATTTCTATCATTTTGAACTCTGGTGCAACCTCCTTTCCTTCTGTAATGTTGGCCAGTCCCCTGCATGTGCAATCAACTTTCTTTCTTCTGCAAGAATGGAAGAACTCTATAAGTGTTGCCTCTGCATCCTCTCTCTTCTTCTTTGCATGTAGAGCATCAAGCTGGGTGGCCATGTCATTAACTATTTCTTGTTTCATGTTCTTAAACATGTTTACAATTTTTGATTTAGATATTTCCCCAATTCCTTTGGCAGTTGCTCCACCCTTTGATCTAACACTTCTTATTATTTTCATGGTTTCTCTAGAATAGTTCTTACAGGCTTGAAAAAATTCATCAAAAGTGGCTTTGGAGATGTCTCCAGCTCCTATTAAGTCCAAAGCATCCATATCTTCCTCACTGAGTCCTTTTAAGAAAAGTAACTTGAGAGACTCATGAGGTAACCTTGTATGTCTTGAATTTTGAACACAAAATAGGAATCTCTCCAGGTAATCTTCTAGTGGCTCATCTTCCTTCTGTGCCATCTTGAAGAGTTCATCTCCTCCTCTGCTACTTGGCCTGCAGTAGTCTTGGTACTTGGTCAGAAACTTGTCTTTCATCCCCTGTCAGGTAGTAACAACATCTCTTCCTAGGCCCATAAACCATCTCAAGGTTGCATCCTTGAGTGTAGCAGGGAACAAATTCAACTTGTGTGCATCAGTTGTGTAGTCATAACTCCTACATAAGACATCAAAATCAAACAAGAAAGTGTTTGGGTCTTCAGTCATAGATCCATGAAAATTAGGAAGAGTTGATGGAGAGATGTTCTTCATTTGAGAAGGTTGATTGTTATTGGAGATAGGAAACTCAAATGTGCTTAGTTCCCTTGCCTCTTCTTCCATGTTTTGATTCACCTCCTCTATCCATGTTAGATTGTTCAAGAATAACCTCAGAAATCTCACTAGGGAGGGAGTGTTCTATCAACAAACTCTGTATAAAAGAGGACGTTTCTTCTTTAGAATTAGAAGTAATTTCTTCTATTTGAGGATTGGGTAGGAATATACCATAGGCATCTCTACAATGGTGGATACATAAACTGACTCAACTCAATCAACATTCATTAGTGGGGGGTTTTGAAGGTGGAATTTCTACAACCTAATATGTTCTAAGAAATTTAGAAATGCAAAACCTCACAAACTCCTATAACTTTGGCAATATCCCCAGAAAACGACACCAAAAATGGTGGTGTAAATCAACTTGCAGCAATTAATATGTTGTACATTGAGTTACATTCATTTAATTATCAGACCAGGGAGTGTAGAATTGAAATATTGTCGGTGTTGTATGCATAATTATAGTTGATCTAAGAGGTTGGAAAGGAAATAACTGTCACATAACAATGCTGAAAGTAAAATAAAACTCAAACTTGAAAATGGACTATTGCTAAATGTTATTACTAAAACAAAGTTACAGATTCAGAAAAAAGATTGTTCCTAAGGAAATATGCATGAAATGAAACAATGGAGGGGATTTAGCAGACCTCAAGTGGGCCCTAACTTGGGTGTTAATCCCTTCCTAACTATGTAACTAAAAACTAAATGAAAGAACTCATATTTCTTTATTGATTTGCATAAAACATTACATCTAGGAACAAAAGATCAGAGTAATCTCTTTTCTCTAATTCCAAATTTGACTCACTAACTTAATTCCAAATCCTGACTCGTTACAAGGCACCAACCCTTTCCTTTATATCTTATCATTTACAAACATGTGAGAAGAAGAAGAATACAACAAGGATTCTTCAATAGAACAAGTGAAAGATTAAACACATGTTTGAAACATATAACAGGTGTTCAACTAATCAATCAGTTTTTCATGAAACACACAACAAGTGTTTAACTAATCACTCAGTTCTTCACTAGTTCTTAATGAATGACCAAATCAAATATTGATTTGTTTCTCAGTTTTCCACATTTTTGTTGTAACTACTTCTCCAATGGCATGTAAGGACTTAAGTTTATCACTTCTTGTTTCAAAATATCTTCATAAATGTGGATTCTTTGTTGTGAATGATTTCCTTATGCTGTAGACGAGTTGTTACGGATAAGTTCTTTGGCCATACGAATGAGTTGGATTACAGGTTCCTTTATTGCATATGAAAAATTTATCATAACCAAGAGTGACATCAACACATATAATCATCCAAACAATTTATTGGAATAACAAGAATAAATGCACACATAATATCACAAAATAAAGACAATTAGATATAACTATATCAATTAGTCATTATGCCAAAAGTTCATGGTTGTAATAGTGATGTTCAGTAATGTACTTAGGAAATACATAGACATGGCTACAATGGTATTATTAAAATACAAAATATGAGTTGTTATGAAAGCTCAAACATTTAAACTTTCAAGCATGACAACTAAGCCAATTTTTAAAATTTGCTCCTAAGTCTTCCCAAATCGTCTCCCCAGTCAATTTTTCTTCTGTGTCATAATAATATTAACCTTGCATGTAATTTCAATATATTTAACAAGCATATGTAGATATTTAAAATCATGTTTCAAGATAAAAAAATTCCATTTAGTGAAGAGCTACTAAATACTAGCTCTCTAGTGGACTCAAAAAGGCTAATTTTGGACTTTTCAAGGAAGGTGTGCACCCTCTGGTAAGGATCTGAAATCCAAACTCATATAGAGGTATTATTGAATAATAATGAAGGTGTTAGAAATGATTTACTAATATTTAATGAATTTTTTAAGGTTTAGGGACAATTTGTGCAATAATGGGTTTTCCAGGTATAAATAGTGAAGAGTCAAAACTGGAACATGAACTTCACTAGATGATTCTGAGAGATTCCTAAGGATTCAGGAGGAAATAAAATATTAATTAAAAATATAATTGAATTATCTAAATGGTGTAATCATCACATCTTTCATAAGACATGATGGTTTCTCAAGACAATTCATTCTTGATAGACATAACCTATTGTCCCGAAGAAAAAGGGGCCACGTTTTGGAGATGCAATCCTAATTAAAGTCTTAAACCTCTCTCATTATTCTTTAAATTTCCTTGAGAGTCAAAATCATATATAATTTCATGTGAAAATACCTTTTGGATTTTCGAGAATAATTTCCTTAAGTTCTCTCTTATGGAACTGTGATGCTCGTACTTAACCAATTTGTTTAGTGCTATGTGTCACCTTTTGTTGAGGGTGAAATTTTGTGCCCCTCTTATCCCTTTCATAAGGGGAAATATGAGACAAAAAATTCACCCCATCTCATCCCTTCCCTCTGATCCCTCATGTGACCCAAGTCAACCAGATGGAGAGCTAGTTAAGCCAAACCCATCTCCCTCACAATACATCATAGAGCGACACTTGACATCATCTAGTGAGGAAAAATTTTCCTATCCATATCATACCCATTCCTAAGGGGAATAGAGGGGAAACAAAAATGCACCCCTCTCTAACCCCTCTTTAGGTTCCTCATGTGACCAGACTGATAGCTCCCAAGTGTTAGGGCTCATTTTCCTACATCTCTTCTAATCTCTGCACCTCGTAGTGCACAAGTGGTAGCATCATCCTAGTGAGGCACATTCTACTTTCCCCCTTTGTCCCCATTTCAAAGAGGACTAGAGGGGGAAACCAAAATGAAGCTAGATACTGAGCCATCCAAAAACTCTAACTTCAAAGCACAATCATGTTGATACTTCACCCATGAACAAAAGTAACTGTCAGGTGAGCTCAGAAAACATAAAATAAACTAACTTGAAAGCCTATTTTGCTTCACACAGTTCAACCTTGTCTGCCATTTTTTGAAGCCATGAAACCTTGAAAAACCTATAAAAACATAGCCTTCCATGCTGACAAAATCATTATGGACCAGCCATGACCACTGAAAATAGAAGCTTTTCCAATAGATTTCTCAAGTCTAGAAATGCTGATTCCGCACCAAGATTTTAACTAATTTAGTCTCCTCCATACAAGGATCCATTGTGATCACTAAAGCTTCAAGACTCCATTAATCATTTCCATCATAGTAGCAGGTCTGAAATTCTCCATCCCAAAATTTCTTTTTTGATTTTTAAGAGTTCCAGCAGGGGGATCACAATGAAAATAAGAGCATGGGATCACAATGCAAAGTTGAATCCCAAAATGATGTTTTTGTTGCAAAAGGATGCCAGAATGGAAAATTACTAAAAATAGAATATGTTATGCTCACTCACAAGATAAAAATAGTAAACCTCTTAATATTTTAATATTCAGTCACTCTAGGCATCCAGAAACATTGCAAAATGACAAGCATGGAAAAATTGACAACTTTCCCAAAATAGCAGGTTCAGAAAAAACAACCTACTAAAAATAGAAACTTCCTAAAACGGTAAATTGTCATAAAAAAATGTGAATTAAGTGTGCTAGGATATTAAGAACAAATTTTATGATTTGTGAATCTAAGGAAAAGAATGATCTCCTAACTTGAAGTGGCATGATTGATCGATCTAATATGATAGCTTCTAGGAGACTCCAGTCAACATTGAGCTCTATCGAGATTCTATTCACTGGTTTTTGAACATGCAGAAATTTTTGTGAGCTCCTCATATATATTTCCAGACAAGGTCATGGAAGTAAGAAGGAAGAGGCGTAGTGAATCCACAGGGACTATGAATGATTCTTCTAGTCTAGTCCAGAAAGGTCTTAGCCTGATCCACTACTATGTTCAATAATGAAAGTTTTGCAATGATATCAGGTGGAAGTGGTGATGATCTAAATATTGATGCATGTAAAACTAGTGTCGATATCTAATTGGTTAGTCATGTCTGTTGGGTTGTGAGACCTGAGGATCACAACTAAAAATTTTTGGAGGATGTGGTCCTCTTATGGTCATGAACGTAATCAAACCCTATTTCCTAGGAGTAATCCAATAATCGTAGGCTTGATTAGCTGCGATGTTTAGCGTGTTTAGTTGTTCTATTTTCTCAGAGAATGTAACAGGTGTGTAAGACTGTCAAACACAAACTTGTATCAATATATGTTATCAACTTCAGCCCCATTGGGTTGTGGGACCAAAGGATCACAACCATACGTCATTTTTATTGTTGGACCCATTGATGGTCATACAGAATGAAATTGAAATAATCTTTATAAAAAAAATAACTATCAAAGGAAATATAATATATGTTTTTGGTGTTTTCACAATATATCAGAGAAAAATAATGAAAGCAAACTAATCTAATAAAAGTAAATGTTTTTGATCTTTTCTAGTTTTTAAGACAATGTATTATAATCTAATAAACAAACTAAAGACAAGTAATCAACTGGATGTAGTTGGTTACTTGTGTGAATATGTGAATCTAAATATAAAAAAAAAACCTAATCTAATCAAAACCCTTCAAACCCTACCTCAGAGGTGAAGAACAAATCATGACCCTGAAAGAGCTATTGTTCCCCACAACTTCCCTGATAATTTCAAAGAGAAAACTTTCTAATGATTTGATCTACTTGTAATTACCTAATCAATTGAAATGAAAAATTTTACTATACTCTATTTGATATGCAATTGAAACTAATGATTCAAAATTGACAATTTGGTAAATGAAGCAAACAAACAAGTAATTCCAACCTAGATAAACAAGAGCTTTGGAAAATCCAGTTGTATCTTGTGTCTTTCCCCTCAATTTTTTCCTTTCCTTGTTTGTGTGTTCATATGATTCCAAGGAATTGGGAATGCAAGAACAAAAATAGAAGAAGATGCTTGAGAAATGGTAGCTTGAAGGCAGTCTGGTTGCAATGCAAGTAGAAGAGAGATAACACAAGAGATCTGAGCTTGGCTATGAAATTCCTAATAGGATTGTGACAGTAATACTATGCAAGATACACAAAATTTCTCAGGCCTTTTCTTGAATACAAGCATGGAATATATAAGAATTGGGGCTGGGATGTGCCTTCATGCACAAGAAAAGAAGAGGAAGTTCCAACTAACTAAAGCACATGCAAAAATAGAAGAGGGAAGGAGAACCAAGTAATCAAAACTATTTTTAGACAAATCGGTTCACAAATGCATCCTAAAAGTGAAGTTAAGTGAATTGTCACATGTTAAAAACACGCATGATGGAATCTGGAAAAATCACTCATCACTGCCACCCTACGTAGGGCAGTGGTCTAGGGCCCTGGCAGTTTCAGAACCACCACCCAGGGAGGGTGGCAGTCTTGACACCAAAGGACAAAACATGCACAGAATGAAGCAGGAAGTTAGAAAAAGTGTGGAAAAGTTATGTAAGGACTTCTAGGCTAAAAATATACACTGCAAATAGGTTTTAGAGCTTGAACACCTTCTGAAAGGACATGAATCATAATTGGGGACTTTTGTAACCATTTTCTAAAAAATGTAGCACATGTAATTTTGGGTGTGTACATATTTCCCCCTCAGAGAAGCATCTTAGCCATGAAAAGGTGTAAAACGTAGAGTCTGAGTATGGAGTTCCTGAAATGGGGAGTTAGAAGCTATACCTGACACACCCGTGTGTCGAAACGTAGCCATCCAAGCTCCTGATACCTACAAGAGGGAAAGAAGACTCAAGTGCAGATAGATAAAATATCAAAAAATAAACACTAAATCAAAACGACAAGAGGACTTACCATTTGTGTGGGGATATAGAGATATACATGTGCCAACGCTCCAGCCCTGTGAAACATACACTCAAAACAAGGTCAAAACAGTCATGTATATATATATATATATATCAAAACAACTCATTTTCCAATTCATTTGTGCTTATTCAATTTGTAGAATTTGGAGCTCTGGACCCATGGTGACCATTTTCAATGAGAGTATCAGCCAAAATGACCATTACGAGATCGTGATCATGCCTCCATGAGCGGGAGATTGACCAACGCATTCTAAGGTTGGTTTTTTTCACTTTTATGTTTTCAAACCTAAAATGTTAAAATGTTAAAAATTTTACCTAGGGGGGATCATTTTCAAAATTTATTGTCTTAAATGAGTCTCTAGGGGGGGCGCCCATGGGGTAGTCTTTTATTTCGTTCAAAATGGTCTTTTTTTTTTTTGAGCATTTTTTAGGGTTAAAGATGTATTCAAAAAATCAGTCCATGACCGCCGCCCTAAGTAAGGTGTCATTCACTAGGACTGCCACCCTGCAATGGGCGGCGGTTCTGAACAGAATGACCAAAATGTGTGTTAACTTGTATTTTTTTGGATTTTTGATGTTTTTTCATGTTTTTGGTGAGCTTATCTTTTGATATACATTACTAAATTTCTCTTTTTCTATGTTTTGGTGAATGCAGAAGGAGGAGTACATACACTGTAGTCATGAGAGGGAGTGTTCATTGGATCCCAGGGATTTTGGATTATTTGACCCAGGGTGAGATAAACACTCTTCAGAGGGCGGGGATTTGGAGGATTGCAAAGGTGCCCCATGTCACTCCTATGAGTCACATATTGTGTGACCTATTTTATTATTGGGATGCAGACCGGAACACTTTCTAGTTACTAAGTGCCAGGGGTGAGTGGAATATCACCCTGGAGGATGTATACTGCATTCTTGGACTCACAATACTTGGGAGGAGATTGACCTGAAGATAACAAGGTCCATATGTGAGATCACTCAGTGGGCTACATACATGGGAGACAATGGTCTGGTTTTGGTTCGAAGAAGTGGGTCAAGGTTTGATCCATTTCCACTGCTCCTATTCCTATCATCTGTAGAGCCATCATGGGCATCTTGTCCTCTTGATTGATCGGGGACAAGGGAGGTGACACCCTCCTTTATTGTTGGGCTCCCATTATTACGAATAGATTGAGGGGCATGGCCATATATATGCCTGGGGAGTAGATATTATAGGGACTACCTATCATGAATTGTATAGGGTAGTCAGGCTACAGGGGCAGTTACTGAGCCATCCCACTCTTGGTTATGAGATGGTTCTATGAGCACATCACCCCTTATGGAAGGGGAATACCAATGTTGGATCCAGGGGTTGTCTAGCAAGTGGTGGATAGCTGTCGTAGGATGTCACATCAGCTAGTGGCCTCCTTGACCACCTAGATATGGTTGTCACACCTTACCAGGATATGTAGGTTAATTTAGAGGTGACACATTGGTAGCTTTCTCTACCATAGGATAGTTAGTTGATAGGGCAGGGAGAGTTGAGATTCATCCTTTTGACCGGGTTCCTTAGTATGGTTCCCCTACTTGACATGCTTCCTCCAGTGGTGCCAGTTTACAGGACTATCTAGGAGGCCCATGGGCCCTAGAGGAGATCCCGGTTGGACTGTGGTTATCCTAGGTGTACCTATATGGGTAGTTGGTGCCCCTCGAGCACCTTTACTGGATTGGATGCTGCCTTTCTCCTATAGATGTTGACTCTAACACACCAAAGAGATGAGACCCAGGGGAGTCGGTTGGAGGAGATAGAGGATGAGGAGTTCAAGGGTGAGACTAGCGAGGAAGCCCACATGGAGGAGGAGGAGGAGAGCGACCCTGAGTGGCATGACACTTAGGATATACTGAGGGCAGCACACGAGGAGGCGAGTGCGGAGAGAGAGACCTTGGTCTCGGAGGGACCAATTACTTGAGACAGAGAGGGAGATGACAAGTCCTGATAGGACAACAATTTCACCTCTGGCTTTGGGGAGGCCTCCACTTAGTAATAACAACCACTGACCCTTCCTGGATGCCTGGAGATCTACGTATGTTTGATACTCTTCTCTTGACCTTGTTAGTTGGGAATGTTAGTTTGGTACTTTATTTTTGTTTGTTTTGTTTGTTTTGTTTTCTAACTCATTATTTCTTCTTCTTTTCTTTCTTGCATTGAATACACAGGAGTGGCAGAGCTTATTCAATGGGTGTGCATGGACACCCTACTAATCCCTTCGGGGAAGACTTGGGACAAGTTGACTATGACTACAGGCCAACCACTAGTAGTCGGTAGACACACTGATGTGTTTGCACCTATCTGGAGAGTAGTGGAGGTGATGACCTCCCTTCATACTTAGGTGCCTAGGTATGAGGCAACTGAATGATTGATGAGGTAGAGCCACTCTCATAGCAAGACCATGGTTAGTGGATTCACCACGAGCACTCACACCACTTGGTTCATACTCATCATCGTCATAGCCACATCAGGAGTCTCGGACACGACCATGCACCATCTAAGGGATCCCAGAGGGATTGACAGGCCATTAGGCCTTTTATTACTTTGTTACAATTTTTTCAATCATTATATGATTTTTTTTGTATATTTTGATGCTCATTAAGAGTGTTTTGGCCATGCCTAGTGAATGAATGGCATTGTATACAAACTTGACTCACCATGATATATATAGACTCTTCTTTTTGGTTTGGTAATCCATTGTATCCGAGTTTATTTCCTTTTGGATTATCTCACTTGTGTACTCTAGATGTTTAGAATTTTTAATTTTCTATGCTTTTCAGAATGTATGCAGTGGATGTGAATGATAAAAAAGTGATTTCTTTTTTGTATTTTATAATGCTGATATATGATAATGCAAACACATTATGATGTTGACCTTTAGTTTCTATAAACAATATTTTTGTACTTCGTATTGTTTTGGAAAAACGTGGTGATACACTGATATGATAAGTGAATGAAATTTCCCCACTCCTAGCCCCATGCAACAAGTAAGATGTGAGGGCTCAACACCAAGAGCTAGAAAGAGCACAAGTTATGAAATTTTTTGAATGGTAATTATGAGAGAAAGATAAGGTTTTGACAAAACCAAATTGGGATACTAAAACCTCACTCTACTCAAGTTACTTCATAGTTTAAAATGTGAATTACTTTCTAGTTTATCTATACTTAGATCCATAGATGGCCACTTGGTTGACAAAATCTAGTTTTGAGGCTTTAAGCTCTTTTGGAATTTTGGACATCTAACTCACTTTGTTTTGACTTATGATTTCATAATATTTGAATGAACTGCTTCTAATTTTTAAGTTTGTACAAGAGACCCCCTACACCTTGCTGCAGACTACCAGTGGGAAGTATGGGCTTATCACCATGGACAAGGCATAGGTGAGTAAGGGTATTTCTCTCATTTCCCAATCCTACATCACTAGTAAGAGATGTAAGGCTCAACACCGAAGGTTGGTAGGGAAGAGAAATGTGTAAAATAATTTTTTTTGTGGCTTTCCATTTGACTTATTTATCTTGGAAAAATGGGTAGAATGTTCTTATTTCCAAAGATATGTATATGAGATAGATTCGACACCATGAAGCATCTAGAATAAACTATATGCAAATACACCTAACCTAGAAGAATCTACAAGCAAAACTAAGCATGTAGGCTTTGGTATGGTTACTTGTCAAAGATTTTTCTTATCTTGTTTGGATTGATGCAATGATTTCGAGACAATTGATGAAACTATGGAGATTTTTAGAGGTATGATCTGAACGTTTTGCCAATGTTTTAGAATTTTTTAGGAATTTCTATAAGAATAAGTCCCTTGATCACAAATTTTACAAAATGAAATGGTAGATGAAAATACAATGCAGATGCAGTAATGTACATATGAAAATGCTAATGGATCATGTGTAATACCTCTTTAGGTGAAGAGAGTTCACATATTCATTAAACTCCTCACCCTCTAGTGTACATAGGAAAAATTCCCCATTTTTGTAGTCTTCTATTACTTGATATGGACCCAACCACCTAGGTCTAAATTTCCTTCCTTCTGGTATTTTTGTCTATTCATCTATCAAGTATTAGAACCAAATCTCCCTCATATATTTCACATTCATAGACTTTCTTGTTGTATTTCCATGAGCCATCCAGTTAGCGTAAATGCACTATGTTTTTGTTCAACATTGAGTCTAGCTTCATCAAGAATTTCTAGCTAAGAGATTCATGCTTCTCGATAGCCTTCTTCTCGCAGAATTCCTTGCAATGATATACAAAGACTAGGTATCTTTACTTCAAGTGGTAAAACCACTTCTGCACCAAATACCAAAGAAAAGGGGGTTTCCCCTGTAGGCATTCTTATTGATGTCTGATAGGCCCATAAGGCCAGAAAAAGATTTAAATTCCAATCTTGTTTTTTCTCCTTGATGGTCTTAAGAGAATAGATTTCAATGTCTTATTCGTAGCCTTAGCCTATCCATTGTCCCGAGGATAATAGAGAGAAGCCATGTGGTGACTTATTTTGAATTTTTCACACAATTCACATACTTCATCATTTTTGAAGGATGTGCCATTATCCGAGATAATGAGTTGTGGGACCCCGTACCTACAAATAATTTGGTTCAAAATGAAATTTGTGATTACTAATCTAGGCACGGTGGTAAGAGGCATGGCTTCTACCCACTTAGTAAAGTAATCTTTGGCCATGATTATGAAGTTATGACCATTTGTTGATGAGGGAGACAAATTCCTTATCAAATCCAATCCCCATGTGGAAAATGGCCATGGTGTTGCAATTGGTTTTAGAGCTTCTATGTGGATCTCATGGGAGAACTCTTGACATTTATGGCATTTACACAAAATCTATACCACGTCATGTTCTAGCATGGGCCAAAAATATCCCATCTGATGTATCTTCTAAGAAGTGGCTTGGCTGCTGAAGTGACCTCCACATACTCCACTATGTGATTCATAAAGAAAACTTTTTATATTCTTCTTTATCAACACATCTTAGCAACATTCCATCAAAGGCTATACGATAGAGAACTTGCTCCAAGATAACATACTTGGCAGTTATTATACACAATCATCTTATTTGCTATGAGGTTTCCCCTTCTGGATATGTATGGTCCACTATGAAATTAATGATGTTAGTGTACCATGGACACACAAAAATGGGAAGCTTGGTTTCAACAAAATACACACACTCATCGGGAAAGTCTAAATTTATTAGATCACCTCCATCTAATGGGTTATTAGCCAACCAGTCCATAATGATTTATCCTTTGATGGATTTCATGATTAAAAAATGTTAAATCAAACTTTCCCATCAGAAATATGAAGCTTCCAACCTTCTTAGATAAGGATCCTTGTGTAAGAAACATCTCGTAGGTGATCTGATTTAATGGTAACCCTTGTTTCTTGGTTTAACATGTAATGTCTTAAACATTTTGTCATGAAGACTATAACAAGGCATTCCTTCTCCACCAATGTGTATAATGTGTCTCATAATTAAGAAAACATCTGACTAATGAAATAGAATACACCTTCTCATTTATCATCATATTCTTGAGCCAACATGCAAGCTCATGAGACATCCATAGCTCATGAATATAGGATCAAGGGGTGATCTGACCTACGTTGCATGAGTGTGGGAGGAGACAACAAGAACCGTTTAAATAACTCAAATGCCTCATTGCATTCTTCCAAACAATCAATTTAGAAATACTTTTTCAACAAATTGTTGATTGGGTGAATAAAAAAGGTCAAATTAGGGATAAACCTTTAGATTGCACTAAGTTTCTCAAGGAAAGATATGATGCCAGACTCATTTGATGGTGGATTCATTTCCAGTACAAATCCAGATTTTGGATTGGTCTACATCAATCCCTCGTGAAGATATGATGTATCCCAAAAGCTTTCCTCCTATTACACCAAATATGCATTTTTCTGGATTCAACATGATGCAATATTCAATTAAGTGAGAAAGGATGATACGAAGCACCTCTGGGTGGTCGCAGCATTTTCTGGCCTTAGCCAGAAGGTCATCCATAGGAATCCATTTATGATAATGCATAAAATATCATCATTTGTTGATATGTGGTACCAACATTCTTAAGCCGGAATTACATAACAACATAACAGTAAGTTCCCTAAGGAGTTATGAACAAAGTTTTGACATGATCTTCCTCAAATATTCTGATTTGATTGTACGTAGAAACCCATCCATGAGAGACAACAACTCAAAAATAGTTGTTGCATCCATAATAACATCGATGGATGGTAATGGGAAATCATATTTGGGATAAGCCTTGTTGATATCCCTAAAAGTCTATACACATGTAGATATTTCCATTCTTATTAAGAAAAAGGACAATATTAAACACCCACTATGAGTAGTCAACTGGCTTGATGAACCCTACCTGCAGGAGTTTCATCACTTCTTCCTTCACCATGAGGGCCACCTTTGGCTTCATGGGCCTTGATTTTTTCTTAATTGGCTTAGCATCTGGCTTGGTCATGAGGTTGTGCATTATAATGTGTGGTGTGATTCCCATCATTTCCTTGTAGCCAAACACAAAATATTTTTGATGCTCTTTGAGGATATAGGTATGTATTTCAACTTCCTCATGAGTTAAAGAGGATCCTGAGTTTCAAGATTTTTGGTTCCTCCTCTATCTCATTGTCTATATCGATCATTCCCTCAATTAAGGAGGCATTTCCTTCCTTAAACTCGGGTGGGGCTGGAGGTAACTCTAAATCCCCCCTCTTCTCCTACCTCATAAATTTTGATTTCCTTCCCAGGGGAAGATTCTATCATGGGATTTAAAAAATAGGAAGAAGAGTTTGGAATTAGGTAAAGATCAACCTCATGATGAGTAAGGTGTAATTCTGTAAGAGTTTTTACATATCCTAGAGTTTCTTTATCAATGTCAATGTGATCTGAAATATCAAACTCACTCTCAGTTTCTATGTATGTCAACATTAGAGTTATCGGTGTTTTACAAACCAAAGGTTCAACATGAACCAAGACCATGAATTTTGTATCTTCGAACTCACTGTTTGGAGTAAAGATAGAAATAGAAGTTGCTATCGAGTTCCATAGGGATCCAGAAAAACACACCACTTCACTAGTTACATTAGCACCAAGAAGGAGAAACAAGAAAGTGAGAAAAATGAGGTAAACAGAGGTTCTGGAAGGAACTACTACTCTGTGCAGAGCAGCCAGAACCACCACCCTGAAAGGGTGGTGGTCCTAAAACTACCACCCAGCCAGGGTGGTAGTCCTGAGACCGCTGGTCTACTCAGGGTGGTGGTCCTGACACTTTCAAACAGAAAAGAAGAATGGAATGCGAATGGACATGAATTTGAAGCACCCAGCCATGTCTCTTCCCTTCCATGCCCTTTCACATCCTCCAGTGCATGGGAGGACATGGGAAGGCCTATAAATGCATGAAAGGAGCAAGAGAATAGGCATTCAAAGATCCAGAGAGATCAAGAAGCAGAGTTTAATGAGAGCAGTGAGCAAGATCTTCAGTGCTGGAATGGAATTGTAGGAGCAAGGTGTAGAAACAGAGCAAGCAAGTAATTGGAGAGAAGGTTTACATTGTTTCTTCTTTTCATACTTATTGTAATATGTAATTGTCTATATTAGACCAATAAAAGTGGGAAGAAAGAGCAGTTTCCCTTCCCGACTGGTTTTCCTCCATTGGAGGTTTCCAGGATAAAATTGTTGGTGTTGAAGTTTGAATTATTTCCTTCTCTACAATTTCCTTTCTATAGCACTAGATAATCAGTCATAAAGCTCTAATTTTTCAAGAAAATATGTCATTTTCCAAAGTTGAAAGTAGAACAACATAGTTGTGTGATTTGTAGAGTTCCAAAGTAGAAGTTTACGGATCATTTTGGTATCAGAGCTGATTATATATCCAGGACTGTGGTATTCGAATCTTTCTTGTGATTTTGTATGATAGTGACAAGGTCCAAAGGTGAAGAATTTTTACCTTGCGAGCCAGATATTTCTACGAAGAAGTGGAAACAGAGAATTCAAGCTCAAATGGAGGAAGAGAACTTGGTCCATAGAGTCGAGATGCTAGAGACCATGATGGATAGATTGCATAGAAAACAAGAAGAGATTTCAGATCTGCAAAAGATGGCTTCAGTTAAGAAAGATTCCATGGACTCGGTGGTTTGAGCACTAGCCAAAAAATTTGGTATCGGAAAGAGCCACGAAGAGGAAGAATGGGAAGAGCATGAAGAGATGCCAATTGTAAGTGAGAAGGTAAAATCTACACATACACCTTTTAAAGTTGAAACAAAAGTGGAAATAAAGAATTTTGAAGGACAAGTAGATGCAGAATTACTGGATAAATGGCTAAAATAGTTGGAAGTCTACTTTAGTGTGCATAATGTCACTGAGGCACAAAGGGTCACCTTTGCATGTCTCAAAATGGAAGGTCATGCTCTTGGTTTGGTGGGAAACCCATCTAGCCACTTGTGAGAAGAAGAAATGTCCTATTGTCAGTACTTGGAAAGGTTTTAAAGAATTGATTAGAGCTAACTTCTATCCTATTGGCCATAAGACTGACATGATGATTAAGTGGCAGTACTTTAGACAGGGCAGTGGTCAAAGCGTGCAAGACTACACTACGGAATTTCAGAGACAAGCCATGTTGCTTAATATGGACTTGGAGGATGAGGACATTCTGACCAAGTATTTGGGAGGACTTCACACTCACCTTCAGAGGAAGGTAATCTCCACAAAGCCCAAGGATCTCAATGAAGCTTGTGTACAAGCATACTACATTGATGACGAGAAGAAGCAAGGAGAAATAGAGCCAAAGGGAGACCAGTCAACAGAACAACAGGACAAAGAACAAGGGAAGACAAGTAGCAGAGGTAAATGGAAAGGTAAACATGCCACTACTACTTTGCATACTTGTAAAGATCCTAAGAATTTCTGTAAGAATTGTGATGTAAATGGACATACTGACACCACATGTTGGAAGTTGCATCTAGAATTGCACCCAAAGCACCGAACCAAGGATTCCAAGAAATCCATGGCCACTGTGAAGACAGAAAGAGAGGTGGAGATTGAGGATGATTCAGATGTAGATGAGAGGCTGGGATGCATGGCCACTAACATGTACGGGGTAGTAGAAGAAGAAGAGATGAGTAAGCTATTTCAAATCAGAATCCAAATCAAGAAGACTAAGGTAAACACTTTAGTAGATTCTGGTTCTCAGTCAAATTTGATTTTTGATGTGGTTGTAGAACAACTTGGTCTAGAGACTTACGTGCATCCACATCCATACCCACTGGGATGGGTGAAGAAGGGTGTAGAAATACAAGTTACAAGGAAGTGTAAGTTTCAGTTTGGGATAAATACCCAATACATAGATGTATTAGAGGCTGATATTATTCCACTTGATGCATTTGACATTGTCTTCAGAAGTCCTTACTTGTATGTCAGGGATGTTGTGTTCACAAGGAGGGAGAACCAGTACAGATGGGTCAAGGATGGAGTCAGTTTTAACATCTGGGCACACCAGAGAAAATCAAAGAAGGCTATGGTAAGTGCCAACCAAGCACCAAGACTTATTCAGGAAAATCATCAGTTTTGTTTGCTTTCATTGGAAGAAAATAAAAAATGGATGTGAGAGCACGGATATTTCTGACCAAAGGATGGAGAATTTGGATAGCACTTGTCAGTTTTTGTAGAAGAAGCCACCACAGGAACTGCTCATTCAAGGAGAAAAACAAACTTCTGCTATGCAGTCACCGTATCTACCTACAGATTCACTAGACCTGACCATGGGGCAGCAAGAAGAAGAGGAGATACAAGGAACGGTGGTGACTATAGCAGCAACATACTTGGAGAGGATTCAACCAATCCATCTCAAGAGACAAAGACAATACAGAAAGGACTAAACCACTACAGTATGGGACCTTTTCCATACTTGAGTAGGTTGGAGAAGAAACCTTCAGGCCATACTTCATGCAGATGCACGCGATAGTAAGTTGCAAGAGCTCACATCCACTAATGCCATCTATGCATGACAAAGAAGGAAAGATACAGAAGTTACCTTCCAAAGAGGATTGTACTCAAGGAAACTTAGAGGAGGATGTAGCACTAGAACAACAAACCAGAGATCCACAGGAGTCTTGGCAGGTTGGACGAGAGAAGACACCAAGGTAGACCCAGTGGTACTCAAATGAGCACGAGAGGGAGTTGATTCCTCTACCACTCCCCCACTAAGATTTTGTGGGACCAAAATCCTCCTAAGTAGGGGAGGTATGATCCATAGGGATCCAGAAAAACACACCACTTCATCAGTTCCATCAGCACCAAGAAGGAGAAACAAGAAAAATGAAAAAAATGAGGTAAACAAAGGTTCTGGAAGGAACCGCCACTTTGTGCAGAGTGGTGGTTTCAGAACCACCACCCTGCAGGGTGGCAGTCCTGAAACCACCCAGCCAAGGTGGTGGTCCTGAGACCACCGGTCTGCTCAGGGTGGTGGTCCTGACACTTTCAAACAGAAAAGAAGAATGGAACACAAATGGACTTGAACTTGAAGCTCCCAACCGTGTCTCTTCCCTTCCATGCCCTTTCACATCCTCCAGTGCACAGGGAGGACATGGGAAGGCCTATAAATGCATGAAAGGAGCAAGAGAATAGATCATTCAAAGATCCAGAGAGATCGAGAAGTAGAGTTTAATGAGAGCAGTGAGCAAGATCTTCAGTGCTGGAATGGAATTGTAGGAGCAAGGTGTAGAAACAGAGCAAACAAGTAATTGGAGAGAAGGTTTACATTGTTTCTTCTTTTCATACTTATTGTAATCTGTAATTGTCTATATTAGACCAATAAAAGTGGGAAGAAAGAGTAGTTTCCCTTCCCGACTGGTTTTCCTCCATTGGAGGTTTCCAGGATAAAATTGTTGGTGTTGAAGTTTGAATTATTTCCTTCTCTACAATTTCCTTTCTATAGCACTAGATAATCAGTCACGAAGCTCTAATTTTTCAAGAAAATCTATCATTTTCCAAAGTTGAAAGTAGAACAACATAGTTGTGTGATTCGTAGAGTTCCAAAGTAGAAGTTTCCAGAGTATGTCCCAAACCCATAGAATCAAAGGGGAGGAGAATAGGAAAATCCTTCTCTAATATATTGAAATTTTTTGTTGTGGTTCCTAATGACACTGTCTCTATAATAACGGTTTCATCCTTGACCTCCAGAATTCCCTCAATCAACTCCATTACTTCTAACTCTATCGTAGGGACTAGCTTTTCTTTTGGTACTAGGATTGCAAGTTTTTTTAACTAATTTTTGGGAAGCTCAAACTCAGAGTGGACCCCTGGCCTCTTTTTTAAGTTATCCAAATGTATGTCAAAGGGTTTTAGATCACCTTGTGCCATAAAGACCTTCCCTAAATGTCAAGAATCTAACCTCCTAGAATATAGTGGAGGGATTCACCTTCATGCGGTGAGATCCAAGGACAGCTAAGGATCATATTATAGTTGGTTTTTTGATCTATAATATAAGATTCGGTCAAAATCGTCTTAGGCCCAAGGGTGACTGGAAACACTATAGTTATAATGGATGTTACTTTGAGGCTATCATAGCCTCTCAGCGTATTTCGTGTTGAAGAGAAATTGGTCTCTCCATAACCTAACTTTTGAAGGTAAGAGAAGGGGACTATGTTAACCACTTCCCCATCATCAATCATCGCACACTTTACATAGTTTTTGTAAATCCAGACTTGTAAAAACAACTTCAGATCACCTCTATGAGCTATTTCAGCATCCGTGGGCATCTTGCTTGATGTCAAACACAAATCCAACATCTCTTTCAGGATTCCCTAGAGGATAATATCAAAGTCCATGATGGTTTATCTGTGCCTCTAGAGGAGGGGTGACATTAATCAAATGGACAAGACCTAGGGCTTCTAAGTAGAGTGGCTCTGTGAGCAGGGGAATTCTTTAACATATCCAAGAAGGAAATGTGAGAGAATGTCTATATTAGGTCACTGATCAAATCATAATCTCCTACTAGTTGATTAGCATATCATGAATGTCATGTAATATAGTCAGGATAGATCGGGATTGGATGTGAAGAATAATCCCTAGTTCTAGTGGCAGCGTTAATTTGAGGTTCAGTGTCTAACTCAACCAAACCCACAATTTTTGTTTGTTGGAGACCATCCAAAGGAGGTGCCACTTGTGGGTTTGATGAAGTTAAGGCTTCGCGATCATGGGTCCCTATGACAATACATTTGTTCAAACCATTGAGATCTATTATACCATCCTTTGGACGCATGGGGAGAGGATCGTTAAAGATTCCAGCGGTGTTTTCTATGGGGATACTGGTCCCATGTAGGTGTTTTGAGTTGGGAGTTGTTGGGTTTACCAAAAACATGTCAACAAATAACTATCTTTGATCCTCTGGAAAACATTGTAGAAACTTGTTACAATCATGGCATGTTCTTGCATCATGCCCGCGAACCCTATGGAAACCGCAGTATAAATCAAGATCATAATCTTGAGGCCTTTAGTTTGTTCCTTGTTGTGGTCCAAAATTATGAGTTATTGTTTTGTTGATGATTGTTATAGTTAAAATTTGGGAACCCTTGCCCTTGTTTTTGGAATTGGTTGGGATACCCACCTGGGTATTGATTAGGGCTTGGGGTTGGTGTTTTGTCTATGATTGTTGAGGTTTTTGTTGTTGTTGTTGAGGACAATTAAAATCCACAGTCGTTTACTGAGGGTGAGAAATTATTATTTCTCTGATTATTGCCATTATTGTTGTTATTGGTAGCATTCATATTTGGTAGGATTAACAACATTAGGATTTTTGGGTTGGTCAGTCACACCATCCTTCGTGACTCCACGATTCTTATTAAGGACCTTTGGTCCTTGATTATTGTTTGTGTTGTTAGAGTAACCAGGGTTATTTTGGTTAGGGGTGACTAAATTTCCATTTGCTCCATAAGTCTTATGACCACTGTCAATGGCTACTTGATCAATTCGAAGAGCACCCTCTAGTACCTCCTCATAGCCTCTAAGTGGGAACTTTTAAACCTCTTCCTTTATCTCCTTATTGAGAGAGTGGAAGAACAAATCACAAAACTCCATTTGATCCATATTTGGAGCGCTTGCAGAGGAGTAGAGAACCTATCACCACCTTTGAATGAAGTGGGATGCAGACTCATTGTGCTCTTGTTTGATATGAAGGAATTCCCTGATTCCTTGTTCTCAAAATCTTATTCATATAAAAAGCCTTAATAAATTCTGATACGAGTTGCTTGAAGGATTTTATTGAAACCTCTGGTATCCTATTATACCAATCGAGAGAAATACCTTCTAACATCTTAGGGAAAATCTTTGTAGCAAATGCATCCCATAGGAGCACCTCTCGAATGGCCATTGTATAAGATTTGATGTGGGCATTAGGATCACCCTCCCCTTTGAATTTCAAACGATCAGGAAAGGTTCTTGGGAGCATGACTATTCAGATGGAAAATTCCAGAGGATCCTTAAGATATTCAGAATAGGTCCCCATTGCGTATGTTTCCACCATTGAAGATCCTTGTTGGGGAGGTGGAGGTTACATCAGTTGCTAAAATGGGACAGCGTAGACATTTTTTTGGGTGTATGACATCCCCTACAGTTGTCCATATAGACCTGGGTAAGTATACATATCCCCATGCTGGAGATTTAGAATACATGTGTACATAGGGGTTGATTACCTTGATATGGAATTGAAGGCATAAAGCCATGGAATGTTGCATTTATGGCTGGTATTTCATTTGAGAATGCACTTCCAGCTGGTTCCTATTGCAGATATCCATATGTGACTTGCGGGGGCATACCCAAGGTGTCTGTCTTAGTCTGTAAATCTCTGGGGTTTGGAGTACCTGTATAAACTAGAGGATTCTACGCAGTAGGCATTTGTCCATGATTTTGCGGATAGGGAGAAGTTATTGTTTGCCTTACATATGAACCTTGAGTATTTTTGGAAAGCTCTAGCTCCTTGAATTTTTCTACTAAAGCTGAAATGACATCGCCCATTGACGGGGCGGTGCTTTGCATAGGTACTCTTTGTTGAATTCTTGGAGGTTGTTGATGAGTGTGGTATCTTGCTATGAATTGTTAACTATGTTGCCACCCCTCGTTAGAAGTATTTTCGGTTGGTGGAGGGGAAACGTTATTATTTTGGAGAAGAACATCACCTTGTCCTTGCAACCTATCGAAATATCGGTTCATAGTCTAGAAGCATTGTTCACTCCTAGCATATCATGATAAGTATTTCTCATCTAAATGCAGGATTTGGTCTAATTGCATGCTAATGGGTTGTAGAAACAATACCCAAGGAGATGAACTTGCTTCACCAGTGAAATTCATGTTGTTTGAACTTGATTGTTCATGAGGATATGTTTTCGTGATCTGGTCAAGTTTCTCAATACGCACAGAGGAACCAACATTGGTTCCTTGAAGAAGAGGATTTTGAGTAGTTGAGTGGTTGTTTTCCCATGTTGAGAGTGAAGGTGATTATTGTGGTTTACCTGTTTGATAGTCGTATATGTCAAAACCTGGGATGGGTCAACCGTACTTCGTCATATCCCGACATATTTAGGGGGTATAAGAATACCCATAGAATAAAGGATGGATGAAGAAAGTGGAAAAATTTAGAGACTAGCTCTTCACGTTGGGTTAACCAATTTTCTACGAAATAGAAATCAACACGTGACCTTCTTCGCACCTGAATTCCTGAGGTCGTGCCAAAACAACCGGTTTAAGAATTGGAAACGGATGTGTGTATATGCCAGTGATGGATAATCTAATAATTGGAGGCCTTATATCTTCGACATGTAATAACGAGATTCTGTGAATCTAAGGAAAATAATGCTCTCCTAACCTGAAGTAGTGTGATTTATCGATATGATATGATAGCTTCTCAGAGACTCTAATCAATGTCTAAGATCTGTCGATATTATATTCACTAGTTGTTGAACACATGGAAATTGACCTACAAGTTGCACTCAATCGTATAGATTTCTAGGCAAGGTCATGGAACTAATAACGAGAGGCATAATGAAGCTGCAGGGACTATGGATGATTTTATGGTCTTTAGTCTAAAAGGTCTTAGCTTGATCGGTTTGCTATGTTAAACAATGAATTTTTTGCAATAATATCAGGGGGAAGATGTAATGATCTAAATACCCCCTCATGTGCACGTAAACCAGTGTCAATATCAACTTGAATTACCTAGAAGGCCCGTTGGGTTGTGGGACTTGAGGATCACAACTGAAGAACTCGTGGAGGTTGTGGCCCTCGATGTTATGGTCATGCACATAATCAAACCCTATTTCTAGGAGCAGTCCAATAGTCATAGGCTTTATTAGCAGTGATTTTTAGTGTATTAGTTGTTCTATTTTCTCAGTGAAAGTAGCAGGTGTGTGTAAGACTGTCAAACGTAAACTTATCAATGTCTAGTTATCAACTCCTGGCCGTTGGGTTATGGGACCAAAGGATCACAACTATACATATTTTCTTGTGGTGGCCTTTTGATGGTCATGCATAATGAATTGAAATGATCCTGATAAAACAAACTAAATATCAAAGGAAATATAATCTATGTTTTTGGTTTTCACAATATATTAGAGAAAAACAATGAAAACAAAATAATCTAATAAAAGTAAATGTTTTTTTTCTTTTCTAAGTTTTTTAGCAATGTGTTCTAATCTAATAAAAAAACTAAAGACAAGTAATCAGCCGAATGTAGCTAGTTATACAAATATGTGGATCTAAATCTAAAAGAAATAACCTAATCTAATCAAAACCCTTCAAACCCTACATCAAGGTGAAGAGCAAATCATGACCCTGAAAGAGCTATTGTTACCCACAACTTCCCTGGTAATATCAAAGAGAAAAATTTCTAATGATTTGATCTACTTGTAATTACCTAATCAATTGAAATGAACAATTTTACTACTCTATTTGATATGCAATTGAAACTAATAATTCAAATTGACAATTTAGAAAATGAAGCAAAAAAACAAATAATTCCAACCTGGATAAACAAGAGCTTTGGCAAATCCAGTTGTATCTATATATATCCCCTGAGTTTTTTCCTTTCTTTCTTTGTTTGTTCATGAATGAGTCCAAGGAATTGGGAATGCAAGAACAACAATAGAAGAAGACACTTAAGCAATGGCATAGCTTGAAGGCAATCTAAATGCAATGCAAGTAGAAGAGAGGTAGCAAGAGATTTGAGCTTGGCTATACAATTCCTAGCAAGATTGTGGCAGCAATACGATACAAGATACAAAAAAATTCTCAAGCCTTTTTCTTGAATACAAGCATGGAATATATAAGAATTGGAGGCTATGGATGTGCCTTCATGCACAAGGCAAGAAGAGGCAAGTTCCAACTAATTAAATCACATGAAAAATATAAGAGGGAAGGAGAACCAAATAATCAAAACTATTTTTAGACAAACAGGTTCACGAACGCATCCTAAAAGTGAAGGTAAGTGAATTGTCCACATGTTAAAAACACGCATGAGAGAATCTGGAAAAAATCACCCAGGACCGTGGCAGTATCAGGCGGCAGGGTCCTGGCACTAAAGAAGGCTAAAACAACCACAGGATGAAGCGGAAAGATGGAAAAAGTGTGGAAAAGCTAAGTAAGGACGTCTAGGCTACAAATATACATTGCGATAGGGAGTTTTGGAGCTCGAACATCTTCTAAAAGGACCTGAATCATCATTGGGACTTTTGTAACCATTTTCTGACAATGTAGCACATGCAATTTTGGGTGCTTACAGTTACATATATAAAAAAAGGTGAAATAATACCTGCCATAAGGATTCATAATTCTGAGCTTCCATTCTAATCACAACTTATGTCATCTAAATAGGACAAGAGCATAGTTGAGGCACTTGAAGCAAGTGAAATTTGGGAACATAATGGAGGCTATCAAAGAGGATCAAGAGATTCATTCAATTAAATTCATTGAGAATATAATGATGACATAACTCGGTATTATAATAAGTATTCTCCATGGGTAAGGAAATAGGTCATCTCAAGTAATGCATTCCCCGTTTCAGTGTTTCTAAACACTTTATCCCTACCTGATATGGAGCTCACATCTTGTAAGACAATAGAGGCTGAAAGTTTGAAGTGTTTTAGTACAATGTGTGGGACAAGAATATGGGATTAAAATCTCATTCATTCCTTCAATATCCACCTAGGACTATTTTTACTATCAAGAAAGGTCACTTACTTCTATAAGAAACATGTGCACAAGAGGTATATGAGTTGATATCATTCAAGAAGTGTTTTTGAGCCACGAAAGGAGAAGGTGTGATCTTCATTCAGAACACCATAGGTCATAATAATGAGAAATCAACTCTATTCCATCCACTTGGTAGTTTTCCCAAACAATCACCTACAAACCTTATGGCTCGGTCCTTGTCATCATCCTCATGTCATTCTATACCAGTGACCGCTTCTCAAGAATTATATTCAGGGGACATCCCTTTCATCCGCAATGTGATATGGCATATCTTTAGTAAGTGAGGGAAAAACATTAAGAGGTTTGTGCATCATGAAGTTTTTTATGATCACTAATGAAAATTGTGAAAGCCTAAGGAGTAAAAGAGTGATTCTCATTCTCACTATGAGACCAAGAAGCAATCATCATAAGTAATACCCTAAGTCATCTCAAGATCACATAAGGAAAGTATCACTTAGTGTTCCTAAACACTCATTTGGTAGTCTAAAGTGTCTGAGCATCTTACAGAAGGAGAATCATTGTGATCACCATAATCATAATCAGCAAGATCTTCATTCATATACATATTAGTCCATCCTTATTACCTTTCTCTCTTCTCTCTCTCTCTCTCTTACTCCATATTCTAAATTTTCAATTGTGAATTTAATTTTTGCTATTTTTTCCTATTCACTTAAGTGATAACAAAATCATTTGTAAAATGTAAAAGTACTCTCTCAAAATTATAAGAGAGGTGCTTAATTTGTCTCTTCTAAGGGAAATTAAAAAGTCTCAAGGAATAGGACCATTTTATTTTGTCATGTGGGGGGCTAAAATGAGAAGGCAATTTTCAATGCTATAAATTGGAATAGCTTCTCCATTCCAAATGATCTCTAAAGTTTAGTTTTTTGGTAGCAATTGTGGATTTCTTGTAGGTTTATTGAGCTTTATAATTCATCACTACACAAGAAATAGAGGATACATTTATTCCATTTCCTTTTGTTATGATTTCTTCTCTTCTCTCTCTTTTTCAACTTTGCAAGCATAGTGATCTTGAATAACCAAGAAGGAACTAGGTGTCATTGATTTATGAATCTATAGAACTGTGTTTCTATGGTTTGTTATTCTTGCTAATTTCTTACATTGTTATTTTCCTCTTATTGAATGTGCACCTACTCCATTTATTATGTGTGAACTCTTCTAGTGCCTACTCAAAACAGTATCCCTCTCTTTCCTAATTACTCTCTTTTACCCCTCATCATTGTGAATTCCCCCCTTGTAACCCATACAAGCACTTTTCCATAGGTTCAATTAAGTGTTCCTATGTGATCCCCAATCTACATGGCCACCCCACAGTATTTTGATATAATTAGGATAGTTTACATTAAATGATGGGATCCTCCCATACACAAGGAGGGGTGTAGCCCCATGAACGTTGGTGGAAACACATAATTTTCAACATGAAAAATTATTTCACCAACAGTGCCCTACCACCCTACCCCTACAAAAACCTTGAAAAACATGTTCATTATACATGTGCTTGTTTGTAATTAGCACTACCTTCATTTATCCTGAGGTGAAAGAAGAATTGCTGCTAATGCCCAAAAATTAGTGATCCCCCCCTTTCAGAAATTTTTTTCAAATTCTGCCTTTTACATTGCATGGGTTGATGCCTAGGAGACAGAAGTGTACAAAAAACATGAGAGCCCCATTCCTTCTTGACTGCAGGTGCATTAAAACAGCATGGGGGACCTCACAAAACCCATGTGACAACTATCATTTTGACTGGGTATTATTTACAGGAGCTATGGTGACCTCATTTTGACATTAAATCTGGTCGCTTGAAAGAGTCCAAATTCTGGCCATGAACACGCGGTCAGATCCATTCAGGTCAATTTTGGGTTCTCTCTAGACTATACCAAAATTCAAGATTAGACCCTGAAATCATGTAGATAATTTCATAAGCTTTCCAATGATATAAAGAACGTGTTTCCCAAATCACGAGCTCTGGATCAGAAGATATGGCGATTTGAGAGATGTTAGGACACAAAACTAGGCAAAAACATGATGCTTCCCTTTAAAAAAATCATTTCTTCAAAGCGCATCATGCCACAACATGGATGACACGTGGCATGCATTGATTGGTCGTTAGGGGCATGGGGAACCAACACCTTTACTTTTAGTCATTTTCAGGTGACACTTACTTGCCAAATTCTCTAACTCCTCCCCGAGACTGCTACCAGCTTCCCTTCCTTCATTGGACACGTGTCCTCTGTGATTTATTGGCTCGGGTTAGTGCCTTGAAACCTTGCCCTTTGAACTTTGTGGACTCATCAGCTAGTGCTCCTTGTGAACATGTGTCCATGATTTACAATCTGAGTCCACGTGTGTCTGCTGAGCTACTTATAATTCATCTCCCGCGTCTTATTTGTCCCCAGGGATTTGTCCCAAGACTGTTTGGGACAAAGTGTTACCTCTGATCCACCCGTGAAGTGGGCTTCCTTGTCCCTCATTCGGCCGAGATTTAATTTTAAATGGCTTTCTAGAATTCAGGCTATTCTAGTGGCACGCGTCCTCATTGTTAAAGTGGGTCTGTAACTAGTGTCCCCCATCTCATTTAACCGGCCGGTTCATTTACTAATTAACTCTCCATTTTGCAAGTTAGAAGGAATAAGATATTATTTGAAGTCTAACCCTAGGAAGAAGCTTCAACCGGAGTTAGAAGGGGTGTACGACAAAGAAGAAAGTGGATCTAGAATCCTGTAAGAGGTCAAAGTTCAAAGGATACATGTGTTTAATCTTGTAAAATTGATGTCCCATTCGTTGAAAGAACATTCTAGCACATCTAATAGCTCTGAAGTGCATAACTATGATTTCCATTTTCACTTCTTATTTAAGTATGGCCTTGATCCTAGAAGTTTCACATATCCACATTGATCCCATTTTATTGTTTACCAACGAGAATAGAGGATTTGGCTTTGAATTTTTCTCTCCTAGAGGTCCTTATCTAACTGATCATACTCCTTTAGTTTAAGATACCCTATGTCCAACATTGGTTTATCACCTCTATTTGAAGGAATTTGTGTGAGATAACATGGCTAATCCCCCTCCCAAAGCTCCTTTCATAGTAACTATGTATAGACCTATAAATTTTAATGGTATGGATGGATATCCTAATGATGTCCTCAATGACCTATCAGACTTAGACTACCAAGGTTATAAGGTAATAATGCAAATCAATGGTGATCATCAATTAAAATTATTTCTAAAACATAATGGATGATTATGAGGTAGAATTTTAAGATGTCTATGTGAAATTATTTGTGCATACTCTTGTAGGAAGATACTAGAGAATGGTTTAAAGATCTACCTTAGATGATCAATTGATTCATGGGAAGAAAATGATGATGCATTCAGAGTTTAGTATGGTGATAGAACATGATCCAAGGTTCCTATTATCTGAATTTGAAAATATCAAGAAGAACCCCAATGAGTGTGTATAGGATTTCAACACCAGATTCAACAAGACCTTGACAAGGCTACCCAATAATATAAGGACCTAGTGATGAATCTTGTCTGATTAAATATTCAGATGCATTTGATAAGAAGGCATCTTATTATACCTAAGGGATAAGAATCCCATAACTCTTAGGCATGCTTTTACCATCGCTATCGAAATTGAAAATAATATCAAGGTTGATGGTAAACTGCCTAAGAGGGATGGTGTGAAACTGGTTAACCCAGAAAAGCCTAGGCTAGAAAATATATTGATCTTGAAGAATTTGTTAAAACTTTGGCAGTGTATGTTAAAAATATTTCGTACAAGTTGGCTTAGGATGAGAAAGATTTTTCCCCTAATCCTCAAGCTCAACATCAAAATGATGGGACACAATAGTTTTGGAAATCATTCCAAAGGATATCTCAGAGGGTGAGGACAAAGGAAAAAGGCTTATGGGTCACACAATGATAGACAATAGGATTTTAGAGATAATAAGGCAATCCCTAACCCCTTTGGTAGGAAGAGTGGTTTTTGTGGAAGAAGAGCACACCATTTATTGGTGACAAATGTTTGATACCCCATGTGCCTTGTGAGAAAATTTGGAAGGATAGTAATGATGAATCATATTTTGGTGATGCATGTGTATTAGAATGTCAAAGAGATTGTGAACAAGGATACATCTTCTACTGACCTCCTCTGTGCTTGGAATGTGGTTGATTTTTGGGCATTGTTTCAAAATTTTAGCTCCCTCCTTGTTGAATTTAATGTTGATATTGATATGGCTTAGTCTTTTGAGCTACCCCAATCATGATTTTTAGTATTTAAGAGCCTTAATGATAAAAATATGATGGTAAGGTTCCTTCAAAATAGGATTTAGAGTTATTGATCAAATTGTTGTTTCTTCTCAAAGAAGGAATACAATTTGAGAATAGGAAAATTCAAGGGATCTATCCCTGCAACTAAATATAAGATGTCTATCATTTATAATGTCCCAAAGAATACTCCTAAAATATTATGTCCAACATAAGAACCCTGTTGTAAATCCAACCTGGGCCAAGAAATTCATCCCCCACCTTTTTATAAAATAACTTTTACTTCTAACAAAGTAGATCAAAAAATTTATAATGTGTCCATCTGTGTGACATGAAATCCTAAGACAGATAAAGATCACAATTCCCTTGAATTATTGATGATATCCCTTACCCAATATTTTGAATGGGATTCATGTGATTATGGCCCAAAATCCTAAGTCATAAATAAAGATATAGCAGTTCCCCTAGGAGAGTTGAGGAGGAATTATTAGGATATACTTTGAACATAGAACAAGTAGCATTTGAATACCCTTTAGGGATTCTTAAAAATTGTAGGATGTTTGATGAGTAATAAGGAAAATGATATTGTTGATGCGGGGGATTCAAAAGGATTGGATCCCCTATTGCTATTGATTAGAATTGAGGTGAAGTAGAGGAAAATGAAGAGGTAGTAGAACCACCTCTTGAAATATACTTGGGAACCTCCCTTATTGAAACACAATTGGATGTAGAACCTTTTTTACCACTACCCTCATTGTTAATGGATGGCTCATACAAAATTTTATGTTTGATTTTGGTGCCTCATGTAACATAATACCCCTACCAGTCATGAATGATTTAAATATCAAGATAAAATTACTTTTGAGAAGTTTTTTTCTATGGATTCCAGGAGAGGTGCCTATGGTTGGTTATGTAAAGGGATTGTTGTGTAATTAGATTGCTTATCAAGAAAGTATTGACAATGAATGTTGTCATTGTTGACTTCCCTACTAAGTGGGGAATGTTTTATTATCAAGAAAATGGGAATCCAGTGTAGGAGGTTAGTGTCCAAATGGATATGTCTTATGCTTCCATACCTTTGGAAGGAAAATTAGTCAAGTTACATAGAGGAGAAAGATGTTGCACCTTATAGAATACCCTAATGAATGCTTCTTATGAGGTGTTATTTTTGTGGATACAGATCTTGAGAATTTTTAGGAAATGTTGATTTTGAATATCAGTGCTTGGATATGAATGCTCAACTTAGAAGACATCTAATGCTCCATGGACTATGAACTTTGATGGAGTCATTCTATGAATTCTAGAAATGGATCTAGGAGTGGTGTTAATTTCCAAGGCAAATGGTTATTTTATTTTTCATTAAGATTGAGCTTTGAATGCACAAACAATGTGGTGAGTATGAGGCACTCTTACTTGGATTAAGAATTTCTTGGAGGTACATGGATTAAAGGACCTTATTGTCAGAGGTGACTCTGAATTGGTTGTCAAGTAAGTAAGGAAGTTATATGTGGCCAAAATTAAAGGTTAAAGTAGTATCAGAACGTAGTATGGGATCTCATTGAACTTTTTGATTCTTTCAATATTGAGTATCATGAAAGGAGTCCAAAATGCAGCAACTGATAAATTAGTAGTCTTGGCCTCTCAATATAACAATAAGGAATGTCCCCATACTTTAATTTTGAATTAGAGGTGTTGGTCAAACCTTTTGTTCCTGATAACAAACATTGGTAATGTTTAATGATGAATCAACACATTAAAATATTCCATGAGTTGTCAAGGTGAATTTACTGACCAACTCATTGATTTATAACATATGGTAGAGTTATGTGATAGGGAAGGAGACCCTCTTTGGGAACAAAGGTGATTCAATTAAAGAACTAATGTGATCCCAAGAGGTCTTAGTTATTATTGAATCTTCTTTTGATAGTGTACTTCCATAGAACTCAGTTCATAAATCCACTACCTTTCAAAGATTTTTCATTGAATGCAACTTGGGTTCTTTTCAGGATCCTAAAAAGGTTTGTTTAAGAAGTAATTTGAATGAAGAAGAAATAAATATTATATTAAACTATTAAAAATATCAAGGATACCTTGCTTGGTCTTAATTCTGAACTAAAAGGCATTATAGGGAGGACATATTTCAACATGAGATACATCATGGAAGCCCAGACTAATCCTTTCAGAAAGAAGCATATACCTATCAACCCCATCCTTGTAGCAAAAATGAAAGAAGAAGAAATTACAAGATGATGGTGGTATCATAAAACCTACTCGATACTCCTCATGGGTATCCAAATTGTGTGTTAGTAAGAAAAATAATGGGAATATTAGACTTTGTGTATACTTTATGAATCGAAAAAGAGCTTCACTTAAAGATAACTACCCTTTCCTAATATGGATAATCTCTTACAGAAAGGTAACAAGGTCAGAAATGTTATCTACTTTAGATGGTTTATCTGAATATAATTAGGTTGTGGTCAAAGGAATCAGAACAATATAATATTGCATTCATGACTCCATGGGGCACTTATGTTTATGTCAGAATGTCATTTGGATTGATGAATGCAAGGGCCACATTTCTAAGAGCCATGGATGTTTTTTTTGGGTTCATTAATGAGTTTATTATTTTCTATTAGGATGATATCATAGTATTTTCCAAGAAAAAGAGGTGACCATTTGATGCACCTTAAAAAAAATCTTGATTAGATGTAGAGAATATGGCATTTTGTTGAACCCTAAGAAATTCATTTTGAATGTATAAAAATCCAAGTTACTCAAACACATTGTGTCTCATGAAGGGGTCAAGATCGATCCTAAAAGAGTAGAAGAAATTGATAAGGTACCCATCCCTCAATCTAAGAAGGGTATCCAATCCTTCTTTGGGAAGTTAATTTTGTAAGAAGATTTATCTCCAATTTTGTTGAGATCACTTTTCTTATTACCAATATGTTGAAGAAGGATTAATTGATCAAATTGAGTGATGAGTCAACTCAAGATTTTAAGGGAGTGAAAGTGACACTCAATACTTCCCATGTATTGGCTAATCATAATTACAAGAAGGATTTTCAAATGTTCTATTTTTCTTCTGCCTTTACTGTTGCTTATGTGTTATTAAAAAATATGAAACAAGGGAATGAGAAACATATTTCCTTTTTTAGTAAATATTTGCAAAGGGTATGCATTGAAATAATTTGTTATGGAAAAATAAGATTTTTATCTAGTAAAAGAAACTAAAGTTTTTAGACCTTAAATTATCAGTTCAAAGATCATAGCCTATGTGCCTCACACTACGGTGAAGGATATCCTCTCTCAAATGGAGATGTCTAGTAAGAGGTGTAGGTGGGTTAATAAATTTAAAAATATGATATGGACATTCAAACTACAAAGCTTAGTTAGAGGTCTTAGCTTGGCAAGATTGATGGCTATGAAACTAATTTTTTAAAGATTGTTGAAGTGTAAAATTGTTGATGGTGAAGAGAAACACTCTCATGAAAAGGTAAGTGTTTCATCTTGGTATCAAGACATATTATTATTTGAAAAATTTAAATTATCATGTTAGCTTAGATAAGAATCAGATAAGGACACTCAAGTTTGTGTCCCAAAATTATATGTTGACATATCTATGGATTGTCTTTAGAATAGTCCCTGAAGGATTCTTATTGAGATGTATTACAGAAGATGAAGCCTCCAAGCTGATTTTGGAATTTCATGGAGGGCTATTGTGTGGTGGTCACTTTGCTGGAAAAGTTACTGCTCATAAATTTTGAGAGCAGGCTATTGGTGGCCATCCCTTTTTAAATATGTTTCTCTATTGGTAAGGAAGTGTGAAAGTTGCCAACACTTCTATAGAAGATTAAAATCTTTTGGATCTCTCCCTTGCAGCTTATTTTCAGTAGAGGCTCCTTTCAAGTAATGGGGGTTAGATTTTATAGGTGAGATGTTAGATCCTTCGAGTATTGGTCACATGTGGATATTAGTGGCTGCTGACTATTTCACCAAGTGGGTTGAAGCAATAAGGAGTGAGTGATGAATTGAGGCTTAGTAAGGGACATGAAGGTTGATTGGTAGTGCCTTCTCAATGATGGTTGGAGCTCACAGAGTGGATTCAGAGTGGTTTCAGGATGACTTTAGTGTGTTGCAGGCTTGGTTAGTGAGGTAGGAGCCCACTGGAGGTATGGATATGCTTGGTATGCTTGGATAAGGTGTCCCACATGTCATAAATGATGTTTTTAAGGATGTGCAAATCTTTTAAGTGATCATCAGGTCAAGTGTTGGGAGTCACAGTTGAAACTAGCTCATTTAGGCCTAGTTCTAGAGCCTAATGAGGTGTAAGAGCTCAATGCAGGTCATGAAAATCCTAGGTAAGCATGGTAGGAGCCTAAGAACACTTCCTAGGGCATGTATGAGCATCTACAAGGCTTACTTTAGCTTTTGGAGGCAAAATTCAAGTTTTCACTAAAACTACCTTTGAGAACTAGCAGTGAAGTCATGGGAAAATGAGATTGGTATGAATAGTACATGCTCATTTATGAGAAACCAAGATATGGAGCATATAGAGGGATGTGTTTTAGTGCTTCATGTCAAGTTTCATCAAATTTTGAAGAAGGATTTTCAAGTTATTCAAGTTTTACCAAAACTGGTTTCTTGAGAAGGCTAAAACAGCACCTTGTCTTCTTAGCATCCAAAAAAATTTATCAATCCTCCTTCAGATAAATCATAGAAGGAATTTTTAAGATATCTCCAATAATGAACTTTTGTGAAAAGTTTGAGGACAATTGGATAAGAAACAAAAAAGTTCTATCCATTTTACTAACAATGATTTCTCTCTCCAGACCTCCTTCTTAAAGTGATAGGAATTACATGAGTTGTTTTGACTCCAAATCACTTGTGAAATTTATGGAAACCCCTCAAGAGTGTATAGTAATCCTCTAAGTCAAAATGGTGGTATTTTTGTTCTCATGGTGGACTGTTCCATACAAGTTGACCTCTGTTTTGCAAATTTTAGCTATATAGTGTAAATTTGAAGGTGCCAAGTTGAATCCCCTGCTTGGCTGAAGGAAGTATGAAATTATACTCTTGGAGTTCATGAAGATATTTGAGAATCAAGTGTTGGTTCAAGTGTGAATTCTATCAAAATCCTCTCTCTACCGCCAAAAGAACAAGTCAAGATAAACTTGTCATGGTGTTTGAAGAAAGGAGTTTTGTGAATAAACATGTTTCATGAGCTAAGAAATGATTATGAACATCTTCTACAGGTCATAAATGAATTTGCTGGAGCTCAAAATTTGTTGAAGTGATATGTCCTATATTTCATTGATCTTCTCAACTTTCCCTTTGGATTTAAGGTCTTCAACAAGAAGGACTTCAAAATGAGTGTGCTTGTAAAATTTTCTTACAAATTTTCATTCAAGTGTTGGAAGGTGGTTTATCATGTTCTCCTTGAATTATTATTTTATCATTCTATGATCAAATGATGGTGAAGTTTTGATAGTGATAAGACCTCAAACTTAAGACTATCCTTAGTGTTCATTAAGAACAATGCACACAGTCCTTGAAAAATGACTGTTTTTTTCATTACTCTTTCAGTTATGTTTGATTTGTATGTATTATATGGAAAAGTTGTATAAGGAATGAGATTGACCTTATGTTACCTTAGATGCCAAGGAAATGTTTTACAAGTAAAAGTATCTCTTCTTAAGAAGACTGTTTGCTATCTCTCTTTGACAGTCATGGAGAATACTGGTATCTTTATTCCAAAATCTTGAAACTTCACTCATCATCAATCAATGCAAAAGAAGGCTCTTGAATCATGAAATAATCTATTGAAGTTATACATTACCTTAATGTTGAGATAAAATTGAAAAATAAGATGGTGTAAGCTTCAAATAGAACATAGGGTTTGTATCCTAAAACCTCACTATGCACAGTTTATGAAAGATCAAGTTCAGTTTGATATTGTTGGCATGATATCAAGCAAAATATGGACCTGTGAAGTTTGAAAATGTTTTTACCTTCCTTGAATGAAGTTCTTGAAAGTCATGACTTGACTGAGTTTGAATGGTTTGAGTCAAATTTTGAAACTAAACGGTATTGTACATTGCAATCAGTGACTTGAAAAGTAAAATACCTTGTTCAAAGATGTTTTCATAAAGATGAATAATTGCTATTCCTTTGATGAATTGGGGTGATTAGAAAGATCATACTATTCTTCTCAATCTCTCCAAGGTAAAAATTGTTGAAACACTCATTCTTTTTGTGTAATCAGTTCCTTTTCTCTTGTCATACAAGTTTAAAATGTGAGTTGAAGGTTTTGAAGAAACTATGAAAAATGTGTTCCTTCCTCTGTTTTTAAGATCTCCAAGATTGTTGTTGATGAAGACCTCCTATACTTTCAAGGACCATGATTAGAGAATGTCAAAGTCATGATTTGATAAGTCTCTCCTCTACTCAAGACTTATTTCTCTTGCACACTAATGCCTACATACTTTGTAAATGAACTAAAGTGGAAACTAAAATGGCAAATAAGTGAAGTCATTATAAGGATGTTTAAGGTTTTGTAACATTTTATAACATGTTACATCTGATTGAGGAGTTGTCTTTTTAAAAAGACAAAATATACTTGTTGGGAATAAGACAAGTAAATAATAAAGTACATTACAAACCTGAGAATGAAGTTAGAAAAATAGGTTGTCAGTTGAGGGCAGTTAAGAGAATGAGGTTAAGAGACTCCATGTGTAACATTTTTGACCTTCAAGGCATCATGATTATACCTACAAATTATGAGAGATAAGACTTAGTTAAATATTTGAAAGATGCATAATGACTATGTTTGAGGTTGTTTAAAGATAAAGTCAATTATCTTCCTTGTATGAATTGAAAAGGAGTAAGTGGAAGAGTCAAAGGCATATGAAGTGAAAAGGACACATGTGAAAGTTTGTCTTTCATTATATATTTGTTTTGAAGTTGTTTTGAATATTGCTTTTTGATACATGTTGAAGCCTGAGAATGATTTGATGAAGATGATCTTTGGGAAATAAAGGTGATGTGAAGTCAGCTTGGAAGGGAAATATGTTTGAGAGGACCATCTTCATGAAGTATGGAGAGCTTGATTCAGATTAGTGTGCAAACCATCTTTGAAGACCTGATATCAGTTGTGTAAGCTAAAAACTGAATGATAGTTTGAGAGAAGAGTGTAAATGAAGTGAAGAGTTGAAACATAGATCACATTTTTTTATTTAATAAAATAAGGTGAAGGTGATAAAAAATTGATTTTTAAAGTCTAAGTTATAGCTTAGCAATTTGGGAGCGGGTGCTTCCTTACAAGTAGGTGCTTGCAAAACAGGTAGTCAAGTGGGTGCTTGACATTGTATTTAAGTAGGTTCTTCAAAATTGGAGTGGGTGCTTCAAGGTGAGTGGGTGCTCAACATATGGTGAAATCATTGTAACTTTATAGGACAATTTTCTAAGCTAGTTCTTTGGTTTCAGTGGGTTTTTATCCCTTGATGGGTTTCCCACATTAAATCTTGTCTCCTCATGTGTTCGTGTGTGTTTTCTCTCTCTCTCTCTCTCATGGTTCAATGGTCATATGCTTCATCATAGTTAAGATAGTTTAATTTGGATGATTGAAGAATTGATATTGTTTCAGAAGTTTGAAAGAGCACTGATTCACCCCCCTCTTAGTGCCTAGAATTCCTAACAATTGGTATCAGAGTAGGTTCTCTTGGTAAAATTTTAACGACTTAAGATAAGGTCCTTGAGGCACAAACATGGGTGGTCAAGCTGAAATAGTACTGAAAAATAAATATGAGATTTCTCAAGCCTTGATTAAAGAATTAAAGATGGAAATCAAGCTCATGGAAGCCAATAATCTTCAAGAACTCAATGAGGTGGCATCAATTGTTAGTAATGTGTCAAAATCTCTAAATGTCAAGGAAAAATCTTTTCAAACTGAAGAAGAATTGAAGACCCTAAAGGATGAGCTAGAACAAGATAAAGATAAACTAATGATATATCAAAGAATTAAGAAAATTTCAAGAAATCAAAGACATCCTAATGACAGATCAGGTATGGTTTTTAAAAGTGAAGAAACTAAATGTGAATTAGAGCATGAATCTAGTCATGAGCCATGTCAAGCAACTATCAAATCCAAGGTTGAAGAATGTGATAAACTAAGTGTTGAATTGAAGACTCTGAGGAAGGAACTAGAGAAAGAAAGGAAAAATGATTTCAAGGATGAGTCAATCCATGTTTCATGCCATGGAAATTCTGAAATCAAGGAGCATATCAAAGAACACAAGAAGATCATCAGACAACCAAATGCAAGGAAATTCTCAAGTAAGTTTCATGGAGTTTGTTTTTCATGCCATGTTTTTGGACATAGAGCTAGGGATTGTATGAGGAAAATAGAAAAAGAACACCCATGGAGAGATTGTAGGACTGAATATGAAAAGAATAGAGTTTGTTACAACTGTCATGAGAGGGGTCACATAGCCAAATTTTGTCTTGAAGAGCCTATGAAGCAATATTGGATAAAGGGAACACCTAGAGACAAGAGTCATCTTGTATGCTTTAAGTGCAACAAAACTGGTCACTTTGCAAGACATTGTAATAAGAGGAAGCTCATATACAAGAGAAAGGATGAAGTCAAGCTCACTCCTATAGAAGCAACCAAGGAAGAATCAGAACTAGCAAATGAAGAGACAAGCTCAAGCAAGGCATCAGGAGGTGATGATAAATCCAAGAAGAAGGAAGACAATTCTAGTGCAAGTGATGAAGAATTTCTACCTCAAGTTGTACTAGAGTAGGTATATGAAATGCAACATGAATGTTTGTCAGACATCAATCAGAAAGTGAGAGCTTAGGTGATGATATTTTCACACCAAGGAGTACACCCAAGAAGAATGGAAAGAGCTTAAAGATAAGAAGGGAAGGAATGGAGTCATCATATTGCTTTGATGACTATCTTCTTTTTAAGTGACCTCACATGGTGGAGTGCCTTCTCTAGGCTTCTAGAAGGCATATATTAGTTGAAAGAAGTAAGGTAGTTCTAGTCTCCTACATTTCTCTCTTCATGATGATGCTTAGAGTGATCAATCTGTTAATAAAAGTTGCCTCCATGATGATGCTGAGTGAAGTAGACCAAAGTCATTGTTATTGAGAGATGCAATTCCATCAAGTGGTTGTCTGAATGAAGGTATATTGTAAAGGTATGTCAAGAATGGTTGTTTAGCTTTATGATTGAATGTACCTAGCTAAAAATTGAAGTTCTTCTAAGTGTAGGTTTGATTATGTCTATACATGTTTGAAGGAGTGTGTCAAAGAGAGTGTGGTCAAGACTATCTATTTTCCATGCTCAATAATATTGAGTCATGGTTGTCAATGTCAAATTATTGAGTTGCAAGTATTGTGTTTTGAGTCATCTTCCATTTTCTTGGCTTGTAATAAATAAGGAAGTATAAGAAGCTCAAAGGTATATGATGGAAGCTAAGAAAATCTATTCTGCTAGATGATTGATTTTACTATGTGTCCTAATGATATTTGTTTGAGAAGTTTAGGTGTCTTAGAGGTTTCAGTTTACAAGCTGTGTCTTGAATTCAAACTTATGTCAATTACATCAAAGTGTTGTCAAAGGAAATCAATGTGTGCATCAAATTTCAAGAAGGATCATCTGTCAAGTCATCCTATTTGGAGCAAGGAAAAACAAAAAAATGTTAGGTGTCTCAAAGTGTGTATAAGGGAAAATGACTCATGACAACCATTTAAACTAAGAGTGAAGAATATCATAGGCTCAAGGTAAATACAACTAACCACATAAAATTCATCTGTGAAGGAACTATTGGGTTGTAAATGATAATGAGAGCTACAATGAGTAAGCCAAGTTGTTTATAAGTTCCTGAAGAAGGTTCATAAAGATATCATAGATTACAAGTCTTTTTTAGGTCAAGAATTCCTACTATAACAAAGGTACATTAGAATTGGTGTATGAAAGTGGAAAATGGTTTAAAGAATAGCCTAAATCCCTACAATACTTTTGAGAAAGAGGACCTTATAAGGATGAAAACTTTAATTTCCTGAACAAGTTCATATACAATGCTATTGAAATGATTACACCATGACATGTGTAGATGATCTAGGGACTGTTTTAATAATTTTGTTGGAGATTAAACATGAATGGATGTAGGTAATGAGGATCTGATCATTTGAAGATCATGCAACATTTTTTGAAGGAGTGGCTTATCTCCGAGATTGGTTTCAAAATTGATGCAAACTTGAAGGATCTTAATAACAAATTGAAGATTCATAGAATGTCACAGTAACTCTTTGCATTGGCACAATAGCTTCTTTGAATGTTGGGTCTTGATAAGTGCAAGGTTAATGTATAACTTAGGGATCTATGCTCTAAATCAGTCAAGTAACCTGAAAAAGAAGAAATGAAGGCTAATTTTGAGAACCTTAAGGTCAAACAGACTCTCTAATAAGCTAGAAGGATGTCATCATTCCAAGAATCAGGAGATGGACATTTGTATATAACATGAAATCATTTTCACAGGGGGAGCTAGCTCACTAGTTCAAGGTACAAGTTATGAAGACCAAAGAAGATCATGAGAAAAGAAGTGAATAGTCTGAGGTTGAAGAAAAGAGGTTCAAGGGGAGAAGTGAGGTTGATTGGTGAAGAAATATATGCATCTTTTCAAGCCATGATCTAACAAGGTAGCAGGCCTAATCCAAGGGGGAGCTTCTTGAGGTAAGGTTATTCTTTGAAAATGATTATTTGATCATGTTGTTAGATGTCTTCACCTTTGTTATAGATTTCAAAGGGGGAGAGAGTGCAATAAGAAACTAGATATGAATGCTTTGAAGATGTTAGTGTGATTATTTTCCATCAAAGTTTCTGAGTTTGTTGCCATCAATGACAAAGGGGGAGATTGTTGAACCCTAGTCATTGGTGTTGTCATTGATGTCAAGTGGCATTGATGGAAAAGGTGTGAGTGGTGAAGTGAGGATCAGTTTAGGGACATGAAGGTTGATTGGTAGTGCCTTCTCAATGATGGTTGGAGCTCACAGAGTGGATTCAGAGTGGTTTCAGGATGACTTCAGTGTGTTGCAGGCTTGGTCAGTGAGGTAGGAGCCCACTAGAGGTATGGAGATGCTTGGTGTGCTTGGCTCAGGTGTCCCACAGGTCAAGAAATGATGTTTCTAGGATGTGTAAGAGCTTCTAGGGTGATCATCAGGTCAAGTGTTGCAAGTCACAGTTGAAACTAGCTCATTTAGGCCTAGTTCTAGAGCCTAATGAGGTGTAAGAGCTCAATGAAGGCCATGAAAAGCCTAGGTAAGCATGGTAGAAGCCTAGGAACACTTCCTAGAGCATGTATGAGCATCTACATGGCTTACTTTAGCTTTTGGAGGCAAAATTCAAGTTTTCACTAAAACTGCCTTTGAGAACTAGCAGTGAAGTCATGGAAAATGAGATTGGTATGAATATTACATGCTCATTTATGAGAAAAACAAGCTATGGATCATGTAGAGGGATGTGTTTTAGTGCTTCATGTCAAGTTTCATCAAATTTTGAAGAATATTTCTCAAGTTATTCAAGTTTTACCAAGACAAGTAAAGTGAGAAACTAAAACTGACACCATTGTCTTCTTAGCACTCAAAAAAATTATCAAGCCTCCTTCAGATAAATCATAGAAGGATTTTTGAAGATCACTCCAAGACTGAAATTTTGCAAAATGTTTTAGGTAAATTGGATAAGAAACAAATAAGTTCTATTCATTTTACTAACATGTTTCTCTCTCTCCAGATATCCTTCTTGATGCGATAGGCATAAAATGAGTTGTTTTGACTCCAAATAAGTTTTTCAAGTCATGAAAACCCCTCAGAAGTGTAGAAGGCTCTTCCTAGGTCAAAATGGTGGCATTTTTGTTCCTCATGGTTGACTGTCCATACATTATGACCTTGTTTTGAAGAATTTTGGCTATATAGTGCAAATTTGAAGGTGTTTCAAGATGAATCCCTTACTGATGTGAAGAAGGTATGAAAGGTTATTCTTGGATTTCATGAAGATATTTGAACAATTTGTGTTGGTTTAATGTGAAATCTCATCAAATTTCCTTTCTACCGCCAAAAGACTTTCAAGCTAAACTAGTCATGGTGTGTGAGGAAGGAGTTTGTGGCATACATGTCTCAGATTGAAAGAAATGAATGTATGAACATCTTGTACAGGTCCTTAAATGAATTTTGGAGCTCAAAACTGACTTGGTTGAGGTGGATATAAGGTCATATCTTCATTGATCTAATATTTTTCTGTATGAAGGTCTTGAAAGAGGACTGAAATTCTGAGTTGTTGCTTGTGAATTTCTTCTTACAAAATATGCATTCAAGTTTGAAATTGGTGAATGTACTCCTTGAAGTTCTTCTTCTATGTTTGGTCATGAGAAGTGAAGATTTGCTAGTGAGAAGACTCACAAACTCAGACTATCCTTGTAGCTCCTTGAGAACAATTCATACAAAATTCAACAAATACTGTTTTTCATGTTATTTCTTCATTCATTGTGGTGATTTAAGTACCTGGATGTAGAAAGTTTTCTAAGGTTAAGGAGATTCCTCAAGATGTTACCTAGATTCTTTGGACAGATGTTTAATCAAGTAAAGTATCTCATTTCTTGAAGACTGGGTTGTCTATCTCTCTGTGACAGTCAAACCGGAAAAATATTTTTCCAAAATCATGAAAGTCACTCATTGTCTAGTGCAAAATAAGGCTTGAAGTCTGTAGGAAATACCTCTATTAAGTATCATCAAGGCATGTTGGCATAAAAGTGAAGAATAAGTAGTGTTTAAATCCAAATACATAACTAGGGTTTGGATTTCAAAACCCTCACTTGTGCACAGTTTGAAAATCAAGTAAGTTAAGATATTGTGGCATGATACTAGACAAAATATGAACCTGAGAAGTTATAAAAATATTTTACCTTCCTTGAATGAAGTTCCTTGAAGTCATTTTTGAGAAAAATGTGAAATGTTTGAGTCAAAATTTGAAATTGTAACGGTATTTGTACATGAAAATCAGTGACCTATTTAGTAAAAACATACTCCATGAAAGAAGTAAAAGTATAGATATCTTGCCTTCTTATGATTGTTACAAAGTGAGTAAAAAACCTCAAATATCCATCTCCAAATGTGAAAAGGCCCTTGAAAGCTTGATGTTTGTATGTTTGAATCAGGTTTCTTTCATCTACTGTCATAAATATTTCCATAAACTGTGAGTTTGTGAGTTGAAGAATGAAGACTATGAACAAAGTGCTCCTAACTTCTGTTCTTTGAATAGAGACCTTCAAGCTTCTGATGTTGGTGAAGACACTCTACAGGTTTAAGGACAATGAGATGATGCAAAGACATGTTCATTGACAAGTCTCTCTTCCTCAAGCTATTTAACAGTGATCACTAAATGCTACTCATGCTCTTATGAATCTCATGAAAGTGGAAGACTAAAATGGTGAAGATTGATGTATTGTAAGGAGTTATAAGGTTGTTTTATAAGATTTTGTAACATTCCACCTGATTGAGGAGTTACCTTTTAACTAGAGGACAAAATATACTTGTTGGAGGAACAAGACAAGTGCAGAGAAAATTTTACAAACTTGAGAATGAAGTCAGAAGAGTTAGTCAGTTGAGGAAATTTATCAATGAGGTTAAACTCCATGTATTAATCTTTGATTCAAGGAATCATTATTATTCCTGTAAAATTCTGAAATGAACATGACAAATATTGTACAAATGTAATAATGACTCCTTGAGGCAGTTTAGAAGACAAGTCAATTAATCTCCTTGTATGAATTGTTAAAAGGAGTAAGTGAAGAGTCCTCAAAGTTATGAAGTGTAAAGGACACATGTGAAAGTTTTTAATTCATGTATATATGCTGTTTTGAAACATGAATATTGTTGATAGATATTGATGCATGAAGCCTGAGAATGATTTGTTGATCTTGGGCATAGAAGATGATGAGAAGTCATCTTGGAAGGCAATATAAGGTTGAGAGGACTATCTTCATGAAGTAGGGAGCATGATTCAGATTGCAAAACATCTTTGAAGACCTGATATCAGTTGTGTAAGCTATATAACTGAATGAAGGTTTAAGAGAAGAGTGAAAATGAATTGAAGATCTGAAACAATGATCACACAGTGTTGATGTAAGAAAATGAGGTGAAGGTGATCAAAATTCTATGATGAAAGACTGAGTTGTAGCTCAAAAAATTGGGATTGAGCTTCGTTGCAAGTAGGTTCTTGTAAAATAGTAGTCAAGTGGGTTCTTGGCATTGAATTGAAGTAGGTGCTTCAAAACTGGAGTTAGAGCTTCAGGGTGAGTGGGTGCTCACCACTTGGTGAGATCATTGTAATTCTTGTTGGACAATTGTCCTTGATATTGCTTTGATTTCTCCTTTCAGTGGGTTTTCTCCCTTATTGGGTTTCCCACATTAAATCTTGTCTCCCATGTGTTCATGTGTTCTTGGTTCTCTCTCTCTATCTCTCATGGTTAAATGGTCATGATACATCATAGTTAAGATTGTTTAATTGTGGATTATTGAAAAATTGTAGATTGTTTCAGAAGTTTAAATAAGCACTGATTCACCCCCCTCTCAATGCCATTATCTTTGTATTAGTCCATGTAGAAATTGGAAGATGATGATGGTGTCAATCCTTACAATGCAATTATCATCCAAATAAATTAATTGGATGAGGTTAGGAGAGAATATCATCAGAGACATCAAGTTTAGAGAAAAACTCAAGAATATATTTGATAAAAAGATTACTCCAATGAATGTCCATGTAGGTGATATGGTCTTAATATGGGATAACATACATGAAGACAAAGGAAAACATGGCAAGTTTGATGCTCTGTGGATGGGACTTACTCCATAGAAATCTGGATTAGAGAACACACATTCTTCTTGAGGGATTTGGAAGGAGAATTATCAGAGTTTCTTATCAATGGCATGCATCTTAAACACTTTCTATATTAAATGATTTTTCTCCTTATACGATGTTATATACTTTTTACATTGTTTTTTTCTTCCTCTATCTTGTTTATATTTCGTTCAATTTTTGATCCCCTATGATCATTTTTTGTCAGTTGTTTCACCCTCGTGGTGTTATAATTTGTTTGAGATCAGCCATGTTTTTCCCATTTGACTCTATAGCCTAATGGATTTGGAACTTGATCTAATTTTGCCATGAGTTTTTGTTTGTGATTCTTGGGACACCCATTGGGGGTGTCCATCCCCAAGATAGAGCCATTGTTGGTACCCATTTTTTACCATTGCCTCAAACTATTATTTTTATTCATGTTCCTTATTTTTCAACTAGTTTGGAATGTTTTCCCATGTGAATTCATTATTATTAGAGTGTTTTTTATTATAAGATTATGTTGTCTAAGAATTTCCACACTATTTTAATAACTCTTTAATGTTTGACATGTTCCATGATGCAAATGCATCCCCGCAACCCATTGGTATAGTATATTCCTTGGATTTTGGGGGTTTCAGGCCTCTTAAACAACCTTACATTTTTGGCACAAAATTACAATGTGTAATTTTGTCCTCGATGCCTGACAGAAAGGAAGTATAGGCCCATATGGAAATTTTGTAGGTTAATTATGTAGAGATGCATCTTGTGATTGCACCCCTCAACTGCGAGACGTATGGGATAAGAACATGTGGCAACAATGTGGGATTTTGAAGTGTCTGTGCACTTTACAAATCACTTTGTTAAAATTTATGCAAGGTGAATTTTCATCCCCGCGTCCTGCTCAGGATACATGGCACTATGACATGTGTTTGGAAGAGAATTATAAGTTACAACCTGACCCATGCACTATGCCTCTCGAGTCCCCAAGCCTGCAGAGGATCAAGAAACTTAGTGTATTCACAAATAAAGCCCCAATGACTTGAAAATTAAAAAGGGGAAAGGAGGGATAAAATTCCAATTGGATTTTTGCGTTGTCATTAAGGAAGTATATAACACAAGGATAAGCCCATATCCCACACTTTAAGTTTGAAACATTTAATCGTGTGAACCTTCTGTTACAAAAAATAGGCACTAATTATGAAATAATTGATAAGGCAAAGTGATAAAAAGGCTATTAAACTTGTACACATCTTTTATATATCCTAGTACTTTTTGATTTTCCTGGTCTTTCATATGTCAACTTGTGATCCTCATAAATTTGGAATGGACATGAGCTGACACAAATTGAAAGGATCATGGTGAATATAGACAATATCTTGTAAGGGTTATAATTTAAGGTTACTTTTATAAAATGGTAGATACGTCCCATTTTCCCTCGTATATGTACTGTGCAATATAACCTCACACATATAACATGAACATATGCATACAAATTATATATGGGGCAGGCACTACACATTAGTTTACACACATAGAGATTGATACATATCTAAACATGTCTATACATATACATATACATGGATATGTGACTGTATACATAACGCATATGTGTGTGTAACGATTCAAAATAACTTCCCTCACATTGTATCAGTACCCAGATTTAGTATGGTGAATAAGATCCACACTTAAATAGTAACCTAAAAACTATGTTGTAAAATATGGATGGAAGTGGTGCCCTATGTACTAGGTTTATTATAAGTAGGAATTCAATAGACAAGATGTTTTTTGGACTCCCTAACTGTGTAGCCATTGTAGCTTCGAGTATAGAAAAAATGGAGGAGTACCATTTTCAGGATGATAAAAATTCTTTTATCCAATGGGTAATGATTGGGGACTTCAATTGTTATACCTCCGTAGGTACATTCTAGACTTGTATACTCCTAAATGGAGCTTGATGTTTTTAGAAACATGGGCATCATTTGGCTTGATTTTATCTAATTTGAAATATTGTAAGAACATCTACCTTCCTTTAATTGTAATATGGAGGAATAGAGTATACTTGTTTCTGATTTCAAGTCCTTTAATGGATGTGCCCATCTTCAGATTTTCTGCAAATTTTCAACTCATAACCAACTCCATCAATTGGATAATGAGGAATTATGTGTAGCAATTAATAAATGTGCTAAATTTCCAATCTTACTTTTAATTATTTATCTAGAAAGAATCTTCCACTCCCTTAGAATATTCATAGACCCTAATAGTTTGGTGAATAATGTTGCATCCAAAAATAAAATTTGTCCATCTAACCCAACTAAATAGAATGAGTAAAGGGAAGGATGATTATCCCCAACTTAAAATGTGTCATATCTTTGAGGGTGGAATGGTCGCTAAAATAGTGGTTAATGCATTTTTTGCCCCTGCTAAATCAGTTTTGTTAGGTCATATGTTTGGAAATATGATTAGATTTCCATCTTGAATCTAAGAGAAGAATTTGGTGGGGATATTACTTCATTCAATTCTTAGCATACTTACATTCATGTAAGTTATTTTTCCAAGGAAAATTAACAGATATGAAAGATAAAGGGAAAAACAACAATTTATACCTTCACTGCAATTCCTTGCAAACCTCAAGTAATATTGTTGAATATTCTAAAATTTTCTAGATCTCTATTGAAGATTGTGATTGTGGAATGCTCTTTGATACGACTCCAAAAGGATTTGTAAATTCTACAAATATATTTCATTCATGATATGTTTGGAGTCAATTGGAGAAGTTGGATAGTAATTCTCTCTTGAGTCCATGGATAGATTTCAAGGGAAGTCCTTAATGGTAAGCAAAGCTTAGAGACATCAAAGGTGGATTTATAGATTGACTAAGCTCATGTCAAATGGTTGAATCACCTAGGTTAGCATGTAGACTTATGGAAATTGGTATTTGCATATTTACAATGGCAATGTACATTTGGAATAGTAGAAGTCCTAGGCATCTAGAAATTGAATTACAACGTACAACTCTATTGTCCCCCTCATTTCTAGGAATTTAAAAGTGGATTTCAAGTTGAGTTAACTAAGGAAAGAAATTGAATTTAAACTAACTAATTTAATTAGTATTTAATTGTGAGGGAATACATTAACCATTCTACAAATGAATTAAATGTTTACTTATATTAGAAAATGGTGTAAAGGAATACATATTTAATTAATTGTTAAACACATGTTGGAATTAAGTTATTTAATTCTAAATGGTAGGAAATTTAGCTTAGGTAATAGAATTAAAGTTAATTAATTCAAAGGCAAATGTACTATAGAAAGATATAACATTAATTTAATTAATTTTAATCATATAGAAGTGGGATATAAATATGTAATACTTTTAGGGTGTCTATACATTTTCTACCTCCTTAATTGAGTGTATTGTGAAGTAATAGTGATTTAAAGATAGTTATATGCATCAAATCAATTTCAAAAGCAATGAAGCATTTGGATGTTCCAACGAAGAATGGTAAAATGCATTACTCAAGTGGGTGTATGATGCAGCAAGGTGGTAGATGACTTTCACTTAACTAGGAAACTTATGATCCATAAGGATCCAAAATGACTCTACTTTATCAAATCAGCCAACACAAAGAAGAAAAAGATGATACACGAAGGTTATGTCTGTTTAGTGACAGGACCACCACCCTGTGCAGGGTGGCGGTTACAGGAACTATTGCCTCGTCAGGACGGTGGTCCTGGGACTGCTGGTCTACATTGGGTGGCATTCTTGGCTCTTACGGATAAAAAATAAAATATGATGCGAACAGTCCCATAATTCCAAAGGGTGTTCATGTCTCTTCTTTTGTATGAAAATTTCCCATTCTCTAGTGCATGGGAGAACATGAGAAAGGCTATAAATGCATGTTATGGAAGAGAACAAAGGCATCAAAGCATGAAGTAAGTGAGTAAGAAGCTCTTAGTGTTGGAATTGTGATTTGTAGAAGCAAGGAGTAATTGAGACAGAGCAAGCAAGTAACTAGGAGGAAGTGTGAGATATTATCTACTTCTCTTTCATACTTATTGTAATTTATGTACTTATTATTGAATTGGCCAATAAAACGAGGAAGAAAGAGCAATTTCCCTTCCCGACTGGTTTTTCCTCCTCTGGAGGTTTTCCAGGATAAAATTGTTATTGGTGTATGAGTCTATATTCTTTCCTTTCTACAAATTGTTGATTCTAAGCACAAGTATAATTATTCACTAACTATCTCTACTATTTTCTAATAAAAATTAGAACAACATCGATTAATTGTGATTCTGTGGATAATTCAGAAGTTGAAGAGTTTACGGATCATTTTGGTATCAGAGCTAACAATTATCCAAAATGATTGTGGTATTTGTTCTTGGATTTGTATGACAATGACAAGATCTAAAGGTGTAGAGGCTTTACCTTGTGATCTAGAAATTTCTACAAAGAAGTGGAAACAGAGAATTCAGTGACAAATGAAGGAAGAGAACTTAGTCCGTAGAATCAAGATGTTAGAGACCATGATGGATAGGATGTTTAGAAGATTCAAGAAGAGCTTGCTGATTTACAGAAGACAACTTCCTGTCCAAAGAAGACTCCATGGACTCAGTGGTTCGGGGTGCTTACCTGAAAAGTTTGGAATAGGAAGGAGCCACCATGAGGACAAGTTATGGGGAAGAGCATGAAGAAGAGACTTATAATCACAAGACTAAAAGGTTAAAATCCGATCTTACTCCTTTTAAAGTTGAAATGAAATTTGAGATTAAAATCTTTGAAGGACAAGTAGATGCAAAGTTGCTTGATAAATGTATTAAAACAATTAGAAGTATACTTTATTGGAGCATCCATAATGTCACTGAGGCACAAGAGGATCACCTTTCACATCTCAAGATGGAGGGACTGTGCTCTGGTTTGGTGGGAAACCCATCTAGCCACTTGTGAAAAGCAAAAGTGTGAGTTATCCTATGTGTCATCCACTCACATATGGAGGGTCATCTCACATGGGTTAGGTTTAGGGTTTTTAGGGTTTGCTATTGAGTCATGCACTAGGGTTACTCAGCACCCTATATGTATCCCTTCATTTGACATTTATGAGCATGCCAAGACACTCCGTTGTCTTTTCTCTACATGTGCAAGCTTTGTTCTGTTATGCAAGTTATTCAGTTGTTGATCGATTCTTCCTTGTGATTACGTTGGAGCCATTACAATTCAACCAGAGTGCAACTTCATCGTGGTGCACAGTTTCTGATACGATTCGTCAACTCTTTCATGGTATCAGAGCTAAGATCGGGTAAACGTGCACTCATTTTTTTTTAGTTGTGATTACTCTTGGTTTCTTTTTTTTACTCCTCGTGTAAATTTTTTTATCATTATATTGTGGATTTTATTGCTAACGTATTTAACAAGTTGTTCTTGGAAAGTTTTCATTTTGTTGTGTTCTTTGTGCATGTGCAGGTATCCCTTGAAGCTTTCAGGGGTTTTGTAGCTACATTTAGCTAGCTGCAGCTAAATCTAGAGATCAGTTAAAATAGAGGTTATTTTTCTAGTTTTTTAATTTTTTTATTAAACTGAAATTTTAGATCTTGTTTTTTTGGTCTCTTTTGTTTTTGCATGGTTTTTGCAGATACAAGTTTGAATTTGTGGTTTGTTGTTTGGACTGGATCTCCTTCTGACCTTTTGTATCAAGTTCTCTTCCATGACCTCTGACTTTGCTGATATCATGCTCCACGTGGGTTTATGTGATTGGTTCTCAAATTCTGCATTTTTGCTTTGCTTGGAGAAAATGACTCCTCTGGCTGTTTGTTGCCTACCTTGCATGGTTTTCCCTCAACCCTTCAAATCCACATGCTCTGGTTTCTCTCTGGGCTTTTAACAACCTGTGTTGGCCTGAGTTTGTCGGGTGTCCACCTCCTCCCTGTCTACTTGCCTATTCCGGCCTCACCAAAAGCCTTCTTCACAATTTTTTTTTTAAATTCAGCTTACTTCACCTCAAACACCAAACGGTTTTTGGTAAGTTTTTCACGTTTTTTTGGTAAGTATTTTTTACTTTCTAATTTTTTTAATACAAAAATCTAAAACGCTTTAACATTTTTTAAAACGTGAGTAGTTTTATTTTGGTAAATTTTTTTCAAAAATTCTTTCTTTTTTAAAATCACATTAATCTTTTTTTGGTTAAAAAATTTAATTTTTTTTGGTAACTTTCCTTTTTTTTTATTCCTAAATTTTTAATTAAAACTTTTTAAATATTTTCATTTTAAATAATTATTTTTTTTTAAATTTTGATGGGAAAGTATTTTTTAATATTTAATTAGGATTTTTTTTAAATCTTAATTAGGATTCATCATATTTAATTAATTTTTTTTGTGAAATTAGATATTAATTCTAATTAATTTTATTAATTACAATTCTCATTTACGATTAGATAAAAAATTTTTTTAAAAATCATCTTTTAAATTAACGTTTTTTATCATTTTTTTAAAACTCCTAATAGCTTTAAAATTAGCTAAATTAGACGTTTCCAAATGGTAATTTTTAAACGCATTATTGTGATTTTTTTTACTAATCATGCACTCAAGTGTGCAGTGACACTCTGAGCACTCATTGTCTTCTGCGTGCCTTTCCGGCATTTTGAAGATCATCAGAACTCATCTTGAGTTCATCTAAACATTGTTTTTACCCTTATTATTGCTTGTGACTAGTGAGCACATCCGCCATAGTTTGCAGCAAGGGGGTATCATTTGCGACGTGAGACACTTTTTCTCACAACCAGGATTTGATTTCACCTCCTTCCTATTTTTTGCTTTCTATTGTGCTTGTGTACGGTGTCACTTTGCTTGCGCTCCACAAACACGATTGTGGTCTCCTCTCTTGCGCGTTATTATGATTGCAAGGTGAGTTACCAAGTGTTTCACGATGCACGCTCAGGACCCGATTGTATTCAACGCACTAAACTATAAAGTGCCAAAAGCAAGGGGTTATTATATTGTCCTGGGTGGTTGTGTTTCTTTTCTGCATTTCTTCTCTCTCTCTTCACTATGGATGCACTTTCAATTCCTTTGCTTACGTCATTCAACTTCTTTCGAATGGAGATCGAAAATAATAATGAAACTAAGGGGTAAAGGGTTATTCCGCATCACCATGGGAACTGAGACTGAACCAGATGACGAACCTGAAAAATCTAAGTGGTTAAACCGTAGTGATGAAGCTTTAGGTCTTCTTTGCATGTCTGTTTCTCCCGACTTGCTCTTCCACATTGAGTCATCTGAAACACCTAAGTCTGTGTGGACAACGTTAGATGAAATGTTTGGACAACACGATGACATGAGAGCGCATGAGTTGGAAAACGAACTACTAGGGTTAAATCCTAGTGATTTTGAAAACCTACAAGCATTCTTCTCGAAGTTTGTCCACACTAGATCGTTGTTAAAGGAATGTCAAGTAGAGAAGAAAGATTCTCAACTGATCTTGTCGATTCTCTCTAAGTTAGGTCCTGAATATTCTGTCTTTGTGTCAACTTTTTACGCTACAAAAGTTACCTTGGGCAAGGATTGGAATATGCCCTCCTTTGACTATTTTTCATCCCAACTCATTCGAGAACAGGACAAACTCATTCAAATGGGGTCTCTCAAGTCCAAGTCACATGCCCTTGTAGCAAGTACTAGTAAGGAAAAGAAGACTGAAAAGAAGAAAGAAAAAAAGGATCAACCTAAGAAAGAAACCAAGACCAATACTAAAAATAACACAAACGCTTCAACTTCTGAGCCTAGAGCATAGAAAGACAGGTATTTGTGTTCCTATTGCAAGAAGCCTGGTCATAAAGAGCATATGTGTATGAGAAAAAAAATTGATCACCTTACTCCATTACTTGAGAAAAATAAAATAGGTGTTCCTGAGTCTATCAAACAAAATGCTCCGAAGGCCGAGTCTTCCACTGCAAAAGGTTCTAAATCTGATAAGAAGAAAGGAAAGGCCCTTGTAGCCAAAGTTTCTCCTTCATCGACATGGATTATAGATTCCGGTGCCTCACACCACATGGGTTCTTCACATGTTGAGTTCTCCAACATCGAGCCTTGTGGAATGTCCCAAATCACGATGGGTAATGACACGACAAGTGTCGTTTCTGGTAGTGGATCGGTAGAGATAAATAGGGGAACATTCAACCAAGTGTTGAGCATTCCTGATCTCTCTACCAATCTCCTATCGGTTTACCAAATTACTCACCTTGGTGAAGGAATGCAAGTGGAATTTGGTCCTAACTCGGTGATTATTCGTGAGCTTAACGATGACACTACAGTGGCTGAGGGAAAGGCGGATCACCATTCATGGTTGTATACCTTTTCCCACTTTACTTCTGATTCTACGCCCACTACCTTGCTCACTCATGTAAATGAGGTTAGTAAGCTATGGCATGAGCATTTCAGACATCTAAATTATCGCTACCTTGAACAATTGAGCCAAAATGAAATGGTCAACGGGTTACCCCGCGTCAAGTTTTCTAAGGGTCTTTGTGAGGGTTGTACCCTTGGAAAGCATCCTGAAAATAACTTTGACAAAGGAAAATCCTGGAGAGCTACTCGTCCCTTGGATCTTGTTCACAGTGATATTTCTGGTCCATTTCCATCTCCTTCATTTACTAGAGCTCTTTATGTGCTAACCTTCATTGATGACTATTCGCGATATACTTGGGTATATTTTCTTAAGCTTAAGTCTGAAGTCTTTGAACATTTTCAGGACTTTAAGGCTCTTGCTGAGAAACAGGCGGAATGGTCTATCAAGGTTCTTCGAACCAACAATGGAGGTGAATATGTAAACAATAGGTTCATGGATTTCTGTACTTCTGAAGGGATCTCCTTGCAACATACAGTTTGCATACAGCCCTTCACAGAATGGAGTAGCAGAAAGAAAGAACCATACTCTTAAGGAGATGGCCACTTGTATGATTCACTCGAAGTCTCTTCCTCCACAGTATTGGGCTGAAGCAGTGAATTGTGCTAATTACATTCAGAACCGTGTTCCACACAAGGCAGTAAGAGGGATGACACCCTTTGAAGCCTGGTTTGGATGCAAACCTGATGTTGAGCACTTTTGAGTCTTCAGATCCAAGGCTATGGCTCAGATTCCCAAGAAGAAATGCAAGGCTTTGGAACCACAATCCAAACCTTGTATCTTTGTAGGGTATCCTGATGGCATGAAGGGATATCGATTGATGAATCCTACTTCTCATGAGTTGTATATTGAGAGAAGTGTTAAGTTTGATGAGTCTTCTTCGACTTCTACTTCTCCACCTATTGAGGTTCTTCAGCTCGCTGATTCAGATTCTGACTCATCAGATGATGATACTGTTGAGCGTGCTCCTCTTCCTGATCCTCCTGACCATCAGACCTCTGAGTCTTCTGATTCTGACAGTAGTGATGATGAGGACTATGTCCCTTCTCACTCAAGTGAAGAATCTTCTGACTCTGAGCCTGATCCTCCTGGTCCTCTTTGGGCTAGGAAAACTTTGCAAAGTGCTAGGAGATTTAGTTGGAGATACTTCGGATATGAGACGTACTCACTCAGATTTCATTGGACCCCACTCTTTCTTCACCTCTGCTTCTGATCCATAGTCTTTCTGGGAGGCTTCTGGTATTCCTGAGTGGGATTCTACCATGGATGAGGAGTATTCCTCTCTCATGAAGAATGATACTTGGGATCTCACCCCTCTTCCGAAAGGAAGAAAAATCATTCAGTGTAAGTGGGTGTTCCGAACAAAGTATGGAGTAGATGGAGATGTCAAAAATTTTAAAGCATGATTAGTAGCTAAGGGTTTCTCCCAGATAGCTGGGGTTGATTATACTGAAACCTTTTCTCTGGTTGTGAAGATGACTTCTATTCGACTGACCCTTGCCATTTCCACAACAAACAGATGGAAAGTCCATCAAATGGATGTTAAGAGTGCCTTCCTTCATGGGGACCTAGAGGAAGAGATCTACATGGAACAACCTCTGGGTTATGTCCATGATCCCTCCCTCATTTGTAAGTTAAAGAAGTCTCTTTATGGCCTTAAACAAGCCCCTCGGGCTTGGTATACCAAGATGGACTCTTTTTTACTTACATCAGGGTTTACTAGGTGTCACTCTGATCCAAATGTTTATATTCTATGGCAAGATGACTCCATACTCATTCTTGTTCTCTATGTTGATGACTTGTTGATCACAGGAAGTTCTTCCTCTATTATTGATTCTGTGAAGATCACCTTGGCCAATAGGTTTTCCATGACTGACTTAGGTCTACTTCATTACTTTCTTGGGATCCAGATTTCACAATCTGACTCAGGAATTTTGATTTCACAACCTAAGTATGCTCTTGATTTGCTAGCTCATTTTCAGATGTCTAATTGCAAGTCTTCTCCTACTCCTTTTCTTTCCGGGGTTAAGTTGGTTTCTGATTGCTCTACTCCCTTGGTTGATGGTACCCTTTATCGACAGTTGGTGGGGAGCTTGATTTACTTGACTCACACTTGACCAGATTTATCGTATGTTGTTGGGATCATGTCTAGATTCATGCAGGAGCCACATGAGCTGCATTGGAAAGTAGCTAAATGGATCCTTCATTATGTTCATGGCACCTATACTGATGGCATTCACTATCATGGAGGGGTGGATATTGACTTGATTGGGTTCACAGATTCTGATTGGGCCGGTGACTTAGATCATCAGAAATCTACTTCTGGCTACAGTTTCTCTCTTGGTTCAGGTCCTATTAGTTGGTCTAGCAAGAAGCATAATGCAATTGTGATATCATCTACAGAGGTAGAATACAGAGGAGCAGTTAACACTGCCACAGAAGCTATTTGGCTACAGGGTATTCTGACAGAGTTTGGCATCCACTTTCGGTGGCCTACCATTATCTACTGTGATAACATGAGCACTATCTCTATTTACAGAAATCCAGTTCAGCATCAGCGGATGAAGCACATTGAGATCCATATGCACTTCATACGAGAGCTTATTCATGATGGTATCATCGACATTCAGTACATTCAGACAGCTGATCAGATTGCAGATTTATTTACCAAGCCCTTCACTGAGATGAAGTTTCTTCACTTACGGTCTCTTCTTGGGGTGAGGTCTTCTGTTGCTGCTCATCTTCTTCAGGCTATGTAGTCCTTCTTTTCTTCTTCTTCTTCTAGGAAGATGTTGTTTGTATATGGGCACCTTATCAGGCCTTTAGTTGTCGGGCCCCATTGACACATCTTTCTTAGTTGTTTAGGAGTGTCTTCTCTTTCCATCTGACTCATCATAGCCGCTACCCCAGCTTCGATGAAGGGGGGGTGTTGGTGTGAGTTATCCTATGTGTCCTCCACTCACATATGGAGGGTCATCTCACATGGGTTAGGTTTAGGGTTGTTTATTGAGTCATGCGCTAGGGTTACTCAGCACCCTATATGTATCCCTTCATTTGACATTTATGAGCATGCCAAGACACTCCATTGTCTTTTCTCTACATGTGCAAGCTTTGTTCTGTTATGCAATTTATTCAGTTATTGATCGATTCTTCCTTGTGATTACATTGGAGCCATTACGATTAGAAGCAAGGAGAAATAGAGCCAAGGGTAAAGCAGTCAACAAATCAACAGAAGAAAAGGGTAAGTGGAAAGGGAAAGGTAAACAAGCTGCCACTACTTTGAATACTTGTAAAGATCCTAAGAATTTTTGCAAGAACTGTGATATCAATGGTCATATTGATGCTACATGTTGGAAGTTGCATCTGGAGTTACATCCAAAGAACTAAACCAAAGACTCAAAAAATTCCATGAAAGCTGTGAAAACAGAAGTGGAGGTGGAAATAGAAGATGAATCTGATGTAGATGAGAGGCTTGGATGCACGACCACCAACATGGACAGCCAGGAAGAGGAGATGAGTATACTATTCTAGATAAAAATACATATAAAGAGAACAAGGTAAATGCTTTGGTTGATACCGATTCTCAGTCTAACTTGATTTCTGAAGCATTTGTAAAGAAGCTTGGTCTTGAGACTTACGAGCATCCACACCCTTATCCTTTGGGTTAGGTGAAGAAGGGTGTTGAAATTTAGGTAACAAGAAGATGTAAGGTCAACTTTGAGATAAATTCCTAATATATTGATGTTTTTGAAGTTGACGTTATTCCACTTGATGCTTTTGACGTTATATTTGGGAGTCCTTACTTGTATGTTAGGGATGTTATATTTATGAGGAGGGAAAACTGATACAGATGGGTCAAGGATGGGATCAGCTACAACATCCGGGCACACCAGCGTAAGACACGGGTTGTTATGGTAAGTGCTAACCAAGCAAAATGACTTATTCAGGCAAATCATAATCAGTTTTTTTTACTTTTATTAAAGTATAAACAAGATGGGGTAGAATTTGTAGATATTTCTAACTAGGAAAAGCATGATTTGGATAGTATTATTTATTTTTTTCAAGAAGTATTTCAGGCTCCTAGCAGGTTACCACCAAAATGAGAAGTAGAACATGAGATTCAGCTATTGATAGAATCCCCTCTACCAAACATGGGGTTGTATAGGCAATCCTTTCTTGAGAGTACTGAAGTAAAGAAACGACTTCAGGAACTAATAGACCAAGGGGTGATATGTCTAAGCACCAAACCATGTGGTTTTCCTATCGTGATGGTGCCAAAGAAGGATGGTTCTTGGAGAATGTGCATCGACTACCGTTCTTTGAACAAGATCACCATAAAGAATAGATAACCACTTCCCTACATAGATGATCTCTTGGACCAGCTTTAGCATGCCAAATTTCTCACAAAGTTAGATCTCAAGTCAGGTTATCACCAAGTTAGAATGAAGGAGGAGGATATATGGAAGACTGCCTTCAAGACAAAACAGGGTTTGTATGAATGGTTAGTACTTCTTTTTGGGTTATGTAATGTACCTTCTACATTTATGACATTGATGAATGATGTATTGCGGGATTTCATAGATTCATGTGTCATTGTATATCTAGACGATATCTTGATTTTTAGTGCCACATGGGAAGAACATCTAACTCATTTGCAAAAAGTCTTGCAAGTTCTCAGGGAGAAATAGCTACTTTGTAATATGAAGAAATGTGAATTTTCCAAACAATCACTTGTCTATATTGGGCACGTGGTTGGAGGAGGTGAGCTACGAGTGGATCCAAAGAAGGTGGAAGCCATCACTAATTGGCCAACACCAACAGGAGCCACATAAAGTAGGAGATTTGTGGGAGAAGTACAGTACATGTGGAAGTTCATTCCAGGATTCTCTACGATCACAACACCTCTACACACGGTGGCCACAAAGGGTAAGAGTTTTGACTGGGGTAAGTAACAAGACAAATCCTTTGAGTTATTGAAATACAAGATTAGTCATGCTCCAGTACTTGCTCTTCCTAATTCGCAGCAACCTTTTGAAGTAGAGATAGATGTCAGTGATTACGCCATGGGTGCAATGTTGCTTCAAAGAGGTAAACCCGTATGTTATCATTCTGAAACTTTCACTTCAGCAATTAAAGGATATTCAATATATGATAAGGAAATGTATGCACTAGTTGAGGAAATTTAAAAATGGAAGAATTATTTGTTGGGTAAAGAAACTATTGTGCACATAGACCACAAACCTCTCTAGTATTTGCAAGCATAGTCTACATTAAAGTAGGCAAGGCACTACAAATGGATGGGGTTCCTTCAATAGTTCCATTTGGTGATTAAATACAAGAAGGGTAGTATAAACTTGGTGGCAGACATGTTGTCTAGGCCACCCACATGGGATAATTTTTCATGTTTGGCCACTATCTCTCAGATCAAGCCCTTCACGAAGGAAGCTTACAGAGAGGCATATGCCCAGGACAAAGACTTTAGGGTGACATTTCAGTAGTTGTAGTCCCAAGGGGCTGAAAAAATAGGGATTGAAGATTTTTTATCTCAAAGATGGGCTACTCTACCGATGGGGGAAGCTTTGTGTGCCAAAAGAAGAGTAAATTCTATTGATGAGGGAAGCACATACCTCGAAAGTAGTGGGATATTTTGGTGTTGGTAAGACCCTAGCCCATTTTCAAAGGTACGTGTGTTGGCCCAATATGCAAGAAGAAGTATCAAAATTTATACGGGGATGTAAATTGTGTTGTACTAGGAAGCCTAAGACTAGGAAGGAAGGTTTGTATTTTCCTTTGCCAGTACCTACTCGTCCGTGGGAGGAAATTTCTATGGATTTTGTAGGAGGATTACCTATGTCTAAACACGGTCATGAATATCTCTATGTTTTTGTTGATAGATTTAGTAAGATGTGTATTCTTATGGCATGTAAAAAGATAGTAAAAGCACATGAGGTGGAAAATCTTTTCTTTGCTAATGTATGGATGTATTTTGGTTTGCCAAAGTCTATTGTTTCTAACAGGGATTCTAGGTTCTTAGGGAAGTTTTGGACTACTTCCATATAACTGGGCAATACACACATCCATTATGAAGTCACCATTTGAAGCATGCTTGGGATATCTACCTACAAATCCGCTAGAAATAGCAGTTGGACAACAGGATGAGAAGAATAAACAAGACACAGAGGTGACTAGAGCAAACAAATTCATTGAGAGGATCTGGAAAATCCATCTCAAAGTCAAGGAACAACTAGAGAAATATCAGGCCAAGTACAAAGCTAGGGATGATCATCATAGAAGGGAACATAAGCTTCATGTTGGAGATAGAGTTTGGCTTTACTTGAGCAAGGATAGACTACAAGGTCAATCATGAAAGCTCAAACCACTATGATATGGACCCTTCACCATATTGGAGTAGGTTGGAGGAAATGTCTTTCGACTTGATTTGTTGTCATTCATGATGATGTACTCTATAGTAAACTGCGAGAACTTGCACCTATATGAGCCATCTATGCTAGATGAAGGTGAAGAACTACAGTTATTACCCTTTATTGAGGATTCCATCTTGGCATCACAAGGAAAATTAGAGGAGGATTTAGTACTACAGTAGAAGGTCAGAGAGACTAGGAGAGGTCCACAGGAGTCATGGCAGATTGGACTGAAAGGAAAGACACTAAGGCAAGTCCGGTGGTACCCGAAGGAGAAAATGAGGGAATTATTTCCTCATCTACTCCCCCACTAAGATTTTGTGGGACTAAAAGCATCCTAAGCAGGGGAGGTATGATCCATAGGGATCCAAAATGACTCTACTTTATCAAATCAGCCAACACAAAGAAGGAAAAAAAATGATACACGAAGGTTTTGTCATTTTAGTGACAGGACCACCATGCTATGCAAGGCAGCGGTTATAAAACCACCACCCCGCCAGGGTGGTGATCCTGGGACCACCGGTCTGCATTAGGTGGCAGTCTTGGCTCTTACAGATAGAAAATAAAATATGACAAGAACAGTCCCAAAATTCCAAAGGGTGTCCATGTCTCTTCTTCTGCATGACCTTTCCCATTCTCCATTGCACGGGAGAACATGAGAAAGACTATAAATGCATGTTATGGAAGAGAACAAAGGCATCGAAGCATGAAGCAAGTGAGTAAGAAGCTCTTAGTGTTCGAATTGTGATTTGTAGAAGTAAGGAGTAATTGAGACAGAGCAAGCAAGTAATTGGGAGGAAGTGTGAGATATTATCTACTTCTCTTTCATACTTATTGTAATTTATGTACTTATTATTGAATTGGCCAATAAAAGTGGGAAGAAAGAGCAATCTCCCTTCTCGACTGGTTTTTCCTCCTCTGGAGGTTTTCCAAGATAAAAATTGTTGGGATATGAGTCTATATTCTTTCCCTTTCTGCAAATTGTTGATTCTAAGCACAATTATAATTCATTCACTAGCTATCTCTATTATTTTCTAATAGAAAGTAGAACAACAACGATTAATTGTGATTCTGTGGATAATTCGAAAGTTGAAGAGTTTATGGATCAGAAAGAGACAAGGAAGTTGAATAATGAGGATGGAAGGAATTGTGCTCATAGCATGAGTGCCATTTTGAGAGAGTGAATTTAAGAGCAACCTTTATTTTACTATTGCACAATAGAGTTATCACCATGATTATTAATAAATCAAGATGGTTAACCCATATATGTGTTAAAACACACACACACACAAAAAAAAGAAAATAGAAAAAGGAAAACAAGCCCAATATGAACAGTAGGTGCAGACATCAGGGTTATAAAGAAACCAAGATGTTATCACACTACTTGCAATTGGTCTAAGTTCAGTAAACATCAACAATGCAACAAAAATTTGAAAAAGAATACAGTTAGTGATGCCCCTAATGCATTCCACAATGATAATTAAGTAGATGAAAATGCTCCCAAGATGATGTACATCCCTACATACACACCTTCAACTCACCAACAATTTACATTAGAAGCCATAATTCCACTTTTCAATCATACCTAGTCAATAAATTGTTACCTTGATCTTAGAAGGCAAATCTTTCTCAAAAGGCAAAAACACATTAAATGATTGTGTCAAAAGCTAAATTCAACTTAAACATGTTCAAAACATCATATATAACATGTTTGATCCATTCAACAAATTTCATCTCATCAATTTTCATATTTTTCCTTTCCAAATTGACTTCAAAGTACTAATTTGCACTAGCACCCTAAGGGTTGTCCCAGATTTCTTATTTACATCATAATATTATGTCACATGAATAACTTATTGTAAATTTTTTTAATCAAAAATTCCTTAAAAACCTAATTTCAAAATGTTCCAATTATTCTACCCTCAAAATTTCAAAACCCATCACCTCAAAACACGTGAGTTATGTTCATTTCATTGAGTCTAAACATGAGTTTGTGTTCTCATAACAGGGTTTGGACTGATTTTTCATCACAACTCCAGATAAACATATAATATAGAAAACAAATTAACAACCCATTTGCACAAATACATCATCCCTCTAGATTCCAAATTTTAGATCATTTAGATGTGGCAAATACAAAGTTATCATGACTATCCCGAAACCATGTTTTAAGGGTTTTAAAGACTGAAAACACGCAATATATGCACAGTTTAGATATAGTATTCTTATCTTTAAGTTTCATTCATTCATTCATGAAACTTTTCACATTTATTTATATTCTTATTCCCTAAATTATACTCAATTCTTCATGATACAATCCTTAAACTCACTAAGGCAGTCCTTATCTTATACACAAAATTCAATGTTCTTATAAGTGTCTTCTTGTCCTTAATCACCTTTGCATGCTTCTTCCTTAGCATACTAGGGACTTAACAACCATATGCACTTGTACATAATATTTTTCCAAAACTAAATATCAATAATGATTCAAATTTATACAAACAAACATGTCTTCCATATACAAATGACTTGAATTCCATCCACAAAGTAATAACAAGGCAATAATACACAAAATTTCCTTCAAGAAGCTTGGTTTTTATTTATCAATGGAGTTATTAAAATTTTCTTGAGACATTCTTGATGTAAAAACAATTTATCTTCCTATCACCAATCTCTCATCTTCTCATTCATTTGAATACATTTATCTTTTATGAGGAAAGGAGGGTAGTTAGGTCGAGAAACAACTAACTCACCTAGGTTTTAGACTAACTAGGCAGAATTTAGGGTCTAGTTAGGATCTTAAGAGTCATTTAAAAATTAATACACACTTTATGACCCCTTATTATACCTATACTAACAACTAGATTACTTACATTATAACTCCTAGGTATAGTGATACACTACATGATGTGGCTTATTTGAATATTTAAATGTGGTTTTTAGAGGGAAACCTCCAAAATACAACTTATTACAAACATATGAGTCCAAATGGATTAAACATAACCCATGAGCACCCAAATGGACCCTAAAACACCTAATTAAATATGAAATACAGAATTTAATCTATTTATATTGATGCTCCTACATCACAAGGTGGGAATATGATTAGACTGGAAGAGCAAAGTATACTTAGAAACTCTTCATGACACTCTTGTTAGATATGTTTAACAAATGATCTGAGAAAAATTTCCCCGGGAGAAGTTATATCACGAAGGAAAAACAATTTTGTGACTTGCCTCAAATAGAGTAATTAATCGTGCAAAGGGAAGAATGTGATAGTTGTAACATTAGAATGATCACTAAGGTAGTAGATAAGAGTAGGAATCTATCAAGATTGTGCTTAAATGTTGAAAGATCCATGTCAAGGGTTTTCCAATTGTAGGATTTTTGGGAGAAGTGAATGTTTGTTTGAATATTTTTTATGATTTTATGATTTTTTTATTTATTTTTGTGATGCTTTTACAATTTTTTAGAAATGTGAAGTACAAATACAAAGAAATTTAAACAAACTTGAATTCACAGAAAAAAGGAAAATGCACCATGGTTTATTTAACAAACCAAGAAGAAGACACGACATGTGCAAGTTGTCAAAAGACACAAAAACAAGCATGTAAAAAACCCAATATGAACAAGAATGAATGACACCAAAGTTATATGCAAGCTAAGATGCCAAGATTTTTCATCCAATTGGTCTATAAACAAAGGTGAACAAAGTGCAATAAAATAATAAACTAAAAGAATCAAAATATTCATCACAATATTGACAAACCATAATAGTACAACACAATTTGCAATAGCAATTTCTAATGAAACTCTAAATGTGTTCCACATTGAAGAACTAGACAAACATTAATGCCCCTCAGTGATAGTTTAGAATGTGAGAGGATTGGATTGGGCTGAAGAGTAGAGCAATGCTTAGATACTCCAAATATACTCTTGTCGGATCCCATTGAAGTTTGATTTGTATTGTATTTAATCTAAGTGTGCCCCAAGAAAAGTTATATTACGAAAGGGTAATTGATTGCCTTAAGCATAGATATACACCACGGGCAAGAAAAGTGATTAGTGAAAGATGATCTAGAATGATCATGAGGAGCGTTGTCAAATGGAAAAATTGTTGAATTGCGCTACCAACTATTGAAAGGTTTTCAAACATTATATGAATGTTTTTATTTTGACAGTTTGATAATGTTTTTGGTTTTTGGAAAAAAATTATATTGTTTTTGTATTTGTGAACAATTTTATATTGTTTTTGGATTTTTGGAACAATTTTATATTGTTTTTGGATTTTTTGAAACAATTTGAATATTTTTTATTTTGTGAAACATGTTTGAATGTTTTTGAGTTTTTTGAAACATGTTTGAATGTTTTTGTAATTTTGAGGAACATATTTGAATGTTTTTTATAATTTTGAATATTTTTGTAAAAATATATATTTTTGACTCGGTAAAGGGTTGCACAATCTAAACTCATGTTCAAAAAATTGTAAGCATTCCATTCCATTGGAAAAAATGTAGATGATGTAATGATAGGATGTCTCACTCCATTCGTGACTCCATACAACTAGGAAGATGCAAGGGCTCATCACCTAGAGCCAAGAAGGACGTGAAAACTAGGTGAATAGTGATATGAAAGTGAAGAAAATGGATGTTAAGACACAAGGTGTAACAATGATCCATGTGAGAAGAATATAACACATGTCCAGTCATGATTATCTGACTGATTCTAAGATGATTCCACTTTATAGGTTTTGACTAGACTTAGATCCGTAGATGGCCTACTGATTGGAAAAATCTGGTTGAAGGAATTGTTGTCTCTCTTAACATGAGTAGCTAAATTACTTCTTGGGATGTTTTTTACTAAGCAGTTTTGGTTCATATTTGATAAATGTTTTATTGATCAATTATTGATGTGAAGTACCCCATACATATTGCCCCATGCCACTAGTAAGAAGACAAGGGCTTAACACTGAAGACAAAATGTAGGCGAGTAAGGACACATACCCCTATTCCTAGTCTCATACTACTAGTGAGAAGTATGGGCTCATCATAAAATACTATGAAGGATGAAAAGGTGTAATGATTGATTTTTATTTTTTGTATTTTTAGATTGATTTTTATTTATACATTGATATTGTGCTTGTTGGGAAGGAACATTTTGCCCCCAAGTCTCAGCCACATGTGACTAGTAGGATGACACAGGGTTCAACACCATATATTGAGATGGATGATCAAAAAGGTTCTAGGTAAAGAATTTTAGTGCTTTTTGTTAAAGAGAGAGCTTATTTGAAAGGAGATTTTCCATCAGTAAGCTTCGAGAAAAAACTGTAGGTAAAAAGATATGAAATGGTAGAAACCATAACAAAGATGAGACACACAATGCCCAATAGGAACAAGGTTAACTCGTGTCGTAATAGGTGAAGAATGAGAAGATATGATAATGGTATGATTAAGATATATGGTCCAATGGATGAAACAATTAAAATTGTTTGAATTATGAGTTAATTGTGTAAGCGAACCTTCCTAGTGCAGAGAGAACCCGTGGAAGAAGATGTTTCTACTTCTAGGTTTTTGATGTTCAAATAGTGCTTTAATGATGGGTTGGATATGAAGTTTTATTCTCTTTTTATGGTTTTTAATGTGTCTAAAATTTGGCAGATGAAGGATTTGTAATGGACTCATCAGGAGAGAGGTCCATGTTTATTAAAGTTGAATGGTCCTGACTTACGAGACTTGGGCTCAAACGAGGTCCAAGTCAATGGAGTGAATCAAAATATTTGATAGTCCTGATATATGAGACTTGGGTGGATAAGGTCCAAGTCAAAGGAGCGAATCTAATGATTTGATGAGTTGATGTATGAGATGGTAGATACTTATGAAGATTTAAGGGTCAGATACGAGACTTGGGTGGATAAAGTCAAAGGAGAGAATAAACGATTCAATGAGTCTTGAGATACGAGACTTGGGCAGACAAGATCCAATCAAAGGAGAGAATCAAATGATTCAATGAGTCTTAAGATATGATTGGGTGGAAAAGTCAAATCAAAGGAGAGAATCAAACATTCGATGAAGTCCTGAGATACAAGATGGCGATTCCAATTCAAAGGATAAAATCAAATGATTCAATAAGTCCTGAGATACGAGACTTGGGAAGACATGTCTAAGTCAAAGGATGTTTGATTATATAAATCTTTTATTGGATCAGAAGTCCTATTTGATGTTAGAGGAAGACAATTGATGTAGGGAATGTGTTGAGATCCATATTTATCCATGAGTAAGAGTGTGAGGAGAGAAGTATTGATCTCTAGATGTACACCTGAGGCTCCTTTATAGGTTGTAGAGAGAAAATATTCAATGTTTCTCTATTCGAGGCTGTGGATTATTTGATTTGACAATAGATTTGCAATTAAATCTTGAAAAGGTTGTATAAGGATATTCCTGGGTATACGTAACTCATGGAGTGTACACATGTAGATGTCTTGAGGAGTAGGAACCATCATTGATGAGATTCCTAAGATTGATCATTTGAGGCATTGCAGACATGGAAGGTTGCATTGTTACAAGTGTCCAAACTTTTTGTGGTTGTGTTTCTAAAACAAGACTAGAGATGTTAGGCATAAGATCCGGCAATGAAAGAATAGAATCAAGCTCAATGGTGCTTGATGATGGACCCTCTTCTGTAGAGTCTATAATTATATCAAGGGTTGAAAGGGAGTATTGAAGAAAGGTCAATCTCTCATTTGATTTTTGAAGGTTGTTGTCCAGAATAGGTTCAATGCGTGTTTGAATGAATGGAAGAAAATATGGAGAAGAGATAGATTGGTTTTGAGGGAGAGATACTTGACTTTTGTCATCATGATCTCGTTGAGTGTTTCAGTATGTACAGGAGGTTTGGACAACATTCAAATCTTCATGAGAAGTTGTGGTAGTTGATGTCTTTGGTTGTGATAGCTTTGTCATCAAGCTCTACAAAGATGTCTCCATTCGTCAATTAAGTCTTGGACATAATTCTTAAAATGCACACATTTATCTGTAGAGTGGCCATCAATGCGATGAAAGTCACAATATGTATGAGGTTTTTACCAGTATGGCTTAGGTTCCCCTTCAACCCAAGGGTCTTGTAAGTGGATATTTTATCATCCTAGCCTCTTTTAGCTGTTGAAAGACACTAGAGAGACTTTCTCCAAGGGTGTAAACTTCATTTTAACTTTGTGCAGAGTGGTGTCTTTCACTAGAGTATGATTGGCTTTTTGATTGATTATTCAAGTATATTGTGCATGTTTTGAGTATCTGTGACACCATCATTGATGACATTACAATTGTGATTGATGTACCAATATTTATCATGATGAGTGTTAGGTTTTTTGTGATTATTGTTAGTATTGTGATTGTGCCCATTGTCTTTAGAATGAGGCTTGATTAAGCCTTTAGCATGAAGGTTTTTCTATTAGAGTTCAAGGTGACTTCAAAGTCAAGGTTGGAAGATAAATGTTTTGACGAACTTCTCAAAGAGGTTCATGAAAGGTGGTGATAGATCCCTTTGGAAGGTGTAAGAACCAGTCCAAGGCTTTTCCTCATAGACTTCTAGGGAAAAGGCACAAGAGAAGGATATCGTTATATGCCACTTCGTGATGCTATGAAAAATTATTTGATATAATTTCAAGGATTAGTTTTTCCCTTTTATTTGTCAAATTTTGGTGTTTCAAAATATTTTGGAAAGGGTGTGAGTAAGATGTCCATGCTGAAAGGGTATGGACACAATTCATCAAAGTTGAATTGTTTGTGTTGTTTTTGCATACCCATAATGGTGTCGTTCATCATTTTCCATTCCTAAGAAAATGATGAATTGTGTGAATCCACCATTGTAATAAAAATGGGGGAGAATGAAGAAAGTGTGCGATGAAGAACTCAACCCTTAGCAAAGTGAATGCTAAGATGGAAGAGGGGAAAAGGTTTTTGAAAGCTCGACCCTTAGCAAAGTGAATGCTACGATGGAAGAGGCGAAAAAGGTGTGAAAGCTCGACCCTTAGCAAAGCGAATGCTAAGATGGAAGGGGCGAAAAAGGTTAGAAACATACTCAACCTCTAGCAAAGTGAATGTTAGAATGGAAGAGGGGATGAAAAAATTGAAAACAATGTGACCCTTAGAAATGTGAATGCTAAGATGGAAGTGAGATTGAAAAGATTTGATTTTCAACCCTTAACAATGTGAATGTTAAGATGGATGAAGTATGAAATGATGATAGATATCAACCCTTTACAAATTGTGAATGTAAAGATGGAAGATTTTGAAAATTTGAAAATTTTCTCAACCCTTAACAAGGTTAATGTTAAGGTGGAAGATACTTATTGATGACGAAAAGTTACTTGATTCCTTACAAAGTGAATGTAAAAAAAGAGGAGTGGAAAATATTTGATATAATCGACCTTAACAACGTGAATGTTAAGATGGACGAGGGATTTGAAAATATTGTTAGAGTTGAATCTTAACAATGTGAATGTCAAAGTGGACAAAGAGAAGAAGTTTGAAAGAAAAATTGCAATTATGGAACTCTTAGCAAAATAAATGCTAAGATGGGAGAATTATTGTACAAGCTAAGTGATTTGCTTGAACTTTTGAAAAATCGAATGTACAAAAGGAGACGAGACTTTGACAAGGTTAGTTTTCTCAACTTTTAAAATGGATGTTTAGAAGAGAAGAGACTTAACAAGATGATGTGATCAACTCTTAACAAAAGGAGTGTTAAGAGAGACAAAAAGGTTTGAAATGTTAACTCTTAACAAGATGAGTGTTAAGAGAAACAAAAGGGTGTGACTTCACAACACTTAACAAAATGAGTATTGTTAAGGCAAAAGAGGGGATTGAAATGTTAGTTAGAGGACTCTTAAAAAATGTATTGTTAAGAGAGATGAAAAGGAATGAAAGATCTCTTGATCCTTTACAAAGTGAATGTAAAGAGAGAATAGGTGAAAGAGGTTGGTTTTCTCAACTTGTGACCAAATGAGTGCTACAAGAGGAGACTTGAAATCATGATGAAAGATTCTCAATGCTTAACAAAAGGATTGTTAAAGGGAAGAGACTTAGGAAAGATGGTGAAGGTGCCCAACTCTTAACAAGATGAGTTAAGAGATGAAAGAGACTCTTTAACAAAGGAAGGATAATACTCAAATAACACTGACATGACAATGTGAATGTCGAAATATTGAGGAGAAAAGACGATGATAAAAATCTCAAATCTCGACAAAGTGAATGTGAGAGACGATGGGAGATTGATTGGTTAAGGATCTCGAATTAGAGAAAAGTGAATGCTTTAAAAGAGAAGGGTGAAGAAGTAGGGAAGATGTCAACAATTCAACAAAGTGAATGTGAAATGTAACGACACAAGATGGATGAATGCTTAAAGTTCAACAACGGAAAAGTTAAACTCAAGAATTAGAAAGATGAAGGACCAAATGATCACAAATGTGCTTGACCGTGATAAAGCAAGTATCACAATGTCAAGACTTAGATGGAAAAATGATGAAAGTGCTTACTTGTGGATACGGATGTCCACAACTTAAGACTTAAGACTCATGTGCAAAGATGTGAAAATGTGCCCAAATAAGGAGTATCTGGGGATGTAAGAGAGATATGAAGATGAACCCAAATAAGGAGTATTTGGGAAAGTAGCAAAGATGTGAAAATGAACCCAAATAAGGAGTATTTGGAAATATTGAAGATGGCAGAATGAACCCAAATAAGGAGTATTTGGGAAAGTAGTAAAAATGAGACAAAAGTGAGAACATAAGATACGAGTGTGGAACACAACTCACTAAATGAAAAGAGAGAAGGAAAAGTGAAAACAAAAGTTAATATGTTTTGGCCTCTACCGTAGCTTGGCTTGGATAATGTGTGGCTTCCTAAGCGGTTATCTCAACTAGGTGTCAATAGTATACCCAAACGAGCGTGGTGCTATTGCTAGATGTCAGTTTTACTTTACCCCCTTTGAAACCCCGAGAAAAGATATTTCTTAGAATGAATCACTAGGGTCACACTAAGGATATCCATGACTCTAATCTCACAAAGGAATACTAGTCAGTTGGGATGGGGGTACCCATTTTGTCAGCCAGTTCCCTCAATTTTCTAACTACTTTGGGGTTCCTGTGGTACTCCTCAAATGAGTTTTATGGCTTATGCCAAAGCACTTCCCATAGTTATAGCAATTGGGAAATAGCCTTGTCAACCACACCTACAAATATAATGTGAATTGTTCATTTTATCTTGATTTAAAAGATGAGATTGTTTTAACCACTATTCTTTGATAGAGGCAACATGCAGTTAGTAATTTGTCTTAAAAGCAATGTTCAAGGCAACCTGCAATTAGTAGTTTAATAATGGCCTCTTGTAGAGTTGGTGCTGCAAATAAGAGTTAGAATGTTTTCCTGAGGTAGAGGACAAGACAAAAGAAGCAAGCTAACGTTTCTGATTTCCAAGGTCACTTATAAAGCATGAGGAAAGAGCATACACATGAACAAACTTTGATTATAAAAATTAAAAAGGTTAATTCTCAAAAACACATAAGAAACGATCACATTTCTGATTTCCAAGATCACTTTGAAAGTGCAAGGAAAGAGCATACGCGTGAGGTTGTTATGTTTAAACAAAAATAAATAAAAATTTATAAAATACTACAAATTTAAGCACTATTTTGATCAATTTACCTTTAGAAAACAAATATGGAAACCTACACACAAAATTTAGCAATTTGTAGAAAAAAATGAATCTAACGTGCAAAAAAAAGACAAGTGTTAGGAGAAATGAAACCATAAATTTTCTATAAGTTTAAATCAGAAACTTATTTTTCCATTGCATAGATCATCTCGAGACCTTTCTGTAAAAAAATGGAGTTCATTTCAAGTTTGGGAGAAAAATTTATGGCTTCCAGAAGATGGGTTATGTTAGCGCTTTCAGTGAAACATTTAAACATGAGAAAAATGGGTCCGAAAGTTTTTTTTTGGTTTTTTAGCTTCTGTACTTCACCTAAGAACCTAAAATTTTGATAGTAAGGTTAAATGAAGACAAGAAACACACAAAAAAGTTAAATCATGAAATGATAAACTAAAATGAGAAAAATAATGTGGGAGGTCCCATCGGGCATGCCAGAATGTATGCAAGGGAAATTAAAAGACAAGAGAAGATAAAGAAATAAATCACATATTATACCTTCACTATAATTCTTGCAAACCTCAAGTAAGATCATAGAAGCTTTTAAACTTGTTTGATCTTGTTGAAGATTGGATTGTGGATGCTCTTTGATATGACTCTCCAAAGGGATTTGCAAATGCTACGAGTAGATTTCACAAGGATGCGGATGTCAAATTGGCAGAAGTTGGATGTAATTTGCTCAAAGCTCCAGGGATAGATTTACAAAGGAAATGAATTTATTTTATAGCTAAGGGTAGAGCCATGAAAGGTGGATGAAATATTGAACTAAGCTCCAGGTTAATGGTTGAATCACCCAGGTTAGAAAGTAGACTTGGCAATTGGTAGTTGCAGATTTACAGGGGCAATAGACATTTGGAATAGAAGAAGTTACATCCAGAAATTGAATTGCACATACATAACTCTATATCCCCCTCATTTCTAGGAATCTAGAAGTGGAGTTCAAGTTGAGTTGACTAAGGAGAGGAATTGATTAAATAACTAATTTAATTAGTATTTAATTGTGAGGGAATAATTAACCATTTATTTAATTAAATGTTTAATTATATTAGCTAGGAGGGTGTAGGAATTAATTTAATTAATTCCAAAGGCATGTTGGAATTAAATTATTTAATTCCAAAGGGTAGGAATATAGCTTAGCTAATAGAATTAATTTAATTAATTATAAAAAGGTGTATTTAAATCGTGGAATTATTTTAATTAATTCCAATAGGGTGTACTGTGGAAAGATAGAATTAATTTTAATTAATTCTAATTGGATAGAAGTGGGATAGAATTATGTATGTATTTTTAGGGTGTCGACAAGTTTACGTGAGCTTTGTATGTGCTGCCTAGACATATAGATAACAAGTGGGTGCTATTGGAACTGGTCAAACAACATTTCCATGTACACGGGATCATAGCATCCAAATACAAGGAAAATATCAAGTTCCCTTTCACTGTTGGTAGGTACACTTGCCCTTCCTTGATCAAGGCAAAGTTGATCGAGGCTAAAATGAGAAGCTTCATTATTGAGCAATTTTTTAATTAATGATAAAGGTTTTTTGGCTGGGACCCTACCTAGTTACAAAAAGGCCAATGCCCAGATAATCAATTTAGTACAAAAAACCAAGAATAGGACTGGAAAGACAGCCAGTCACCAAAAAACAAAATAACAGCAGTAAGTCAGCAATATGTCAGCAGTGAATCAACACAATGTCAGTAACGTATCGAGCACAAAGTCAATAACTGCATATTAGAGGATCAAAAAATAACTATCTGAAAGCCAACGAAAAGGGATGCACAAGTTATTTCATGAGATTATGGAATTCATTTTTAGCATCATCCAACCCCTTTTTAACGTCATTGAAGCTTGTGTCTTTTTTGGATTTGTCTTTACCTTTTGGACATCAAACTACAAAATGAAAAGTGAGAGGAAATCCATGGTGATTTTCTGCATACTGAGGATATCACACTACTTGGCCTTGATATTTTCTATTTATTTTTTGATTTTGATAACGCAATTGTTGAGATCCATCATAGTTTTCTTGTCAACCATTCCATCCGCAATTATGGGCATGCAAGAATCAATTTTTCTCTTGAGCCTTTTGATTTTGTCAAGCTGGTTTTCAGACTCAGTAGTTGTCTTCATGGCTGCAGCAAGAGAGGATTCGAGGCCATCTTTGCTAATAGAAAGGAGGCTAAGAACAACATCACCTTCTCCCATAATTGGAAGAGAAGGGTTAACGACAATATGAGAGGAATGAGGGTTTCTCCAAAAGGACCTACTTGTGAAGTGGGATATGGATCTCTTACTAGAGAAGGGGTCAAAATAGAAGAACTAGGTGGGGGGTGAGAGGAGGGCGGAGGAATAGGGGTGGGTTGGGGAGGTGCATGAGGAGGAGAGGTGGTGGGGGTGGAGGAGAAGGGGGGGCAGAGGTGGATGAAGCAGAAGAGGAGGGGGGGCAAGGGGGATTGGAAGGAGGGAAGAGGGAAGCAGGTTGGGGATGGAGAACCAAGTAGTCAAAATAATTGTAAAGCATAAGAATAAGAGCATGATGCGAAGGGAAGACATGTTTGACCCAATTAACCAAATTCACAGAATTCTCAAGAGAATGTAGCAAGAAAAAGGGAAACTCACCAAATATTTCTTATAAAAGTGATTGAGAAAGACTAGGTGGTAATTGGGCATGATCAAGAAGGGACCCTCTAATGTTATGAACTTCATTACCACAAGTCCAACTATATTGAAAGGAGGAGGCAGAGGATCCCTTGTAAAACCTCCAGTCTTGTGCACAATGGACTCACCACGATCTAATAAATTTGAGCTCTTCCACTCCATAATCTATATTATTTTTGTAAAACTTTAACCAAATTCTATGAATCCTTGTAACCCACGAATGATATCTTTATTTATCTCAAACTCTTTCCCTTAATATGACACCTTCCTATCCTTCCATTTTTTGGCTAACTCTTGGGACAAGTGTAGGTAGTAACCCTTGACTCTAACCATAAAATTTGTGAAACCACCCTTTTTAAGAATGTTGTAGAGATAAAAATTGTTCTTCCATTCATTAATCTTCATCGGTTCAACCCTACAATGTTCTCTTCCCATCCTGGTTAAAGATTGCTTGAGGCAGCTAAAGATGATAATGGTTACAACAATAGAGGTGTAAGTATATAAAAGGGAAAAGCCGTCCTGCCACACAATCCAAAGCCACCACACATGCGGAATAATCTGCCTTTTCAATTTGATAATAAAGCTTTCAAAGAAAGTTGGGGGAGAGTCATCCTATTCCCACACTTGCGAGTTCTTGAGATTTGATCCATTAAAAGCCAAGATAAAAGCAACACATGTGAATTAACCCATATTTTCATTGTTGATAATGCCAATTGATATAGCTAGAAGAGTGAAATACTCTCCCCACACTTTAAAATTATTAATATTTATAACAATATTTTCCATGATGTCAGCGATTTTATTTCCTTCGCGAAAGGTATGTTGAACAATGCAAGAATGAAAAGAGCTTAGAATGTGGGGTTGGTTCATCAATAATGGTTCTGATGGACCAACTCACATTATTGTTCCCTTTTAGGAAATTGGTGATGTTTAAAGAGTCACCCTCAACAATCAGATACCTAACATTGAGCTCCCTAGCTAATCTGATCCCCCACAAAGTAGCAAGGGCTTCAGAGTAGTGATTAGTGTTGGTACCCATAAGACCGACATAGATTTTGACAATATGACCCTTTCATTTCGAATGCACCCTCCACCACTAGCCTTCATTATATTGCCCTTAAAATTACCATCATAGCTTAGCTTGAGCCAACCATTAGGGAGGATGTCATTTGATATGTTCCCTGTCAATCACATTCTTTAAGGAAGTATAGGTAAAAAATATATTTAGCTTCCAATTTGTAAGAATTTTATTGTCTTCTTTGCTTTGATGAGTCTTATTAGGAGGTATGAATCTAATCACATTTTTTCTAATTCCCTCCATCAACCCATTGGTGGTTATAGGAAGATAATGTCTCTTTTCATCAAAGATGACAACGTTACATGTTCTCCATATGCCCCAAATAATGTGTGGAAATGATATACTTCATATCTTTTTAACAATTGAGTTTTTTGAGGGGAAGAACCATTGTTCCCAAACAACAACTATAAAATATGGAAAGATCCACTTAGTATTCCAAAATTTCAAATAGTAATTCTAAATAGATCTAGCAAAAACACAATGCAAGAATAAGTGATTTACTATCTCTTCAAATTTTTGCAAAGAATACACCTATTTGGAAAATGTTGACCTCTCTCTTCACCCAGTTGTCTATAGTCAGAATATTATTGTGTAGTACATTCCAAAATAATTGATTAATCTTCGGCTTGACCTCTTTAATCCATACTTTTTTCCACTCAAACTAAGGAGGCTACATATCAAATAAAAGAAAATACCCAGATTTAACCGAGTATAAACCATCAAAAGAGTTCTCCCAGATAAATTCATCTTGCCTCTCAATACTAGAAATATGTTGATTGCTGATAATATTCTAGATCTCTGTGATATTATGATTATTAGGTAATCCATCCACCTGAAGTTGAACCCAAGAATTGTTACTGATACAATCACTAACTTATTCTCCTATCTAGCCCTTGAAGTACTCATAGAGCTAATAACCTTCATAAGTGTGGTTAAGAGGAAGATTAGAAGCCCATTTGTCTTTCCAAAATTGAATATCTTTACCATTTCCAAGCTTCCACCGACTACCTCTAATAATCAAATTTCTATAACTGACAATAGTGTTCCAAAAAGAGGAACCAAAGGGGATCTCATCTTCATAAATCCAATCAAGATTATTCCTTGAGCCAAGATATTTATTTATGACAATGGAGGTCCAAGGAAGGTCCTCTTTAATCAACCCCCATCCAATTTTGTAATCATGGCATTATTCATCCAACTGATATTATGTATTCCCAACCCTCTGCATTTCTTACGAAGGAAAACCTTCTCCTAAGAAACCAAAGGGATTCTATTCTTTTCAACACCCAACCACAAGAGCCTCTTTTGGATTCAATCTATTCTATTAATTATCCTTTTATGAATCCTAAAGAGATACATTAAATATATAGGAAGATTCTGGAGGGTTCTCTTAATAAGTAAACACTTACCAACTTGAGAAAGAATCACTCCCTTCCATCCCACTAGTTTCCTCTGAAAACGTTCAATTAAGCATTCCAAACTTCAATGGGGATCTTACCGGCGAACATGGGCATGCCAAGATAAGATGAAGGAAGCTTCTTGGTGATGCACCAAAGGATTTTAGAAATATTTATTTTTCTATATTCTGGAGTATTAAGGAAAATAACAGAGCTCTTGTCAAAATTAATAAGCTGCCCCTGAAGCTTCTTCATAATCGATGAGGAGGGATTTGAGTCTCCTAGCTTCAACCATCGAAGCCATCATGATAAAAATTGTGTCATCTGCAAAGTGTTGATTAATGACTTTGAGCTCATCGGAGGATGGGTTGAATCCTTTAAGAAGTCCCAAATGGATGGCAGCAATAGTCTTTCTACTTAAAATTTCCACCATGATGATGAATAGAAGAGGGGAGATTGGACCTCCCTACCCAATGCCTCTACCACTACTGAAAAATACCATAGGATCTCCATTGATTATAATGGAAAACATAGGATTAGATATGCATGTCCTCAAGAGTTTCTGAAAGTGATCATCAAAACCCAACCTCATGAGAACCTTTTCTAAGAAACTCCATGAAACCTTGTCAAAGGCTTATTCATGTCCAATTTAATGATCATACCCTCCTTTTTTGTTTCATCCATGGAATGAATGACTTCATGCACCAAGATGATTCCATCTTGAATAATCCTTCCTTTCACAAACCCACCCTGCTGATTAGAGATGAGGGTTGGAAGAAGAGGCTGAATTCTAGATGCAATAGTCTTAGTGAAGATTTTGTAAAGAATGTTCAAAAGACTATAATGGGTTTGAAATCCTTAGCTCCTTTCTTATTGGGGATGAGAACTATAAATGTGTTGTTGATCTCTTTGAGTAATTTACCCTTTCTCAAAAATTCATTAATGGCACAAAAGGAGGTCATCCTTGCAAATATCCTAGTAGTTTTTAAAGAAGCTAGCTGGGAAACCATCCGGACCTGGTGATTTATCACCTTCCATAGAAAATATTGTCTTGTGGAGCTCCTCTGTAGTAGATTTTTCAGTAATCTTCTTAAAAGAGCAATTACCAATCAAATTGGATGGGATGTCAGCAATAAATCTGTCCATAATGTCTTCATTTTATGATGAATCACCATTCAGCGGGATCTTTATAAAAGGAGACAACTTCTTTCTTGATAGTTTTAATGTCCTTGTTGCTAACTCCTTCCTTGGTCATGATTTTCGTGATTCTATTATTTCTTCGATGTTGGAGGGAAGTCATATGAAATTACTTGGTGTTCTTGTTGCCTTATTTTGCCAAAGTGCTCTGGATTTAAGTCTCCAAAAATATTCTTCTCTAGCATTCATCATGTGAATTTTTGAAAGAATCTTCTTTTCAAGGTAGTATTCATCCACATCCATACCTTTTTCATTAACCCTCCTCTCTAAAGCTATCAACTCTTCTTTTATATTTTTTTCTTTTCAAAAATGTTTCCAAAGACCTCCTTGTCCCATTTCCTAACATTTCTTTTAATATTCTTCAATTTTTACACAAAAATATACATGGTAGATCCCCTTACGTTTACACCCCACCATTCTTTACTTCTTTTGTATAACTCTAGATGACACATCCACATTTTTTCAAATTTAAAAAAGAGCATTAGTTTTTACCTCTTTGCCCAACATATTTAGGACTATCGGATTATGATCCGAACCAACTCTAGGAAGTGAAGAGAGTTTGAAATCCTATAGTAAAGTCCAATCAGCTAAAACAAAAGCTCTGTCTAGGTGAACTTGAATCAGATCAGCTCCCATCCTTTTGTTGCTCCAAGTATATTTAATTCCCTCAAGTTCTATGTCAATGAGATTGTTATCAACAATCATATCAGACAGATTTTCCATACTTATAGTGAATTCTTGTTGCCTCCCTTTTTTCACTTGGATTCATAGGAGTGTTGAAGTCACCCATAATAATCCAATTGAAGTTGCTGCACTTTTTCCTGAATTCAGTAAGATCAGTCCAAAACCTTTTTCCTTCCAACCAGATTATTTGGAGCATAAATGTTGAAAAAATCCATGACTCCTTGCTATCTTTGACCGATGTGAAGTGAATGGCTAAATGATTAGAAGAGTTGATAATTAATGAACCATTTCACCCAGTTACTATCCCATAAAGGTGAATAAACCACCCAGAGGCACCTATAGAGTCACTACAACTATACTCAGTCATTTTTCCATAAGTAATTATTAATCTTACTCACAGACATACCTTTAATCTTAGTCTCTTGAATAACCTATATTTGAGGCCTTTTACTGAACCTGAGGTCTTTTAATATTATTTTCTTGTTGTTGTTATTCAGACCTCTGATGTTCCATGATATGATCTTCATTTGAAGGATTTGGATAAGGGACTTCTAGGGCCCTTAGAATCCAATGTCAGTTGGGTGCATTTTCAATTTTTGTCTCTGTGGTTTTCCTTCTATTGTCTCCCAACATTTTCCTTTCTAACTTCTTATTTCCACCCACATCTATTATTCCTCTAGATCCTATAGGGGGTCTAGAGCATGATGCCCCTAGATCTCCCCCACATTTCCTTTCCCCTTCCTTTGGGGTGGAAAAAACAACGCATTCTCTTGATCCTTAGTAGGTGAAGGATGTTCTTTTTTCCCTATGACCTCTAAATCCATCCTTTCAATATATTCTTCTAACTCCCCTTATTCTCATAAGTTTTTCTTCAAATTCTTTGACATGCTTACAATCTTGTTGTCTGAGAGGCTTGAATCAGGTTTCATGATCTCATTGTTACTATTGACTTCTCTCTTATTTTCACCTCCATTTGATTGTTCCTGGTTAGTAGTAGCGACTTGAAGTTCTTTGTTACTTTCACTTTCATTCTCTTGAAGCAAGGGGTATCATGTTTCAAGATTAGATGATTATTTTCATTGGATCCTCCACTGGTCCAACATTTTCATTTGAATATTCTACTCGAGGGAATGGATCCCCTTTGATCTTCAGTTATTTCAGATGTTATTCCCATGCTTTTAGAACTAGAGGTTGTGCGTTCAACACATGAGATAACTTGTCTCCTTCCCATCCTTAGCATAGAGTTTTTGGCAAGCCATATCATTTTCTTCCTTGCATCAGGGATTGTGTTCTCTCTATACATTATGAGCTTTCTAGATTTAACAATACATTGTTTGGTGCCTTTGTTCATTTCCATCGAGAAATTTTTGTGACCCAGCTTGGAACAGTTCTTGCATCTCATTCTGAAGTCTTCTTATTCCGTAGTTTGTCTCCACGATCCATGAGGAGAATGCAAGATAATGCTATTAGGGAGTTTTTGGTCTTCTTTTACGCTGATGCAAAATGTAGCAGCAATCAACCTCGAGCAAAATTTGGTGGCACTATCAAACCCAATGAGAGTTCCTAGAGAGCTGGCTATCCTGGACATGATGGTTTCATCCCAATATTCCATAGGGAGTGCAGGAATACGGACCCAAATTGGAAAATCAGACATTGTTTCTTTATAAGGATTAAATCATAGAGTCTATTTCTTAAAATATAGACCTATGTTCCCAAGGAACCATGGACTCCCAAGTAGGGTGCTCGGCCAATCCTCTTGTAAGGAAAATTTGACCAAAAAATTCCTTTGGACATGACCAAAAAATCCAAGATGTCCTTTAGGGCACCATTTCTTATGGGCCCAACGTCTTATAGTTTCACTATTAGGCCTAGAACCCATAAACTTACCTATCAATGCATGAGCATTCCTTTTGACAGTCTCTCTAAAGATAGCATCTAGTATCGTGAAGTGTAACTCTCCATTGGCGTCCACATGGAAAGGAATGTCATCTTTTGGGTTGTCAACTGACTTTCTGCTAGTGGACCCTCCCAAACGTGGGTTGTTTCCTTTGAGATCCTCATCCCACGTGAATCCCTTGTCTTCTTCTAGGCCCAAAGGATTATCCATAGTGGAATTGTGACAGGGTTGTTCTCACCCATGCTCGGTGTTTTTGAAATTTGAAAATGTGTCTCCTCCACCTCTTGACCATTCTCTATTTTCCCTTTACTATTGATAAATTATCCCCAATGAATAACTATGACATTAAATGGCTCTTACATCAGGCTGCAAGGTCATATTCAGAGCATGAACCTCACTATGAGGATTACTGGATAGATTATAGAGGAAAATAATATGTCAGATTGAGAAATTTTTCCAAGATGTCTCTAACCTAGATTGTTGATTACAGGGTGGCTATGGCACCCCAAGAAGTGGTTGATTATAAAAAATAGAGTGAGTTCATAATACACTCTGAACAATATTACACAAATTCCCCTCCCCTATAAATTGGGTGGTTCAGGAAATAAAAAAACCTTGCATCATAGGACTATAGATGTCATGAGGAGAACCCTTACTTGGTTGTTGGATCAAATGGTTGACCTCGGCCATAAAAACATTGTTGTTCTTAATGAATATAGGGTCAGTGACATTCCTGATGATGTGCTCCCACCCTTCAGAAAGGATACATTTATCATATAAAGAACTCCTCAAATTTTTATTCAATCCCTCCTTACATATCAAAATATGGATGAGCTAAGTGGATACAAAAGAAAGACTAGAACTTATGTGCCCCAGCTGACACAAAATACTAAAGATATCTTAAATAGGACCACCCCCATTATTTTTACCCCCATACAAATAATATCGACCACTTATACAACACCTAAGGTGTATTAATCAAAGGGGAAAGCTAAGAAAATTGTTGTTAGTCAAACCTCTAGGAAGAGAGTTGAAATGGGAAAGGTTGGAGAGAAATATCACTCATAAGGAATAGTAGTTCAGAAAGACATTGATGAAGAAGAATAAGATTAAGATGAGGGTCGCTTTAACCAAGTGTAAAATATGAAGGATTACAATTCTCATTGCATAAGTGACTACCGTGTAGATTGGGATGGAGAGGACATCAGGGAAAATAACACCAGTTAAGGAGGTTAGATGTAACTTCCCCAAATCCACATGCCCCTATGTTCCACCACTACCAGAGGATGTGTTACTTGTCAAGTGTACAGGGGTAAGTCTTAACCCAAGCTGGTCAAGACAAATGTATTCAAGAAAAAATATTTATACAAGTTGAGAACTCGGGTGCTTCCTTGGAATTAAAAAATAATGAAGAGGTAGAGCAACCCAAGGTAAGCCCTAAACATGATAAAGTGTTCTCTAATATATTGAAGGCATTATAAATGGACCAAGGAACTGGTGTTGTTGTGGTTACAAATTAGGAGAAAATCAATGTAGAGGAATAAAAAGACCCCACTATAAGTGAGGAAGCATTAGGTTTAGAAGGAAGGAGGGCACCAAGAAATTTATGGTGCGGCCCACATAAAAAATAGGATATGAAAAGTAATTGAAGCTACTAATGGGATGAGGGAATCAAATGATGAACATGAAGATACAGTCCCTTCGGTCCACTCAAGAAGTCATTCCACTCTTCCCCAACTCACTCAAAAATGAAGAAATAAGGGTCACTAAGACCATTGAAATAATTGATGAGTAGAGACATAGGGAGTTGAGGTGGAAGCTCATAATACCCCCATTGTAGCCATGTGATTGAGCAGAAAATAGGTGAGGAGACAGTCTGATCCAAAATTGAAGTGACAGTTTTTTAGACTCAAATGGTTCCCACTTCTTCTTAGCAGTCTAATTTTGGTACCAAGTTGACAAAACAACCATTGGGAGAAGAAGAGCTACCCCTCAGAGGATGGTTAGATGTATCCCTTCTAAGGATAGGAAAAGGTAAAGGTATCCAGTAAACACTAATGATCTTATCAGCTCAGCATCCTAAAATTTCCTCAAAGACATCCATAAAAGGGTCCAAAATTATGTCTAGGACTTTTGTAGGAAGTCAAAGAAGAAGGTATTTAGAGGTTTCCACTCCACAATGGAGAAGTATCTAAGATAACATGTAACCATGTCTAATTTCCATGTTATCTAGATCACATTAGGTAATAATTCCACTGAGGGACTTAAACATGATCTTAGTGTGGTATTCAAATATATGATTCTAGAACATTGAAAAAGACAAGGAGAAAAATGAGAAACTAAAGGAGATAGTTGAGGCCCTGACAAACATTGTTAGGAAATTTGTCTAGGTTCCTAAAAATACACAAGCTCTTACCTCCGAGGATACCAACACAGTGATGAGAAATACTGAATATGTTGTTCCAAGAAATGAGGTAGCTTTGAAATGGGAGGAATAATTACTGAGAAAAGGTAGTAGAACTATTAGGAACATTATTGAGTGTTATAAAAAAGGGTCAAAAAATAGAAATAGCTAGGGACCTAGCTGATAAATGCCACAATGAGATGGAGTATTGGGATGGGTTGTTTCCTAAACTTGAGGTAATGACTAATTTAGATGATTAGTTGGTTGAGAGTGAAGGAATTATGACCCTAAATTGTAGAGGGTAGCAGTACATGTTTACAAATTCAATAAAATTTAGAATGAGAACATTGTGGGAGGATGCATTGAAAAACTCAAATGAGTATAAGGGGATAAATCTAGAAAGTACATAGATGATTTAGATTCTGAGACTTGAAAAGGTGATGTCAATTCCAGATACATTCAACTCCAAGATTGGGGTAAAGGATGCTATGAAAGTTGAATTGGGATCTTTCAACAACACATTAAAGGGAATTACAGATACTTGCCCTCCTCAAGTTTTTAATTATGCCTCAATTCATAAGGTTTCATTTAGATAGAGGGGGCTATAAACAAATTTTCCAAAAGGATGAGGAATAAAAGGGTCATCACTGATGAGATTGATGAAGTTCTGTTAGAGCATGAACTTATATTTCTTTATCATACTACTACGGATGATGAGCCTCTCATAAAAATGTTCAAGGGGTTGGATGATTATGTGGCTAAGATGGAAGAGTGGGGTAAGGGAAATCATATTAAAATGGACTCAACATAATTCTCCAATCATTTCCCTATTTCTTTAATTTTAAATAGGTCACCACTCTTTGTATTATTCATTAAAATGGAAGGGACTACCTCAGATGATTGTGCGTATAACAAAATCATGAGAAGAAACAAATAAAAATGATTGGATGAAAGTAACAACTTCATGTGTATATCACACATTAGGTGATGGCTAAGCGTTAAAGGACAAGGAATTTTTTTTACACTTAGGAATATTATCTTAATACCACAAGCACAATTATGAGATGGAATTAATCCAGTTGGGTCGATAAAGGTATGGAATCTTTTTGGTTGGAAAATCCCCCCTTTTTCAGTTGGGCAAGCCTTAGGCCTTTTGCTATGCAATTTTGCTTCTCCACTTGATTTTTTGGGGGAATTTAGGAATATTCCCTTTGGTAAATATTATATAAGAGTGAGGGTCTGTCCTTATTCTAGGGGTCAATGGTTAGTAGTTTTGTTAATAGTTTTTACTCTAGTTCCATATTTTAATCTGTTGGGTAATGTTAATTGTTCCAAAATTTGAGATTATGTTAAGATGGTTGCATTGTATAGCGATTAGCAATTTTTTAGGGCATTTTTTTACCTCCCCTTACTGAAAATCATATTAATGGAACAATATTCTTTGATTTAATCATGTTTTCCACTGTGTATATGAAGATATGATCAAGGAATATAATTTTAGTGCAATCTTATGTTTATTGCATCTATGGAGTACACAAATTTAGCTTCCAGTTGTTGCATTTCTTTGGTTACTGTGTGAATATTTTTTTGTAGTGTATGCTTTGTAGTATTTTCATCTAGTTATAAAACCCTTATGGAAACATTACTTTGGATTCTTATTTTTCATCCCTTGAGATTATCTTGGGTGTGTGGAATAGAGGCATCAAATACTTCATTGGGGTTGTTTGCTCAATTTTTTGTGTTAGGAATCCTAAAGTTTGTGTGCAACATTTGTGAGAATTAGGTATCAATGAATGCAAATATTCTCTTTAAAGTTGTGTTAAATTGATTATGTGCTCTCTGCATTTATGGGGAAATATCATGCCATCATGGCACTCATTAACATACTATTGTTACAAAATCAACCATCCTCCATTCTTTTGTCCTAACTAAGTTCCCTACCTTCCTAACCCTACAAGCACCTTAAGAAACCTTTTCATTATACTTTTGCTTGTCTGTAATTTGCACTACTATTGTTAATCTTGAGTGTAATTACTCTAATGTTTAAATATTAGTGTTCCAAGTATCATCAAGTTATTTTTATTGCTCCTTACACATAGACAATTCTTGTGAATCATTTGTTATCTACCTTTAGTGACCTATATATGATGTTTTAAGCATGTGCAATACCTATGTGACAACTCTTATAAGTGGGTATTGTGTCTATGGCTATACTCAACTCAAATTCACCCACCCCCACCTTGAAGGAGACAAAATTGTCACATCTCTCCTCTATTTAGGTTACCTTTGAGCTCTCTCACCTTGGTTTAGGAAGAGCCGAAAGTAGAAGGGTCTAGCCATCCCCTTTGTGAAGGTGCTTCCAAATCACTTCCCAGACCTGGTTTCATGAGAGTATTATACACGTCCCTGGCTAACAAATACATTTACCTATATATATATCATTCTCAAAGCTATCTCACCTCAGCATTGCTACTTGGTCCCTGGGGTGTAATATTGGGAACCAACACACCATTCAAAGACTAGAAAATCCAAGGAAGGATATCTTGTTTCAAGATTCAAGGAATTATAACTTCTTCATGGATTCACTGGAATATGTTGAGTTTCCCATGTTCATGGAATAATATCCAAGTATGTTGGATCTAGTCAAAAATCATTATGATGATTTGACAGAATTAGAACTTGAAATGATGTACTTCCCACTGTATGTGAGCATGAACACAGTTTCTCTAATAGGTAGTGATGATGGTCATGAAAACATTGACTTATAGAAAGTTTATCCTAAAGTGGTGAATAGTGCATGTCATGAATGTAAAATGATACCAAACAATTTCTTGGATGGTAATCCCTATGTTTCCAATCACGTTATTAAAATCATCAAGAATATATGTTCAATAAGTATGATTGTGAATATGAGGATTTCTCCTTCCCATCAAGAGAGAATGAATCTTGCAACGAGGAATGCATGAATTAAAAATGGCTCAACTTATTAAAGTTGATTCTACTCAAGGAGAAGATGAATTCATCATGGAAATTGACTCGTTAGTTCTTGGTGGTTAATATTGGAAAATGACAATCCAAATATTTCAGCCCCAACCTTGCACTCATTCCCCTTACATAAAGATGAATACTTTCTTAATGAAGATTTAATATAGAAGAGATAATTCTTGATTTACCCAAGGATGATTATGTTCAATATGAAAACCTTCTCAGCAAGGGATATGTGAACAAGAATACTCTTGAATCATTTGTGAGGTGGGCTCCACTTAAGGAAAAGAGGATTTCCTTATGAAGATAGATTCTGAAGATCAAAATGGAAAAGATGGAGAAGGTGATGTTTTTCATTCTTCATATTTGACCTTGTACCCATTTTCATTTCAAGAGGATAAACAATGTGCAAGCCACATCATAGTAAGAAATGCAACTCAAGAAAGATTCGGCAAGCATGAAAGAAGATTTCTTGGAGAAAATGAGAAACATAGAACACTATGAGGCTTGTGATAGTGTTGAAACCCCTAAATAATCTTTCAAGAATCAACTCATGGAAACGGTGGTCATGAAGCGGATGAAAAATGAAGAAAAAACACCTATCAAACAACATAGGCCTAATATGATCAAGACTCATCCTTGTAGCATTGAAGGAAATCACCAAATGGAATGAATTAGAAATGAATGAACAGAAGGAAGTAAGATGTCAAGTCAAAAAAGAGAATGAACTAAATCAATGGATCCTTTTTTAAAAATAAAATCATGCAAAATTTCTCAAGAAATTGAGAAAGGGGTCATATTTCAATGAGTGATCCTCAATGGATTTATAAGAAGAAAAGCATTCAATGATACCCATATACGGGTAAGCATTCAGTAAGAATTGGTGATAAAGTGAAATTTTGATTATCCCCCACATGTAACATAGGTGATTTAAATTGTGTTTTCATGGCTTCCCTTTTTTTTTTATGTTTTCCATTTTTGTTTTGTGTTTCCTTTCCCCTGTCATGTGTTGGTCGTGTTGTTTCTTGGTTGTGTTTGTAGCTTCTCTTATTATTTAGTGTAATGAATCTATAACCCAATGAAAAAGAAATTGATCTAATACCCCATGATATTCTTGAGGTTCTTTATTTCCCCTTATATTCCAATGTCCCCAAGCTAGAGCCGTCTATTTTCATGCAAAATAGCTAGCATGAAAATTGAAAATTTTGAAGCATGACAACTAGCCCCTAATTAGGAACTAGGCTTCCCAGTCACTGTGCATCCTTCCTCTGGCCATCCTACCTCAATATACCATCACCTCTAGTCTCATAGAAAATTTCTAACAAGGTTTTCAAGTTTTTTTCAATATGCAAGGATGATTACTCAAGATGGTTGGTGAACTCAGTAAGTTTGGTGAAGAGATAACTTCCTTTAGGCCTAAAATGCCATTTTGGCCATTCTAAAGCCAGTAAACACCCTCTGGGAATGTTCAAGGAAGAATATAAATCATCTGAGGGTGGTTTTGGAGAGTATTGAAGGTTTCCAAGGTATTTTAGGAATATTTAGGAAATAAAATCATATTCAGGAACAATCTGCTCAAGATCGGGTTTTCAGGTGTGGGAAATGAAGGCTTCCTCGGTGAAACCTTGACTTCTCTGAATGATTCCAAGGAGTTATCGAAATGATTTAAGAAGGAAATAAAATAAGCATAAAGAAATCTATGGTAATCCTATACAAGGTGAAAATATTTTATTTTATCCAAATCTCAAGGAATTCCTAAGGTATTTCAAAACTTTGCAGCTTCCCCTCTAAGTTCAAAGTGAAATAATACCTAAATTTTGAGTTTCAGGAAGAATTGGATTTTTGGAATGCTTCCATTGATCTTAAAATAATATTTGGAGTTAAAATAATATAATATTTGACCCCAAAACATTTTCCTAAGCTCTTGTGGTAAAAAAATCAAGTTCAGTGTCCAAATTTGGACATCCGAGGTAAAATTGGCTTTCCAAATCAGGAAAAGTCACACTTTGGACAATCATTGTCCCCTTTTCCCCCAAGGGATGAGGGGGACACCAAATTGTGACCTAAACCTCCTCCCTAAGTTTCACACTTTGGCTCCCATGTTGTCCCCAGGTGTCCCCTCTTCCCCCATGGTGCAAGGGGGACAAGGGGGGACACCAAAGTGTAACCTGCCTCATTCTCTTAGGTCACACTTTGGTGTCCCTAGTGTCCCCTATTTCCCCTATATCCCCCAAGGGACAATGGGGACAAGAAAAATGTGACCAAGGCATGCATGTAGCTCTTAGACCTCCATGTAACCTCATTCATCCCTCCAAACTTCATTTCTTAGCCCCTCATTTCAACCCCCCAAAAAATCCAAAGTCACACTTTTGTGCCCCAACTATCCAAATCTATCCCCAAGGGGAAATAGGGGACACAAAAAGTGTGACCTCACCCCCTCTTGTGAAATTTTTTCTAACTCTGGTTAGCTAACCAAGGTCCCAGGCAAGTTAAAAAATCACAAACTAAGGAAAATACATGAAAATTTCAAATTTGATCATCCCAAACACTTGTCATATTTTCCAAATAAAGGTGTTGTTGAAATATATCCCAACCTCCATTAATGGATGACATTCCATAGCATAAAAATTACAAAATTTATTTTTTATTCTACAGAGATCCTATGGGTGAAATCATTTGAAACTTGGAGTGAATGTTCCTCAAAAAATCTAATTTCATCCAAGCCATTTATTACATGAATGAGGTGGTTAATTTTTGGAGATATGGAGGACTGAATTTTTCTCATTATTCTTCCCCCTTCAATTAAATTCTCATTTTCCCCAATCTAACAAGAAAATCATCTGAAAATTGAAGTAGAGCATCCTTGGAAAAATCACCCAAACTTTTGAGACCAGTTTTATCTCAATCCATGACACCTGTATATATCATTTCCAAAATTAGAAAGTACTCAGATCCATGAGTGTCTAAAAATAGTATCTTTCTAAAAATAGTAATTTTTGGGAATTGGTGACACTCTGAATGAACAAGAAACATCAGGAAGTGAAAACAATGAAAACTTACTTTAGCTAAAAATAACAGTCCTGGATAGGACATGTCTAAAAATAGTAAGTCTTAGAATTGAGCTTAGAAAGATGTGACAACTCCCATTTTTATTATCTCATTGATTTTTTCCATCATCACAAATCTAGGAAGGTGTCTCATGGTCCAAACAGGAAAGAAAATCCTTGCAGACTCGCTAAACATCAATCCAGAGGTGATTTATAAGGCACGGTTTGATGCAAAGGGGTTGGATGGTCCAGATCATCCTAATTATGGTGGAAGAAGAGATCATCTAAGTATTTTTCCATCATGAAGGATACATCATTATCACTATCTCCTCTCTCCCAAAAAGTGAGGATCATCATATGAATCACATTATGATGAGAAATGGATAAGAGTGAGTCACTTGTGTGTGTGAAAGACAATCACTTGGACAACATGTGAAATCAAGACCATCATGAGGTCTGTGAAGGACATGAAACATCAATAACTCCATCATAGTTCAAGCCATCAAGGGAGTGGTCATCAGAGCATGATAAGGGAATATCACACATGAGTGATGGTGAAAGTCACCTCAAGCTCACAAAAATGCATACTTCAATAAGAGTATGTTTCTAAACACTTAATCAATGCTTGGTGATGAGATCACATCTTGCAAATCAAAGAGGTGGCATTTGCAGTGTTTTAGTGTAGCATGGAGGTCAAAAACATGTGATTCATCCTCAATTTCCATTCAGGGATCAATCCTTCTATCTAGAGAAGGAAATCCATTTCCATGAGGAGTGAATTGACAAAAATGGTGTCCAGATACTATAAGCATGTTTCCAGTTAGGTGAAATCTTGGTCAGGGAGTGAATTGTGAAGTGAAAAAGGTGTCAACGGGTTCAAATGTGAAATGGGAAGCTCATGGAATAATTTGAGGATCATCATATCCTGATTCTTCATTTCTCTCTTAAAGGAACATGTCAGAATGGGATCTAGTCAAGTTACCAAGGCATTCAAGACCATCATGTGTGAAGGATCAAAAAGTCATCTATTCCCATGAGAGGCATATGAGCAAGAAAGTGAGGATTCTGGAGTCAAGAAAAGGAAAGGAGATGATCTTCATTTTGAGCACCATGTTACAAGAATGAGAAACCATCTCAGTTTCACTTGATATACATTCACTTGGTAGTGTTCCTAAACACTCATTCATCACCTGGTAGTGTGATCACACCTTCAAGGAAAAAGCACCTTGAAATCACCTCATTTTGGTTCAATGGATGACCATAGGACAATAATCTCATTCAGGGAGAAATCCTTCCATTTTGCAAAGTGAAGACTCATTTTAGTAAGAAATAGACAAAACATCATCAAGATGGTTCATGCATCATGGAATTTATTTTTGGTCACTAAGGTGAATTGTGAAGGCCTAGAGAAGTAAGAAAGTGATCCTCATTCCTTCCTTATAATCGTAAGAGATCGTCATGTTCCCATCACAATGCAGATCTCATAACAGGGCTTCTGAATACTTATTCGATGCTCTAGTAATGTTCATTATGTACTCATAGAAGAAGGAGATTAGTGCATTTAAGTTCTTCAAATCAACAATCTCTTCATTAGCGAAAAGGTTTCATTTTCATCAGATTGGTCAATCCTCCTCTCTCTCTCTGTTCATTTTCTCTCAATATTCTAATTCTTCACCAAGAATGTACCTTTTCCCTATTTTGTCTTATTCACTTAAGTGACCTTCAATTTAACATTGTAAGAGTCCTATTTCATCAATAAGAAAATACTCACTTTCATTTCCTAGGAATATGGAAGGTCACAAGTGATGAGGAAAGGTGAAAATTCATGTGGGGGGAGATGAAAGGACAGTTTGTAATGCTATAAATTGGAATGGCTTCTCCATTCCAAAGGGTTGGCAATTGTTGATTAATTGTATGTTGTTGAGATTTACCACTACTACATCAAGCAATAAAATTGCATTTCTTCTATTTCATATGCTTATGTTCCTCTCTCTCTCCCTCTCTACTTTCCAAATTTGTAAGCATGGTGATCTTGTCATAACCAAGAAGGAACTTTGTGTCCTTGATTGATGAATTTGTAGAATTGTATGTCTCTAGTTTGTTAATCTTTCTGATTTACTTCAATTGTTGCATTCTTCTAATTGAATGTGGACCTACTCTAGTTGATGTATGTGAACTTCTGTAAGCCTACTCACAACATTAACTCCTCTCCTTATTTCTCCAACTCCCCTTTACCTCTCCTTCACTGGACATGAAATTCCTCCCTTGTACTTTATACAAGCACTTTTCCATAGGTTTAGTGGAGTATTCTTGTGTGATCCCTAGCCTAACCGCCACCCACATATTTAGGTTAGTTTACATTCAATAATGGGAGCCTCCTGATACTCAATAAGGAGGGTCTTAGCCTTGTGACTATTGGTGAAAACCAGTAAGTTACATTGTGACAAATTATTTCACCAACACACCTCAAACGCTAATATACTTGATCTCAGAAAATAAAAATATCACAAAAAACAAAAAAGAGTAAAGATAAATGAATTTTTTGAATGGTGAAAACCACATAATTTTGGTACCCTGAGAAATTTCATTGGTGAAAATTAGTTTCTGGCACTATGGGAGGATTTTGTTATTTACAAGCACCTCGTACTTGGGGGTATGACTGTCCTTTCTTAGATTTTACATGGCTTGAGTTCGTAATCTTGGTAAACCTATCCCTCTTTTCCTTAATCTGGCCTATCCTATTCTTATATATTTGAGTGGGAATTTACCCTTTATATTCTCACCTCTTGCTAGGGGCATCTTAGTGTGTTTTTCTTTTGTATATATTTTTAGAAAACCTGGAATATCCTAAAACGTTTGGAAAGCATATAAAATTATAAAAACATTAAAAAAACCTAAAAAATACAAAAACATTCAAAAAAACTAGAAAATCCAAATAGATTTAGAAAACTTAGAAAATACAAAAACATTCAGAAAACCTAGAAAATCCAAAACATTTGCAAAACCTAAAAAATCCAAAAACTTTTGGCAAACCTAAAAAATATAAATAACATTCGGAAAACTTAGAAAATCCAAAAACATAGCACAAAACCCAAAAATAGTTTCCAACGCAAAAAATACTCAAATTTGGAACCTATACTACAAAACATCCTACTTAAATGTTTGTTAATTCTAACACATGACATGCAGATCATCTTGTTATCTTCTTTCATCAACAAGCTTGCTTTCTTTCTATGTCTATCTTTTTAGCATAAAGCATTGCTTGGGGTAGTTTCATAGGGCGCGTTTTCTTTTCTCGGTACTTCTACATCCTCCATTCATTCCCTTGCATGTATCCTTGTTTGGGGCATCATCTTAACCTTTTCGTATAACTACAACATTTAGGTATTGAAGATAGATAACAAAAAAATAGTACTTTTTCTTGAAAATTGCTTTTTTGAGTGTATTTTCTTGTACTTGTTTTTTTTATTTGGTTTCTTATTTGTTTACTTTATTATATTACATTTATTGTGTTTTTTTTTTATTCAGTCCTATAGCATCTTACAAATATCAGCATTATGGATTATCGTGTCATTCTACATTTTTGTTGTATGTTTATATCAAATAAGAGGTATTTCAATCTGCAACAGTACTCAAGCTATAATACAATATTTCTATCCCTCATCCCATCAACCCATCTCAACAATGTATGACTAACTCCTCATTCTAACTAATGTTTCCTTGAACTAACCCATTCCTTCTATTCTACCAAGGTATAAAAGGTAAGTGGCATAATCAGAAACAACATGACTAATCTATAACATCTGAAACACAAAACACATCGATGCAAATAGAGCATATATAGGAAATTATAAAATAAATATAGCATCATCATATACTCATCACATCTAATCTAATCATACATCCATCTACAATCATCTCCCCAAAACATAGCAATGAAATGATATACATTTATAATGAGCTAACAAAATTAAAAAATCACAATCAAACTCATAACATACACATAGAAAAAAATATAAGAATAGTCACACACACACACACACACACACACACACACACATTACACACACACACACACACACACACACACACACACACACACACACACACACACAGTCAGATCTCACACACGACTTTGTCATGGTCTTGGACATACTAGATGGCCCTAGGGATATATATCACCTATATCCCTATAGACTAGTGTATGTATATGGGGATTCTAAATGGCTTAACAAAAACATGGTCTCAATACCATAACACACATCTCATCATAGAACAATAAAAAATCCTATATCTAGTGGAATTATCTCACGGCATGACTCTCCCCTAGTGCTAGACTACTAGATGGCCCTGCAACAGTGAGAATTTGGGATCTTGATCCTCCTCCTGCTGCTTAGGCTGATGACCCTATTGGTCCCATATCTAAAGGAGTCCCATTGAACACTGTGATCTTGTTGATATCGATGGCCTCTGTGACTAGCTTGTTGTTATCCTCTTTAAGTAGTTCATTTCCCTCTGGTCTTTTGGTATGACCATCTCGTACAATGTCATGTAGTATGTAGCCTCACACTATAGCCATGTAATATAGTATAACATACAATTCATACCCTAAGCTCTAAATGCTAAAGTTACATATTTCTCTCATCGTTTTTGTTTCTCCATTGATCTGTTTGTGTCTCTCTTGGTGCAAGTTGTGTCACACTCTACTATGATCCCATCTCTCTTCTTCCATAACACATCATGCTCCATAGTATAACTATTTCTCTCCTTCAGTACCGCACCCACTCAAATATCACTTTCCTTGCTCGTTGGTCATTTTCATCAGTGCAACATTGATTCAACTCACCTCAAAGGTTTCAATCATGTTATCTCTACATCTCTAGTTGAGCTAGGTGTTTGACCAACCAACCCTTCTATCTTATCCTCTCAAGATGATATCTCTATAGTTACTTTTAGGGATACTCATGAGGGAACTTGTACTATAATTGATGGTCTTTCCCTTGTGTTGGGATCTACCTAAACTACTGTGTACCTGAGGCTAACTATGATATAGCCACTTTGGTTCTCCCTAATTTAACTCCTTTTTTTCCTCCATCTTCCCTCTAGCACTATCCCCATCCATCCAATCCACTTTTCATGGTTGTGATCACTGTTACTACAGTCCCACTCCCTATATCCCCACTCTATATAGCCCCACTCCCCCCAACTCCACTCTCAGAATCTCCACTCATAGAAACACTACTCGTTGCACCTACTTTTCTACTTGTGTTAGTTGATGCTAAGGCCCTGCTAACTACAGTGGCTTTACATTGTTTACCATTAGCTAATCCTCTCTTTTGAACTCTAACAACCCACACTATAGGCTATCACTAAATTATTCCCAGTGCCACATATGGATCTTGGTGGCATCATATTATCAATGTTTCCTCAGCCACACTGATGAGTCCCTACCTCTGTATAGTCAGCCTTATCAATCAAAACTACTAGTATCATACCAATATTCGTCAGTGGTCTCAAGATCGATGATCCCTATACTCATATCCCAAACAATAATTTATAATGAGTCCCAATCTTCAATTGTGGTTACTGGTGTAATAGTGAGGTCACCAAAATTTATATGGATCCATCCCCAGCTAGTGTTAAACTATTAAAATTGATCTAGGTCAATTTCAACGGCCTCATGTGGTTGACATTTTCATGCATTCAATGCACCCAAATTTTAAAAAATTAAAAACCAAAATTGAACTAAATAGTGTCACCTACCTACTCCTCATGTTAGTGCATCCATTGGTACTCCCAAACTTATTTTGCATGGTGTAGAAAATTTGGTGCCATCATATCTACTCGTCGTGATTTTCTAGAGCTTTTTTCTACTAATTGAGAGGGTGAAAATGACTTGTTTTTACCACTCACTCCTTATATATAGCACTCGTAATGATGGATTCGAGTGTTTTGATGGCCTATCATCCATCATGATGGGATTTTCTTCCACCTTGATCATTTTTCTCTTCTTTTCAAGTGTCGATTGCCCTCTTCTATCACCCCATCAATGTTCAAGTGGGCATTATCCATCCTACTAATTTTTCTTTTGCCCATAAAAATAAAATCGTCTACTATCTTTAAAATGGCATTACTTGCACTACATCACATCAAAGAGGGGTAAATGTAGACACCTAATTTCCACCGTAATTTTAATACCAAAACCGCCCTAATTTCCTTTCTTCATGTTATCATGCTATAATTCGTAGCCTTCTACTAATTATTTTTTCCCTCATCTTGGATTCCAATTAACATCGCTTCATTAGTTAATCCTCTTTTAACTAATTAATAACCCTCTCACAATATTTTATTTAATTAATAAACCTTCTTGTTAATCAAATCCCACTCTTAAATCCCTCCAAAGCTCAAAATTGCACCCTGCTATGAATCATAGAAGATTCAAAATTTTGAGGCAACATGGGATTGTCTCCAAGTGTGGACTTTACGGCTTGAGATACAGACCTCTGGAGAAGGTCAATTCCTCTGTTCTGGATTGGGAAAACCCAAAAATACAACTTACTCTAATGTTAACACTACTCCTACACCTAATCCTACACTAACATTTCCAAGGGACTAGAGAGAGAGATGTAAGAAATAAGAAAAATAAGCTAAAAGTTGTGGTGATGGCACCAGAAATAAGGTGGAACTCCTATTCCCAGTGACACAAATGCAAGTTTACAAAGAGGAAGATCATGAAGATGCACATAATTTTAATGTAAGAAGGTAAAAGATTACAAAATATGCAAAAGGGGAGATATATTCACTCCAAAAAAAGAGTCTTTGAGGGAAAGAGAGAAACCACACTTTCATTAGTTGATTCTTTACATCTTACATGCAAATCCGAGGTAATAAAATATCCATTCATGAGTTACAAATGTTGAATACATAAAAAAATTGAGTTTCACAAAGAAGAGCCCAAAAATTGCTAAAGGAAGAAAATGGGAGAAGAACCCTTACAAAGTGTGCAAGCACTTGTATTTATACAATTCATGGAAAGGAGAAAGAGAAAGGAGAAGAAAGAAGAAAGGACTACCAAGCTGGAATCTATCCCCTAAAATGTGTTAGAAAAGCATGGGTGCACATGATTTCTTGTAGATTTTTATTGTAGTATATAGAGACATGGGTTCCATTAGATGAAATCCAACAACCACAACATGATACCTTGATTCTATCACACACCATCATACCATGCAGGAGGATGCCATACTTCATTAAATTTTGGTGGTTGGGGTGGTCATTGGTTCATAAATAGGTGCGAACTTTGAGATTCAGAAAAAGTTTGACATATTTTGATGGTTTCCCATGGATTACTTCATTTTCCAGTTTTTTTGAATGATGAAAAAGCTCCTTTTTTGGTGGTGTTTGACTTCTTTCTACTACTTCCACTTCATCAAACATTCCTTCCTTCATACTGTGGAATTTCTCTCTTTTCTTCCACAGTGACTTTACCCATGGCTATTTCCTTGATTCCATGGAATTGACAAATTTATGATTTAGGAAACCCGCATAACACTAGGATAAAAAATTTCTAAACACTATGCATTTTTTTTGACCCTTATCTATTCTAACTTTTATTTTCCATACCATGTGGGTCTCCAAACTTCTTCATGCACACAACTTCTAACTTGGCAGACTTTTACATTTTCCGTTTTGTGGCTTTCATTCAAGTCTTAGTCCAATTTCTTCCAATTTCTTAGCCCTGGATATGTAACTTTACTGGTATTCTAACTTGACTTCAACCTAAGGGACTAAATTCCTTAGTGCCATGAAGGTCTAATAAACTCCACAAAACAATAACTTTTCCAAATTATGCTTAAGTCCCGAACTGCTCATTCCTTTGTTCTGCGGGTTAGGAGAACCCGTGGAACACTTGGTTCCTGTCATTCCATAGAAGACTGAATCAATGTCCCATGATTTTCCTAAGCTAAAATATGGCTAAGTCCATATTTGACGAGTTGTTTAAAATTACATGGGCTGTAATTTTAGAAAATAGTTTGGCAACCTCTAGGGGACATCTTCCTACTAGATGATGAAGAACAATAGCCTTGAAGCATCCATTGGGAATGGAGTCAAGCATAATCTTGAAAAAACTAATCTCCAACCTTGAAAAACTTATCTCCTAGATCTATATGAACTTAACATTGATTGAAGATGACCTTATGGAGTTGAAATATGTACATTGAAATTGGCTCCAACTATCTAATTTCTACCATGAAACCTTCTCTGAGATGACCCATGCATGACTACAAGGGGGTTCTAAAACCTATGTATAAAAGGGAAGATCATACATGTTTCAAGTGAAACATGTAGAGAGTGCACAAAACTTATTACAAAAAAAGATGATACCATAGGATTGAGGAAAAGAACTCAATCAAGTGATCAACACACAACAAAAGGAGGGAACCTCCAACAACACAAAAAACACACGAGTATTTACAAGATGCAATGAACAAATTAATGGGAATGTTTGAGATAAATCCCATTGACTGGGATTTGTAATGCTTCTCCATCAAGGTTGGAAAACTCAAAAGGAGTTGGCCTCTTTGCAAGTAGTGATGATGTATGGCCCACTCCAAAGTGCATCAAACTTAGAGTGTCCACCCTGGTTTATATCTACATCCCCATTTGAGGACTAGATCACCTGCTTTGAAATCTACAATCTTAGATTTTCTTGTCAAACCATTGTTTGGTTGACCTTTGATGCTCTTCTAGCTTAACTATGGCGGATTGTCTTAGTTCTTCAAGTTCAATCAATTCCACCATTTTAATTTCTCTTTGATCTGCACCCTCAAATTCCAACTATTGAGGCCAGCTCCAATGAAGGTAATTCAAGTGACAAAAGGAGCCTAGCTTCTCTTCCATATACAAGGACAAATGGGGAATTTCTAATTGCTTTTTTTGGAGTGATTCTATCATCCCAAAGAGCACTTCTTTACTTTACTATGCCACTGCCTTTGATTAATCTCCATAGTCTTTTCATGATCCTGATCAGGTTCTTGTTAGTTGATTCCACCAAACCATTACCTTGCGGGTAGTAATTGGAGGAAGTATTCAAATAAAATCCATGTCTAAGAGCCCAATCAGAAATTTTAGAACCTAATAATTCCTTAGCATTATCAAAAATGATGGTTTGGGGAACCCCAAACCTTGTTGCAATATCCTCCAAGAAATCAATGATGACTGATTCAGTAGCCTCCTTGAATGGTATGGCCTTGGTCCACCTGGTAAAGTAGTCATTGTTGTCAAGACCCATTTATGACCCGCACTTGACGAAGGATTAATCATACCTATAAAATCAATCCCCACTGAGAAAAGTGTTTATCCACCTGAATAGGATGAAGGGGAAGGGCCATCATCTTCTTCTTACCAGTGAAGAAGGCACATTCTTTACATTTTCTGACCCATTGATGTGCATCTGTGAATAATGTGGGCCAGAAGTATCCTACTCTAATAATTTTCATTGTTGTAGCCTTGGCTGAGAAATGTCCACCAGAGAAACCATCATGGAATTCCACCAATACTTTATCTATTTGTTCTCCTTCAATTCACCTTAGTAAGACTCCATCTAGATTCCTTTTGAAAATAATCCCACCTATTAACACATAAGGAACTAAATGTAACCTCAAATTTATTCTTTTTATTTTTCAAACCAAGAGGGTAGCCACCAGTTGCTAGAATGTTTCCATGTTGTTGATCCAACTGTTGTATGGCTAGGTTGATTCCTTTGTCTTGCAGAAAATTCTCTGTGTTTGCACAAACTCAACATTCAATCTTTTGTGTTGTGTGTGGATTTCCATTGTCCATGCAGGATTTGTAACACTCTGTGGATTTTCCTGTTGAGGACCTCCCAAGTCCTGTTCCTCTTTTGTGGCTTTTCCTTGTTCTTCCTCCATGAAGAAAGAAGCTTCTTGATTATCCTGAGCATCTAAGGAAGTTTCTCACATAAGTGCTCTTGTCTCTTACCAACTTTTTGTCCTTGATGGTCACATCGAACTCCATGATTTTGGTTACCCATCTGGATCTCTTCTCACTAATTTCCACCCCCATGATGAAATATCTCACACTAGGATGTGAGACTAAGAATTTTATGTGGTTGGCGCTAACATGGGTTTGAATATTTTGAGAGCCCGTAAGATGGTGAAGACTTATTTTGATAAATGACTATACTTGAGCTCAAAATATTTCAATGTTTGGCTGAAAAAGGCCACAAAGGCTTGCTCCAAGTCTTCATCATTTTCTGAGTGAGAACCATGACTATACACTAAGATCAACACCATAATCATAAAGGATGAAATCCTTTATAAAATATGGATTGACGAGCGTTGACACTTGAGCAATTGTGGATTTGATCTTGGTGAAAATTTCTCTTCCTTTCATGGTCCATTTGAAAGTTATGTCCTTCCTTAGAATCAATGTGATGGGCTAATTAATCATGAAAAGTTAGGAATGAACTTCCTAACAGTATTGATATTTCCTAGAAAGGATTGAAGGGATTTCTTATGAGTTTGAAATGAAAGAGAAAGAATGGTAGAGACTCTTTCTAGGTCAATTGCAATTCCATCCTTTGAAACAATGTGACCCAATAATTTACCCTGAAACTACAAAAATGCATTTCTTGGGGTTTAATGATACTCCAAATTCTCTGCATCTCTCAAAAACTTTCTCCAAATGCTCCATGTGATGTTGGCCCTACTTTGAGAAGATTGTGATATCATCCAAATAGACAAGGATGAACTGATTGATGAGTCCATGGAAATCAATGTCCATTTCCCTCTGAAAAGTGGCACCCACATTTGATAAACCAAAAGGCATTTTTTGGTATATGCATATGTTCCCCACTTGGTTGTGAATGTGGTTTTATATCATTGATCCTCCTCTTTGATCTTAATCTGATTGAAACCTGAGTAGCCATCAAGCATAGAGAATATTTCAGATCCTGCCACTATTTGAAGGATTTGTTCCATGGAGGGAAGAGGATAATGATCCTTCAAGGAAGCCTTGTTCAAATCCCTGAAATCCACACAAGCCTTATTTCTCCATTTTTCTTCCTAACAGGACCAAATTTTCCACCCAAGAGGAGTACTTGATGGGGAATATGATTTTTGCCTCAATGAGTTTTGTTAACTCCTTTCTCATGAGAGGCTCAATCTTGGGGTTCACTAGGTCTCTTTTTTATCTAACTGGCTTAGCCACATGGATCAAGGTCAATGGCATGTTGAGAAATGTTGGGGTCAAAACCTTAAGGTCTTCATAGTTCCATGAAAATACATCATGAAATCTCTGACATAAGGAAATAAAATATTGTTCTTCCTCTTGATCACACACCTTTCCAAGTAGTAGTTTAGCTCCTTACCTTGTGCAATGGTGACCAGTTTGCAATCTTCCTGACCCACATACATTATTCTTCCCTTTAACCTCATCATCAAGATTGAATATGTCTTCAAGGGTTACCAATCCTTTAGGTAGTTTGTTAATCTGTAGCTGAATGATTTGATCACCATAACTCTCTTGTAAATCAAATTTCAGGTTAGAAGAGAACTCAACCTCATTTTGAATGAATTGGAAACTATTTTTCATCATTCTCAAAAGTTTTCCAATCGAAATTGTTATCTAGAATGGATGGTCTTACAACCACTTTGACATGTTGGTTATCCTTGAATAAGGTCTTTTCATGGGAGAAAAATGAGAGCCAATAATTTCCATTTGATCTGCTTCTTTATTTTTCTTTCACAGCACCACCTGAAGGTTGACATCTTCAAAAATTTCCAAAAGATCCCAAACTCAGTGCCTATAAGCTCTCAAAATATTTTTTTAGCCACACACTTTCCTCTGACTTGGTGAATGACCAATTCAGTGTCCCCAAATATCTACAGAGCCTTGATTTGTCTCTTTTCCACAATCAGCAGACCATGAACCAATGCTTCATATTCTGCCACATTGTTTGAGCATGAAAATTGTAGCCTATGAGAAAAGAAGAGTTTATTTTTCATTGGGGAGACAAGGACTACACCTGCTCCAACTCCATTCCTACTTCTAGAACCATCAAAATACATCTTCCATAACCCAGAAGCATCATTATCTTCTTCCTTGTGTGGCATGGGGATAGTGAAATTTTCTTCACAGATGCAATAAGTGCATGAACCAGTTTCCATAGAACTGTGTCATAGGGGTCAAATTCATAATGCTCCTTAGCCCATTCATCTAACATAAGATCAGGAATTGAAATTGATGAATGCACTGTCTCATGGATTCAAGATCACTATTACTACTTCTCCTTGGACCATGCAATTTGCATTAATAGGACTAGGATCATGAACTTCAACATGATAAGATGAGATAGGTTCAACTTTGATTGTAAACCTAGTTCCATACCTTGTTCTTAATAGCATATGAGACCAATATGAAGAAATATATATGTCCACTTTGGCTGTGAAATCCCTGGAGAGGTAAAGGGCAAATAAGGGTGGCAAGTCAATCACAAAGATATCTTGCATTATAGTTAGGCTTGGGAAAGCATGAAGAGTTAATTCCATATCCTTGAATACACCCAAAACTTGCATTGTTGATCCATCAAGTTGTAAAACACCTTTTGAAGTTGGATTGTACTCAATTCCCAATATATTAGTAATTTTATTTTACATCACTAAGGTACTAGCACCAAAGTCTATCATGTAATTATGTATAAGGTGATTGCCAACTATTAGAGACATCTTGAAAGGAGGAGGCTTGACAATTTTCACTTACTTGTTCTCCCTTGGGCTGAAAATGTTGACCATGGAATCTACTTTGTGCATGGCAAGGTTCTAGAGGTGGATGTTGCTTCAAGGATTCTTGCAATAAATCCCTTTGAGATGGGATAGATAGGGCATCCCACATTGTGACATTCAAATTTTTCCTTTTCATTTGTTCCACAATGTTGAGGGGAATACCCATGGATTTTGCAATGAAGGAGTGACATGTTCTTTTCTTATTTGTTCCATTGTCATGGAAGCTCTTTGGTTGGAGGAATTTGCATGTCCACATGGTTTATAGTGTTGTGTGGATTTTGTGTGTTCCATGAGAACTTTTTCATTTTGTGGCTATGAGTGACCCATAAGATTAGATGAAGCTAAAATTTCCACCCAAGTCCATGATTGAGTGGGATTATCATGTGAGAGTTAGGGAAATATGGAGGAGAGATACCTTACATCCATTTATCTCTTTTTAGACCTTGTATTATCTGCCACATGAAGTTATGGCTTGTTCAAATTTCCCGTAGCTTGATTAACCACAAAAAATATTCAAGTCCAAAGAGCATGAAGTTAGGTTCAAGGGTGGCCTCTTGTATTTCTTCCTACATTACTTTCTGATGGAGTTGTGGTTTTTCTTGTGGTAAAATGGAGTTTGGACCATGAGATATTTCTCCCACAAAAAAAATCATTCCAGCCTCACATGCATATTGGTTATGAGGTTGATCACAAGGATAACACCATTCAAAACCTTGGGCCATATTATTTTGGACTGGAATAATGGCTTTGCTTAAACTAGGAGTTGGTAAAGTTGTGGGTTTGGATTTGGTGGTTTTCTTGGTGGGTAATTATGAGGAAATATTTGATTTGGGTATTGAAATCCTTGTTGCGGATAACCCGGAGGGGTTTGGGATAATGTTTTGGAGCTTGAGCTTGTTGTCTCCTGACGGAGACAATCTCATTTGTTAGATTCTTAAGTTGAACACTAAGGATTTTCAATTTCTTCTTGTTTTATGGGGAAACCAAATGTGGATGTAGAAGATGAAGTAGATGGTTGAGGAATGGGAGAAATGGAAGGTTGAGCACTTTGTGGTAGTTTAGGGAAAATGGGCATAGGAAATCTAGGGGATAATTTTCCTACTTGGATTAAACAATTTTCATCCCTAATGGCTATTGCATAAGCATTTGGTAGTTGAATAACACCCATAGATTGAATCATTACTGCTATATCAGAATTCAAAGCTCTAAGAAAGTATAAAAATGCACCTTGAGGGGTTGGTCTTAGAAGGACTGGAATTTTGTCCCATGTTTTCTAGAACCTGAAGTTGAAATCCGCCATAAGCTCATTTGGAGCTCGTTTGATGGTGGTTAACTGCTCAAGAAGAGATATGTTGTCCACCTTCTCATCAAATTGCTGACAAAGAGTAGTCCCAAGTTCATCCCATGTGCGGATTGAAGCAGTTGTAAACTTTTTATACCATTTCAAATATTTTCCTTTGAGAGATGATGCCAAAAGCCACACCACAACATCATCTTCCATCACTACATGTACTGAACAGACATTTGAAACATCCTGAATGTGCTCCGCGGGTGTGGTAGAAATTTCACCTGTGAAGAAAGGAATACTCTTCAAGGTGGCTATTGGGATATCATGTTGTCCGGCTAAGAGAAATGGGATTCCTCCACTGAAACTTACAAATGGAAAATTCCTTTGATGTGCCATGAATGGAATGGGTGTGAGACTTATGATAGGAAGTGGAAATGGTCTACCTAGAGGTGGAGTTGAAAAACTTCTATTGGAGAATGCTGCAGATCTCTGTGGAGATATTTCTCTTATTCTTCATGGAGGAGAGTTGTAGATAATCAAATGGCTCACCTCTTGGATATGCTTGACCTTGTTTGCACTCTTCTCATGCAACAAAAAGGCTTGAACTACTTGAAACTAGAAGATTTAATGTTTGGGAGTTCACCAGATGTGTTGAAGAATGCCTTTGAAGGCTGAAACTACCAAGTTACACACCAAAAATTAGTAGTAATGAAGTAAAGCTCATCAAAAATTGTTATATTGTCCCACCAGGCATGCCAAAACTGTTGGAGCTCAAAATTGCACCCTATCTAAATCATATAAGATTCAAAATTTTGAGGCAACATGGGACTATCTCCAAGTGTGGGACTTGTGCTTGAGACAGAACCTCTGAGAAGTTGCAGTTCCTCTCCTTATTTCACAGATTGGAAAACCTACATGGAACACAACCTACTCTAATGCTAAAACTACTCCTAACATGCAAGAGGGCAGAGATATCCACACCAAACATAGAGTATTTGATCAAATAATTTTGAGAAGCATAATGGACTGAGATGGAGGGGGTGAATCAGTCCCACAAATTTCTTATTTCATTTCCCATTGCTTGCAACATCCATTAAACATTCATTCAACATCCATAAACCATGTGAACTTATTAAGTGTGTATCAACAATTTACAAGTGCATAAAAAATAGAGAGACCACAAAACACTAGATATAAGTGGGAAATCCTCAAGGGGAAGAAAACCCATTGAAACCTCTGCTAATATTACTCATAACAAAGGACTTGTAAGAATATTACACATCACACAAGATTTGTTTAGTGAAGCACCCACTTCACAAGGAGAACATACCCCTATTTAGTATAACACCCACCTATACAAGGAGGCTAATACCACCTAACATGATAAGCACCCACATAAACCACTTGAAATGAATGATCACTACAGATATATGTTTCTTCCACAAGAGATTGTGATCACAAATTCAGCTCCATACTCTTCAAACGCTCTCAAAACAAGATCTCTCCTAACTCACTCAAATCTAATCCTTCTCTATGATTAGATTCTAATGACCTTGCATACCTTCTCCTCAATATTCCTTCATAAACCTCTTCTCAGATCTGTCCTTGACCCCTCTAATTCTTCTTCTTCTTCTTCTTCTATAGCTCTCTCACATCCCCATAACCTCAACTAGTCACAAATGACAAAATACACTTACTTATATACACAACTCAACTCATAAACATCCCTAGGTCATCCATGACCATATAGGTCAGTCATACCAACTCAAAAATAGATCAATAACATCATATAAAACATCTCAAAAGACCCAATAGGTTGTCAAGGGTCAAGCAACACCAACAAGCACCAAGATATCTCCAACAAGCTAAAACAAGCTCTCCATCTCTAACGAATGCAATCATGATCTTCAAAGGGAACATAAAATATTTTTCAAGACTCCATCAACTCCAAACAACTCAATAACAACCTCTCAACATCACAAAAAGAAAAAGAATATCTGAAACCTTCACCAACACCATGAAGCACATCAAGACGTAAGTCATTCCAACTAGGTCTTCAAGCACCCAAAATTCAGTCCTAGAAAACAAGAAACTTAACACATAAAAACTCATCATCAAGGATCAAGTAGTATACCATTGGAAATATCTTTGAGTATAATTTCTATAAACAACTCATTTCATTCATCAAATCATAGCACAAGGCCTCCAATTAAGCCAATCTTCGAAAAAGGTCAAAACTACCAAAATGGACTCAAGAACCAGTCTTGAGAGAAACAAACTTCATAACCTCCAAAACCACTTACAAGCTCAACCACCACCTAGAAAACATCAAGGTAAACCTGAAATAATCACTAAGCATTGCATATATCTCATTTGGAGAAAACAATCCAAGCACACCATGTTTCAGTCACCTTCTTAGACAAGGTCAAATAGGGGTAATTAGGCCATTAGGGATTATACAAGAAACCACTCATCATTCAAAAAATATTCAAACACATCATATCAGGTGTAAAAAATCTATCCATGACCAAAAATCATGCTTCATCATGCAAATGAACTTAGCTCACACTCAAACCTCCATGACTAGCTTTTAGCCCTTAAGGCCAAAATTGGCAGGGAAACCTTGAGGACATATATTTTCCATTTTCTCCACTGAAGCTACCTGAAAATTTTCATGGCCATCTATCAAATCTCCCAAGGATTCTGGAACAATTCACTTTTCATCCTGAAGCTTCCATCTCAGCCCTGAAACTACAAATCTCCACAAAATTAGGGTTTTTCTCCTACTTCCTGAAATAGTTGGAACATGAAACCACCACCAAAATGATCCCTGGAGAATCCTCTACAACCCTGATGTCATATAAATTTTATTTCCTAATCATTTGGAGACCAAACAATTCATTTCCCCATATTGCTCTGCTATGAGGGTTTCACTAGGGTTTAAGACCAACTTGACTTCTTAACATTGTTCATAAATGTATGATGATAAATCAACTCATTATTTTTGCAAAAAAATCTTAGCTCAATGCAAAATCATCCCTGAAAGCTACAATTTCCCATGCAAAATGTGTGTGAGTGGGTGAGCATCTGAAGTTCATCATCGAGCTGGATTTGCACTCTTGCGAACTCAGTTTTTCCAAATACATCATAACTTGCTTTTCTTCACAACCTTGACCTGAAATTGGCATGAAGCATCATAGAAATCATCCTATAGATATCCCAACTCTCATCCATTCTCAAATACATCTGCAATTCTCCAGACACTAAGACTTTCCTTGCCTTTCTAGCCTTGTTCTTAAGAAACTTGCTTCAAAGGGCCTTGAAACATCATCAAACCTCTGAATACTGACTGAGATTCCTTCATACACATCATATGCAGTGCCTACAAAACTTTCCCATGCTTCAACAATGACTTCCCTATGACTCCATTTCTCATGCAACTCCATCATACCATGCACTAGGTCTAGGAATAGGCCTAGAATGACCTGACTCAACACATACTTCATGATGAAATAACCATGATGACCACTTACAAACATTAACACTTCTCACACATCATACTAACCATGATTGACCTCATGAAAATCTTCAACAAACTTGGATATCTCATACTATGACTGCATACTAGACCATGCCTAGACACCATAGACAAGACTTCATGAAAATTAGACACTACCAATCAACCTTTAAGCTTGACCTTGATGAACACCTCATGGAGACTGATATGAAACCTAGAGTCCCTTTTCCATCAATGAAATTTTTACATCAATGAAAACACTAAGACATAATGGCCAACAATCTCCCCCTTTGTCATTGATGGAAACCACCTTCAGAAACATTGATGGCAACCATAAGACCAAACACCTAAAAGACCTCTTTTTCATGTTTTTGATGCTACTCTCCCCCTTTGACATCTATGAAAAAGGATACATTGATGAATTCAACATGAAAAATGACAAACAAGACAATGACACAATGATTAATTTATGACTCAAACTTACTTGCACTTACAAGATTCCCCCTTAGACTATACTTCTATTTTCTGACTTCAAACAACAGCTATGAGATCCATGGACCTGATATAATCATGCACAAAGCTCCCCCTAAGTTGATATCCATAAATTTCTTCATTCAAACTAAAATTCATCATCCTCTAGGATATGATCATACTTGAAACTCAAAGTTTTGCCTCCAATACTACATACACCATTTTAGGATTGAGCCCTAAAGCACATTCTTCAGACCAAAAATATTTTTCAAACTTCTCAAATAATCTAAGATCAACACAAGCATGTAAAACTCCATTCTTAGTGCTCCCCCATTCAACATATCAACATTAGCTAACTGATAAAGAAAATAAGAGTTTTTACCTTGAACTTTTGACAAATGCCATGAAGATGGGTCAATCAACAAATCACAATTCTTGAAGCATTGAATGTAGTGTTCTCAGTGAACTTCTTATGATAATCTTATCATCTATTTTGATCATAACCACCAATTTGCCTTTAAAAACATGCTTGAAACCATCTAACATCCTACCTCAAACATTTTTTACCTATTTTAATGATTGTAATTCTTTATCAAAACAACTCCCCCTACAACTTTCATGCCTTGTCTACAGAACTTGAGCAAACTAGTATTACTACAATCTCAAAATACTATATCTACCTTGTGAAAGAGTAATTTACTAAACATCCTTCATATGTTGATTTACTTACCAAATACCTTTCCTCAATATTCTTGGATCTCCAATACAACAAACCTTACTTATAACATGACTTCTTTAACCCATCTTCTTGACTACAAAGATAAATAGTCAAAGATACTCATTGACAATTAAGGAATTCATAATTATCAATAATTCATATCTTTGAAATTCATAACACAACATAACATATTGAATTTATATACTCCTTCATAAACTGTAATCATCATTGGCCAGATAATTTGAACCTTAACAATTTAAATAGGCTCTATATACCTCATCTTCATGTACATTACAGTTTCATGTATCAGAACATTCATTTATTTTTTAGTACATCATAACTTTAATTTCTCAATAACCCATTGAGACATAACATACACAAACTACTTAACTTTATTGTAAAAAGACATTTTATACACTTCAAGAACATTGATTCTTATAATCTTGACTATCCTATACATTGATTAGAACTATCATGATCACATTGAATTTTAATAGAATTTGGATACACATCTTTGACCTGATTGAATTGGAAGACAAAATGACTCATTTGACACTTTCATAGAATATGAAACCTTAATGATATTACCTTGACACAACCACTGACATAATAGACAAATAATACCATTGACCTCATTTCAAATGCTCAATGTCACCTTTGACTTCATATCAATACAACATTTTTAGTTTTCATCATCATTGTACCAAATGATACAAGAGAACCAAGATCATTCTCTTTGAACTCATAACTCACAAACTTAGACTTATCATATGATACCTTGAAAACTTTTAATGAAAAACCTTTAGATACATCATAGATCTTAGACATTTTCATCACAAGAAGATCTTTCGTACTTGAATAATTCACCAAGAATTTTCAGACATTGATTTGTAGACTTGACAGGTACCTTCACATAATACATTCAAATGCCTATTGATTTCTTCATGGCAACAAACTAAATTATATTGACCTAATACAAAATACCTGATACTTCTGCCATGGAAAAACTTTGAAGAACCTCTACATTATTTCATAACACACAACAGACCATCTTTACCATGTACCTTAATTGAATACTAACCATACATGAAGAACTCTTGACATCTTTTCTCATGCTACATAATGACCTACCTAAATGAAAACATACATTTTCAAGCTTTTCATGGACCATGAATAACAACACATACTTATGCAATAACTACTTCCAGATTAAATATTAATCTTCATATACAAGATACAACTCTTGAAATGACAATGTCTCATTAATGAAGAGGAATGACTTCATGAAGCCTAAAGACATAAATATTATCTTAGGACATTAGAAACACCAGAACTTAGGACATTCCCAAATATGCATCTTCCTCTTATCCAGGTTGTTATCGATCTTTAGAACCCTTTTTCTCTTCACTGGCTCACTAGGCTTGATGTCCTCTTGTGATAACTTTCCTCCTTTATAATTGACATAGGTATGATATCAAACACATATGGATTTTATTTCAAAATTTGATAAAACTAGATGATACTAGAATTTTGGGTGTTGATCATAGAAACATGAGCTTACATTCTAACTTGACCTTATTTGAACTTGGCTAAATTCATACTTTGATCATACTTCCTTTAAGCTTCATTTTATTTGGTTCATCTTCCTTGATTGGATATTCATGATGTCATTTTAGAATAGCCTTGGAAGATTCATTCTTATTTGACCTTGATTAGGACTCTGGATAACCTCCTAAACTCATGATTGACACCATTTTCATTTCCTATCTTTATAGGATCATACTTTGTTATTGGATACTTCCTTTTTTAGATGTTCATCTTCATCCTACAAAACCTTAAAACATGGCCAACATTTTTACATTTGAATTGAATAACAAATTTCTTACCTTTAGGAGCTCCTTCTCTCTGACTAGCTGGTCCTTGATAGTAGTATCTAGCAATATGACCAACAAGATTGTAGTTGTAACATACAACCTCATTCTTACCTTTATTCCTCCAAAATCTTTGGTCTTGAAGATCTTCTTGATGAAAACAATTTGTAATACGACCCTTCTTGTGGAAATTGTAGCATGTGATATCTCTTGAATGATATAAGTGATCATCCCTACCATTGCTCCATGGAAATGCATTCTTCCTTCTACAGTCCCTAGCTCTATGACCAAAGATATTGCAAGAATAACAAACACCATTGAACTTACTTGTGAATCTTCATTGCATTAGGTTGTCTTATGACTTTCCTTTGACATCCTTTTTGGTTTTAGCATGGTCCTTGAAATTTGTAGATTTGTAACATAGTTTGTTCTTCCTTCTTTTCTTATTCCTTTGAAGTTCAAACCATGATTTAACATAGAGGATCTTTGACAACTCAGAAAAATTATCAAGATTACTAGGACTTTTCTCAATTTTCATCTTGCAACCAGATTTTCAATCATTGTTAGAGACCTCATTAGAAATGATATTCATACCTTTAAAATTGTTGATTTCATTTCATCCTTTGAACTAGACTGATCCTTGATGATTTTCTTGAATCTTCCATTTTTCTTTCTTTGAAGCAATAACTTGTGAACCTTGTAGATCTTCTTTCATAACTTTCTTCTCTTTTTTTCTTCTCAGAATCAGTCACACCATCTTGGTTCTTTTCTTTTGAATAACTTGATAACATCATCTTCACTTACACTAGAAGGGATTGCTAACATCTTCATACAAGTACTCCAACTTATCCCATAATCCTTAGGTGAATTCACACTCTACAACCATGGACACTTACATATTCTTCCAATGCATCAAACATGATATCCTTGGCAATTTCTTCCATGGGGTCTGATGAATCAATGTAATCAACATCAACCTCATATCCAAGAGAACTTAGATGGACCTTCATTCTGAATCTCCATAGGGAATAATTGGTTCCATTGAACATAGACCCTGATATGGAAAAATCTCTTCTCCCATTTGATCAAACAACATGTACCTCAAGAGGATATCCTTCAAATGATCAAACTTGCTTCACAAGGACCTACTCTAATACCAATTGTTAGAAGCACAATGGACTGAGAGGGGGTGAATCAGTCCTACAAAACTTTTACTTCATTTTCCATTACATACATTCATCATTCAAACCATTCGAGCTTATTAAGTGTGTATCAATAATTTCTAAGTGCAAGAAACAAGAGAGAGAACATAAAACACCAGATATAAGTGGGAAACCCTCAAGGGGAAGAAAACCCACTGAAACCTCTACTAATATTACTCATAACAAAGGACTTGCAAGAATATTACACATCAAGCAAGATTTATTTAGTGAGACACCAATCCCAAGAGGAGCACCAACCCCTATAGTTAAGTAGGACACCAATCCTACAAGGAGGCTACAACCCCCTAAGATGATCAAAGCACCCACTCAACCACCTAAATGGATGATCACTGAAGATATGTTTTCTCCCACAACTGATTTTGATCACAAATTCAACTCCATACTCTTCAAACCCTCTCAAAACAAATCTCTTCTCCTACTCACTCAAATTTGGTCCTTCTTTTAGGTTGATTAGGTCTAATGACCTTGCATATATAATCCTTCAATCTTCCTCATCCCTTCATACCTCTTCTCATCTCTTTCCTTGACCCCTCTATACTTCTTCTTCTTCTTCTATAGCTCGCTCACATCCCCATATCTCAACTAGTCACAAATGAGAAAATATAACACAATTTATATACATGATCACTCCTAAAACACCCTAGGTCAGCCATGACCATATAGGTCATATAAACTTAAAAAAATACATCAAAAACATCATATAAAACACTCAAAATACCCATGTAGGTTGGAAATAGTCAAGACAACAACTCAACAAGCACAAGGCAACTCAAACAGGCCTCAAAACAAGCTTACATCTCCAATGAATGAATCATGATCTTCAAGGGCACATAGAAATTTTTCAAGACTCAAGAATCTCCACACAAGTTAGGGACAACCTCTCAACATCACCAACTATCTCAAGAACATCTGCAACCTTCAATCATCACCATGAAACACACCAAGAAGCAAGTCATCTCAACTAGGTCTTCAAGCACCCAAAATTCAGTCCCAGAAAACAAATGACTTCACATAGAAAAACTCATCATCATGGATCAAGTAGTATAAAAGGTAGAAATATATCTGAATATAATTTTTATAACAACTCACTTCATCCATCAAATCATAGGACACAAGGCCTCCAACAACTCAATCTTTGAAACAGGTCAAAACTGCCAATATGAACTCAAGAACCAGTCTTGAGAGAAACATGCTCCAAACCTATAAAACCACTTCCAAGATCAACCACCACCTGGAACACATCAAGGGAAACTTCTACCAACATGCTCAATCACTAACATGCATATGCCATTTCGAGAAAAACAATCAAGCACACATTTTCAGTCACACTTCTTGAGAAGCCTAATAGGGCTAATTAGGCCATTAGGTATTAACTAAAAAACATACTCTAGATCAAATAAATCCTCAAACACATCATATCATGTGTCTATAAAACTATCCATGACCAAAAACTTGCTCCAACATGCAAAATGACTCAAACTCACTCAAAACCTCCATGACTAGGTTTTAGCCCTTAAGGCCAAAAGTGGTAGGGAAACTTTGGAGGACTTGTATCTTCAAAATTTATTCACTAAACCTACTCTGAAAAATTTTCATGGCCATCTAAAAATCTCCCAAGGATTCTGGAACAATTCACTTTTCATCATGAAACTTCCATCTCAACATTGTGACTGTAAATCTCCACAAAATAAGGATTTTTCTCTCACTTCCTGAAACAAATGGAACATGAAACCACCACCAAAATGAGCCTCTGAATCCTCTACAACCCTGATGCATCAAATTTTCTTTCCAGATCATTTGGACCATACAATTCAAATTTCCATTCACTCTATGAGGGTTTAACTAGGGTTTCAAACCAACTTACTTCTTAACGATTGTTCATAAATGTATGACAACCAAATCAACTCATTATTTTTGAAAAATACACTCTTAGATCAATGCAAAAAACATCCCCAAATCCTCAGGGTCCCATGAAAACCCATGTGTGAGTGGGTGAGTATTCATGAAGTTCACATATCGAGCTAGATTTTTCCTTCTTTCAGAGCTCAGTTTTTCCAAAAATCATTTTTTCTTGCAAAATATTCACAACCTTGACCTAAAATTTGACCCATGAAGCACCATAAATGACCTCCTCCTATAATTTCCCAAGTCTCATTTTTTCTCAAATACATCTGAATCTCTCCAACACTAAGACTTACCTATGTCTTGACTGTTCTCAAGATTCTTGCTTCAAAGGACCTTGAAACATGCATCAAACCTATGAATAAACCTGAAATGCCTACACATTTATAAACATCATAACACTCCTACCATGCTTAAACATGACTTCCCTACTCCATATCATGCCACCATACCAACTCCACATGCACTAGGTCTAGGAATAGGCCTAGAATGACCTGACTTCAACACATGACATCACTTCATGAACTGACCATGATGACCTCTTACAGACTCATTAACACCTTTTATACATCATATTAACCATGTTTGACCTCATTACACCACCTTCAAAACTTTGGAGACTCATACCATGACCATGCACACTAAGACCATGCTCCAAGACACCATACAAGATCAAACATGATTGGACACTACCAATCAACCTTCATGTTTGAATATGAATGAACACCTCATGGAGACACCTATATGACACCTAATCCCTTTTCCATACTTTCATTAGTAAATTCTTTACATCTTACATGCAGAGTCGAGGTAAGAAAATCTCCATTTGTGAGTTATAGAGGTTAAATGCATAAAATTTTGAGTTTCATAGAGAAGAGCCCCAAAAATTTATAAGGGAGGAAAATGGGATAACAACCATTAAAAAATGTGTAAGTACTTGTATTTATAAAACTCATGGAAATGAGAAAGAGAGGGAAGACAAAGAAGAAAGGACCACAAAGTTGGACTCTGCCCCCTTGAAATCATGCTAAAGAAACATGGGTGTCATGATTTATTTTAGTGTCTTCTTGTAGTACGGACATGGGTTCCATTAGATGAAAGCTAAAAACCATAACATGACCCCTTGAATTTATCACACAGCATTAGATTGCATAGAAGGACATCATACTTCATTAAATTTTGGTGGTTAGGCATTTGGTCTGGAGTTTGGCGCAGCTTTGAGATCTTCTGTGGTTATCTTCCTTTGTTAAGACCTTTGCGACTTCTAATTTTACTTTAAGTATATAAAAACACTCTTTATTTTAATAAAAAGAATATTATTAAGTTTCCAAATATTAGAAATGACCAGGCCCAACTTAAAATATTATTAATTATATTAATCTAGAAAAGGGGGCATTATAAAAATTGTGCATAATATTATGATAAGGAACCATAGCGGTGGTAGTAGCCAGTGTAGTGTGAGATTTGATTTGATATTCACCAGGACCAGTGGCAATGTAATGACTATGAAACAAAGAATCATAAAATTCCATGGGAGTAAAGTCCAAAGTATGTAAGGTTTCATTAGTAAGCTCAATAGTATCAACATCATCATCAGAATCATCAATCTCAACAATGAAATGTTGTACGATAGTTTCTATAGGATTTGGAGTAGATGTGGAAGGTGGTGTAGAAGGGGATATAATGGGATATATGATATGAATAGTGTTTTTATGAGTAGAGGAAGTAGGGGGAGGTGGTAAAATAGGAATAGGGTTTCTAGACTTCCCAATAACATATGTATCAAGAAAATGTGAGGGAATTGGTTGAGTTAGGGAATAACCATATAAGTAGTGGAATCCATGCAATAATATTTGAATGGTTCAAGATTATAAGTAATAGTATTCTCATAGCTATCAGATATAAAACTAACACAATGATAGACTGTAGAGGGAATAACATCCATGATATGAATCCATGGGTCAAACAAGGAATTAATTAAATTGTAACGGAGAATCCATAACATAAAAGGGAGTAATGAGTTTAAAGAGGCCTATTTGCAATTCTAATTTGATAATTCTAGTGCATGCACAAGTAGTAGTATCATATCCTCAGAAAACAAGAGTAGATTGTTCAATTGTATTATGAGGGATGCCGAATTGTGCTAGCAAAGATAAAGGATAAATATCTAGTGCAAAACCATTATCAATGAGCACATGCTTAATTTGAAAACCCTAAACCTGAGATGTGATAAGAAGAGGAAGATAATCTCCATAAGATGTGTGTGGAATGCCCTCATTAGTAAATGTAATAGAATTTCTTATTTTCTAAAAGATTCGATGAAATTTGTAAAATTTATAGGAGGGTCATCACATTTTATTTGAATGAATATTAATTCCACTTCTAGTGTGTGCTGATAATCGGGGGCCTTACATAAAATATTACAGAGAGATATCTTAGACAATGTATTCTTTAGTTGCTCAATGATATCATAGTCTTTTAGATGAATTAGCAGGTTGAGGGGGGTGGTGAATTAATAGGAGGGGGGAGAGAGGCATGAATTACCAAAGGTTTTTTATTTCGACAAGTGGTTACAACATTGATAGTGGAGTCCGCAAAGGTGGTCATGAAGCGAGGTAGATGCTAAGTGAAAACTTGTATATGATAATCTTGGATGGCCACTTGGGAATGGATATGGGTGGGAATGAAAGAAGAAGAATTATCCATAACCTCAAAAGAGGAAGAATAAAGGAAAGGGATCTGATGCATGGTCATGGTTGGGGTTCACCAAATGATTTAACTGAAATTAAATTTTAATAAAAGGATTGAGATAAATCAGATAATATCATAAACATGCAAGATATAACATGCAATGGCAAGGGAGTATAAGTAACAAGAGGATGAGAGTGACTTAGCTCATAACTCGTTGTCTATACTGGATCTAGGCTAGAATGATGGTGGAATAGGCTCAATATAAACTGTACATGCTCTTCTAGAAGAAAAATGATCTACATATATGCTGGATAGAAGCACCCAGAAAGGGGACAAAACCTTCCCTGAGGCACTAGTGTCTGAATTGGGCACTAGTGTCTTGGTAGTGAGTGTGGATCTAGTTCTTTTAGGGTCTGATAAGCTCTCCTTCACTCTGCTTTGTGTCCCATCCACTTTGTTGTAGGGTTTTGTACCTACAAAACAAACCATGGCTACCCGCACAAGGCTCAAACACACATTAGATGGAATAAACTATGCATATGTTTGAGTTAGACTAACCTCGGTGATCACCCAATGTGATTGGCACTGAGCACTACACTACATTTTAGACTCAATGTAGTGTGTGTGTGTGATATAATATTTTCCCTTGAAGTAGGTTTCCCTTGTGCTATTCGCACTAAGATAGCGGGCTATAACTAATTCCCCCCCCAAGATCATGTGTGTGATGGAATTTATAAATTTCCCTTTCTATGTAGTGAATAATGTAGCCCAAATGCATTCTCAAGTGTTCCTTTTGTCCAAGTAGTAGATAAAAGTGATATCCTAATTGTCTAGTTGTGCTCCTTATTTCCTCTTAGAATAGTTAGTATTAGTCATGTATATATATGATTCCTTTGCTTGAATTTTGTCATTAACAACCCTAAAAGCCGACCCAAAGTGATAAATAGAAGTTTTAGAAAAGATAAAAATTGATGTGACATTTTAAACATAAGAAAACAAGGGAAAGGGACAAAAGATGCCAAAAGGGGAAAATAGCACTTAGGGCGCTCCTGTCCTCAATGGGCGTCTAATGTCTGAAGAGATTCCAAAGATAAACCAAGAAGTACTGAGCTAGGTAACACATTGTGTGATGTCCAAAAGTAAAGGGATAATTCCTTAAAAGAAAAGGAAGAAAGTATAAAGATAAAACAATGTCAATGTAAAGCAAAACAAGTATTGTTCAATGTCTAGTTTTCTTGCTTAGGAATCATGCATATAATGACATACTAGAGGCAATATAATAGTACTAAGTGCATAATTTTTAGTGTCTACATATATATCCAATTTATATTTTGTAGATATGCTATTCATACACACGGGAAAATATCTTCCCCAACGTGAGATGACGTAAATAGAGGACCCCATGAAAATTTATAGATATGAGAGAAGCATTCCAAGGATGTTTCAATCAAAAGCATGGACAGAGCTAACAAAAGTGATTGATTGGTGCAAGCATATTATTTCACTCAAGTAAACTACCTCTGACCCTATCTAAAATAGCTTGTGGGTAGATGGCGCATTGTACCATGTTTTTCGAGGATCACACAAGAACACTGCATTGAAAATGTGAAAAGTTTTCTTGTAATAAGGAAGGACCTACAAAGAGAAATTGAAAATGTAGTGAGATGTCGTGATATGAAAAATTTGATCAAAATTAGTAAAAAGTGAGTAAGAAGTATGCTATAAATAGTCTAAGAATGCTAATATGTGCACCTTCCGTGATGAGTGACAAGGATAATCCCATAGTGCATCCTGAAAAATGTTGTAGCATGCATGTTTTTTGGTGCTATCACACACGAAGAACAATGGGCTTTAGGCGATCCCAGTAATCAATTTACCACCAAGTGCAAGTTATCTTTGCATCAACTTTATTGTATTAAAAGTGTAGGACCAGAAGAGTCCACTCATTTATTCTCCAACCCTATTGACACGCTTCCCAGAGAATGTAAAAACTAACTGCAAATTGTACTTCAAATAAGATATTAAAAAATACAATCTAACCATTGCGAAAATCAAAAGAGAAATGCACTATTGCTAATAGCAAAAGAATGTGCCATTCCTGTATTTAAATCAAGAAATTTTTATTTAGTTACTATGTATATTGTAGCCTCTCAATCTAAGAAATTTTAACCTTATTCCAATTAGCCCCCTATCATACAAACCTAATTGTAATAGGTCAGAGATGCCTATTCTTGGTGCATTGTTAGAAATTTTTAGGACGTAGATGTCCTTCTATGGTACAAAGGAAAATACAGGACCCAAAATTTAGTCTAGGATATCATTGCATACTTCCATATCTGTTCTAAACCCAAGAAACTTAAATGACTCTTGTGTTGAACTTTTGATTTCCAAATTTAGGATTAGTATTCGTACATCTAGGCAAATGATTGACTCATCTATAAAATGAATTTCCCTCCTATCGTTAACAGGCACTTCAAAAATGGCCTAATACTTGTTTCATCAAAGGAGTCATGCAGCCCAATGGTTGAGGACTCCAAACGTTGTGTTGAAATGGATTTCCTTTAGAGGTATCAAGATCCTTGGTAGATACCAAGGCACGTTCAAAAAAAGTCTCTCAAAATTGTTGGCTATGGGTGACTTTGATGGATAGGGCTTCTCTTAGTCATATATATATCCTAGACACTATGTACTAGCTAGAGAAAGAATTGTAGGTAAAATGGCATAAACCGTAATTTCAAGACTTGAATTTTACAACATCGGGTCATATTTTCCACATTCTTCCTGTAACATAATTGAGGTGGATTGATGGCCATAAGCATACAATAACTCCTTTAACCACACTTTCCTCTGACAATGCGCCAATAAAACAATGCTAAACAATTATAAACTTGAAAGCTATAATATTCCTTTACCTTGCGTATGCAAAGAGTTCCTTACAAAAACAATTTACAGATAAAGCACCTTAGCGTGCAGAAAGAAAACAAAACAATAATACAAATAAATGAGAAGCCAGTATAGAAACCTCAAAGCCAACAATTGTGAATAACATAAAGATACAAATTATGGATATAGAAGTAACTAGGGTAGTTTTAGTGTACATAAAATGGGAACAATTCACACGGTGTCAGTCAAGAAAATCAAAATCACAACTAGGCTATCATTAGTGAAGAATGTGATATATGACGTCAAAGGCAAAGTGCCACAAACAACTTGATTCACCTATAGTGTCATTGACAAGTTGGAGGAGTCAAGTTAAGCATAACATTGGAACCAATCTAGTAGTAAACTTGGCCAAATATGAAGTGAAATTTCATGTATGTTAGATGAATGATAAAAGCTAAACTGTAGTAAGAGAACACATGAAACAAGATATGCCATCACCTATGCACAAGGCACATGTGTATACATGTCCTTTAGTAACTCTTTGAATGGGGATATGCAATAAATGTGGATCAAACGTAATGAGGAATAGAAATGACTTTCACTACCCCAAATAATACAATGCATGTAAAGTGTGGAGGGATGCCCCGAAGAAGTAATCCATAAGGAACTAAGTTCCTATTTCAGCATTAACACTCTGGTGTTAGGATTCATCAAGTAAAACATAATTCGGAACATGTGTGAATAAAACAAGGAATATGAAGAGTTATTTACGCAATCCAAAATAGTGATAAACAACATATGAATGTTGAAATGTGGCTGTGAAATCAAATTGTGTATAAGTACTGGTCCTTTTTGTAATTTTGCAAATCATGCGAATGTTTTTGTATGTACACAATTTAGCGATGTATGATCATAAGCCATGGAACGAGCAAATAGCGATGGTAGATAATATCCAAATGAATCCAAAAGACTAGATGTGTAGCAATTTTAAATAGTGGAATTATAGTCCTCTTGCAATACCAAAGTACCTTCCCTCCAGAAGGGGCATGCAATGACTACCTGTTATCCTCTTACTTAAAAAACGAAGGGAGACCTTTCTCATGGCATACCCCATGTATTCGATAAAGGTGTTTGACACTAGTAAGTATCGTGTGGATGAAACATTGACTCACTAAATGACATGAAAAAATGGGAATATCGGAATAGAGACGTATTATCTAAATCTTATTCCAAAGACAAAACACTATGTTTGAATGAAAAGTTGTCAAATGAGATTTCCTGAGTGAGGAAGAAAACAACTAAGTTGTTAGAACACTAGTCGTACATAGCTGGTTCTTTAAGATGTTAAATCATTGTATGTAACTCAATGTGTATTGACAACCATACACGGAGAAAGACAAAGATTTTCATTTCGAGGAGTTAAAGATGAGCACCCACAGGTTAGATGGAAGAAAATGTGGAACACCTAAGAACCTACATGAGGGTTGATCCAGGAGATGCTATGATCCTATGTGTAGATTCAAAGGAACATTTCAGGTTTTGGTTAAGGACTTCATTACATTTGGTACTTAAAGCTAATGGGATGACCCATGTTTGTGAATTCTACTTGGTTGGTTATGCCGTGTAGAACTATTGATGCCCAATCGTGAGGGGCCTAAATGTCGGAAGCAGATAACTCGTATGCATGGGAGTGCAAGTGCAAATCTTACAACCCGAGGTTGGGCTCTAATGGAAGCATAATGGGATGTTACATGATTGTCTTGTTTGTGGATTCATAACACTTTGATTTTGGAATGTCTGATAACTGATTCATTTGTTACATAACCTTGTCGGAATGTAAGCAATAAGGCATAGTCAAATTTAATGGGTTGCCATAATACCTTGTTCATGGGAGGACCAAGTCTTTGTCTAATGAAATCCTTGAACAGTAAATATGTCACTTCATAAGCTGGACCCATATGAATATGTGTGAGTAAACCCATAGGTCATGGATTCTTGGGTCTAAATAGAAGTGGGAACAATCAAACTTGGGTATACAAATTTGATTAGGATACAATAATCATTTGTTATTGATATGATGAGTGGGAGAATCATAATCTATGGATATTTGTCAATAGAGAATGCACTAGAATTCCAGTATGGATAGTCAAGTAGGAGCTGCTTGATCTTTGGTATAGATATTTGAGCAGGAGTATAAACTGTGAATTGGTAAGGGGTATACGTGTCAACAGGAGATAGGCTGACATCATAATTTCTTAAATTGGTGAGGAATTCAACATGCTTCCAGTACATCGACAAGAGGATTTTGAACATCTTGATAGGTGTATTTCATTGAGAGACAAGATTGTAGTAGTGCAGATGGAATCAATTTCATGGCATGTATCTAAGGATGCCCTAGAAGGATTTGGTTTCCCACAATAATAGGTAATTTAATTTTTCCAAGCACATGACGGGGCATATTATCAATTATCTCAAAGCATTTCATATTAGTTGGGAAGATCATGAGATGGATTCTTAACCTAGAGCTGGAGGAAGGATAGGCTTTGCAAATATTGAGGCCATATCTTTGATTATCGACGAGTACACATCTTAACCATTTGATTGCAAGGAAGTCTAGGTTGAATATACCTTAGGGAAGTATTCCATTGTCTATGACATCTTGAGGGGGTAGATAAGTGGAAGTAAAAGAGATGGGTTCCTCTTGAAAAATAAAGAACCCTTTTGTATGAAGATCACCTTCAAACATAAGTTTACTTTAGAAATGTGCTAGAGATGTATCATAAACATTCTTGATATACAAGAATAGCTAAGATTTCCATGTCCTTACATGTTCGGGCATTAAGCTAGAGAAAGTTTTGGAATTTGAATGGTTGGGATCATTGAACAAGCCATGAGTTTCACAAGAGAACACTCTCCAAAAATCCTAGGATTATAACAAGAGTCATACAACAAGGCTAACAATAAAGAGACCAAAAAGTACCAACTCATTGCGTATTGTCAGTTGAATATATAAGGGAAGATCATTGTTTATGACATCTTGAGGGGGTAGATAAGTGGAAGTAAAAGAGACGGGTTCCTCTTGAAAACAAAGAACTGTTGTTGCAAATCAGTAGCACCCCCTGGATGTTGATCAGATTTCTAGTTTGATCATTCTAAGCATCCAGTGTGATTGCACAACATTGAAACCTCTCTCCAAGTGTGGGACTTGTAAAAATGAGAAAGGAATCTCCAGAGAAGGCTGGTTCCTCTTCCTAAACTACCTGCCACAAGTTGTTCCAGTGCAGGCAAGCTAATCTAATTCTAATCTAACCTCCAAGGAGACAGGGAGAGAGAGAAAAGAAAAGAAAAAAACAAAAGCCTACACTAAAACGGTGATACACCAGAGAAGGAAAATGATGAACATCTATCAAAACTGCTATGAACATACAGCATCCATGCACAAACTTGTAATGAACATTTAAATGAAGCACAAATACCTGTAATGAAGAGAGGCAAGAAGAAAACAAGTAAAAATACTGAGCAAGGATGGACAGATGCATCACAAAACACATTTTTTGTTGCTCCAGAAGTTTGCATAGAACATCATTTTAATGGTAAAAGGCAAAAAATTCCATTACAATCCAGGGGAGGAGGTTCAAACTCCATTTTCAACCCTGGGGAAGAAAAGAAAGGAGAGTAGAGTAGAAAAGATGAACCACCCTTTGAAAAATGAGCCAAATCTGGCTTTTTACAATGCATGGGTCGAGCCCAGGAGAGAGAAAACATGTAAAAACATGGGAGCCATTCCTCATTGAATGAAGATGCATTAAAACAGCATGGGTGTCCTTACAGACCCATGCCCTGACATTTTTGACCATGCTGGAGAAGAATGCGACCCATTTTGCATTAAAACTGGTTGTTGAAATGTCACTTCTGGCCATTACCACATGCCAGAGAGTGTTTCTTGATTTTCTCTCTCCAAACTGAACCAAAATGCAAGATTGACCCTGGAATCATGTAGAGAATTTCACCAGCTTTCCATTGATATAAAGAACGTGAAAAACTGAGCTCTGGATCGAAAGTTATGGCCATTTGAAGATTTAGGGCAAAAACAGGCCCAAAACGGATCGGCGGAAAAATATTTGAATTTTTCCCCGCGCTCTGCCACTTGAACACGTGTCAGGCTCTGATTCATCTATGGGTTCATCCTTGAAAATTCCTTTCAGGCCCTTTTGGACACGTGGCATTTTTATTGGTTCGGGCCTGAGGGGCGCATTTTTACCTTGCGCCAAACACTTAGCCAACTTTTCAACCTTTCTGACACATGGCACGTTTTGATTCGTTCACGGACCTCCTTGTCTCTTTTCAGCCATTTCACCTTTTTGTGTCTCACGCGTCCCACGCGTACTCTTTTTCCCGGCTGTCCCGGACGAAAACCTCCAAACGACCCGAAATGGACTTCCTTTTTGCGGAAAACCGGCCGATTCGCGCCCCACGCGTACCTCACATACCTTTGTCCCAACTGTCCCAGATTACCCGGGACAAATATCTCCGAACCGCTTGAAATGGACCATCTTGCGGCAAACTGGCTGATCTGTGTCCCGCTCGTACCTTTGTCCCAGCTATCCCAAACCGCGCGAAACAAAAGACTTAGGCAATTTTTTTCTCTTTCAGCCGATTCGGCTTTTCGCGTCCCACGCGTCCCGACGTCCCAACTGTCCCGCAGACCGCCTGGACTAGGAATTAGCCGATTTACTTCATTTTTTCAGCCCCAAGCTTGGTACAGAAAACCTTAGTACGACCCGAACTCAGTAAACCCGAACCCTTCAGACCCGAAATGCCTTAAAACACAGTCCTGCAACCTTATTTTTTGCATTTTTTTCCATTTTTTCAACTCATTGGGATTTCTTCTTGGATGGGGGAGTTAGAAAAAGGCCGAGGGGACCCCGAAAAACATGATTTTTGGCCTCGAATCAATCTCACTTGCTCGGGACTGAATAATCTGATGCATGTTATCAAAATTACCCTGGGGGGTGAATTTTGGATAACAATTTGGCGACTCAGCGGGGTCATCTGCCTGCTAGATGAAGTTACCAGTTGCCTAAAGCATCCATTGGGCATGGAGTCATTAGTTGTAGCCTGTTTAAACCCCATCTGAACTTTGAAAACCTCCTCTCTGAGCCACTTGGAAACCCACCTGAAATGGACCGTGCAAGAGCAAAACCAGCACCACAAAAACTATGTACAAAACTGAAAATCATACATGCTCCAAATGGAACATGCAGAGTGTGCACAAGCACTTCTTTTACTGAAAGCAAACCTACCTACTCTATTCTAACTGGAAGCAAAGGTAAGCTAAACAAACCCCGCAACTGGTTGTGCAAAATAGCTTCCTTTCTTCAAAATTGGCAACCATGCAACTGATTTGGCACTGAACATGGCTGATTGGATGAATGGAAAATCAACAAGAAGCTGGTCTTCCACCCAAATCATCAAGGTATCAGCTGAAGGAAAATTCAATACCTCTTTTAGTTGTTCTGCATTTGGATTGGAGAGGTATGACAATTGATCTTTGGTTCTTTGTAGCTCATCCTCATGCTCAGAAGCAAGCATGACTGGTTGTGACTTCTCCTTTGGCTCCAATAAAGCCAAATACTTGATTGGGCAAGGTATGGTCCATTTGATATGCCCATAGCTCTGATTTTCAACTCCAAAAATGGAGTCTTCTTGTAGACCTTCTTGAATGGATGGTGTGGAAGCAATGGTAGAATCTTTGTGCCCTTTCTCTTCCTCCAATGAAGGACATGAAAGATTAAAATCTTCCAATCTTGGTTCCAAAGAGCTGCTATAAGATGCAGGCTGCTGCAAATGGGTGCTCTCCTTCATGACAGTAGGCTCAGGTGTTTGGGACGTGGAAGATGAAAGAAGGAATGGTGGGAACTCAACCGGTTCTTCTTCATCAAAACAGTCCTCCAAATCTGACAGATAAACTACCTCATTGTTGTCCTGCTGCAAATGCTCAACTTCCTCCATGGTCTCCTCTTGATCTGTAACTTGATCATCATGGTTTCTTTCATCCTCCAACATTGAGTTTGAGAGATCAAACTCTTCTTCAGCACTAGAGCTCGAGAGAGATGAAGTAGAAAGAAGAACTGAAGGTTCTCCTGTAGCCTGCTTTGTGCTCAAAGCCCTTGGATCTGCAATTTTCTCCTCCACAACTAGAATGTGCTCCTCTTCTTTTGGATTTGGAGCAGCTTCTCCCTCTTCTACTACTTGAAGACAATCTTGCTCTTGATGGAACTCTTCTTCTAGCATGAAGTTGGTCAAGTCAAACTCTTCAATCTGCTGCTCTAGAGGACAAGTTGGGACTGTAAGATCTTCTTCTGAGCTTTCTTCCTCTATGGCTGATTGTGCAACTTGAATTGAATCAACATTCTCTTCAAATAGAATGCTAACATGGACACTACTTTCTGAGAAAACTGACTGCTGATCTGCTTCTTCTTTTTGCTCTTCTCCTGCTGCAACAAATTCAGTCCTAACCACCACTTGTTTTCCAACTCCAACCTCTTCTAAAGGCTTAACCATCAAGGGGATCTTTGTCATCCCAAATTTAAGAGCCCAACTCTTCAGACTTTGAATTTCTTTATCTTTGTTTGGCTCTTCTTTCTGCTGCTGTTTTCCTTGACTGGCATTCTGATTTTTATCCTCCCAACATGGATTTGGGAATGCAAGAGGAGAAGTGGATTGTAACTCAATTGATTTGGCAATTTTTCGTGGTGGTGGAGGAGGTAGAAACTCTTGTTTCTTTGGAGGGAATGGCTGTTTGGAAGGGAAAAGGACAGAAGAATCGAGATGTGGTGGAAGACTAGGGAATGGAGAAATGGAATTAACTCCTGGGGCAGCATTGACTGGATTTAGAATTTGAAATTCCAAATGAGATGATGCTGCTTGAGTAATGGGAAGAGAAAAACCAGATGATGGTGTAGAACTTACCCATTGACAAGGTTGTTCAACACCAAGTGTATAGGCCTCTATTTCTGCTGTCCATTGTGCAAGTTGGGGCAGCATCTTCATCATAAAGTCCAGCTTCTCCTGAGGGCTGAAGTGTCTTGGAAAAGGGCCTCCCCATGGACAAGGAGTCCACAACCAATTCTGAAAGCCTTCATTTGAGCTGCTGCTCTTGATTGCACCATCTTTGCCTCCATCTTTTGGATTTTTTCCACAAAATCTGCATCTTCCATTTGATTGTCTTCATTGCATGCGTACCCTTGCTCTCGATGTGCTTCACAACCAAACTGACTTTGGCACTGCTGCTCATATGGGTAGATATGCTGATTTTGAATTTGATCAAAATGCTGATTTGGAGGATTTGTAAAACATGTTGGAGGTGTGATATACTGCTGTTGTAAATGTGAATTCCATGATGGAAATGAAGTCATGATTACACAACTTCATGGAATGGAAAAGGATGAAAGAGATGGAAAGAAGGATGGATGGAAATGGATGAAAAAGTGGTCTGCAACTTAGAGAATGAGTTATTTACCAGATGGAGTCGCCAGATGTGCTTTTGAAAGTGCCTCCAAAAGGCTGAATCTTTAACAGGAACACACCAACCTGTCAAAGATAAAGTGAAAGACCTCTAAGGTCCCACCCGGCATGCCAAAATTGTTAGTGCAAATCAGCAGCACCCCCTGGATGTTGATCAGATTTCTAGTTTGATCATTCTAAGCATCCAGTGTGATTACAAAACATTGAAACCTCTCTCCAAGTGTGGGACTTGTAAAAATGAGAAAGGAATCTCCAGAGAAGGCTGGTTCCTCTTCCTAAACTACCTGCCACAAGTTGTTCCAGTGCAGGCAAGCTAATCTAATCCTAATCTAACCTCCAAGGAGACAGGGAGAGAGAGAAAAGAAAAGAAAAAAACAAAAGCCTACACTAAAACGGTGATACACCAGAGAAGGAAAATGCTAAACATCTATCAAAACTGCTATGAACATAGCTCCAACCTTACAATGAACATTTAAACATGCACAAATACCTGCAATGAAGAGAGGCAAGAAGAAAACAAGCAAAAATACGAGCAAGGATGGACAGATGCATCACAAAACACGTTTTTTGTTGCTCCAGAAGTTTGCACAGAACATCATTTTAATGGTAAAAGGCAAAAAATTCCATTACAGAGCAGGGGAGGAGGTTCAAACTCCATTTTCAACCCTGGGGAAGAAAAGAAAGGAGAGTAGAGCAGAAAAGATGAACCACCCTTTGAAAAATGAGCCAAATCTAGCTTTTTACAATGCATGGGTCGAGCCCAGGAGAGAGAAAATGTGTAAAAACGTGGGAGCCATTCCTCATTGAATGAAGATGCATTAAAACAGCATGGGCGTCCTTACAGACCCATGCCCTGACATTTTTGACCATGCTGGAGAAGAATGTGACCCATTTTGCATTAAAACTGGTTGTTGAAACGTCACTTCTGGCCATTACCACGTGCCAGAGACGTTTCTTGATTTTCTCTCTCCAAACTGAACCAAAATGCAAGATTGACCCCAGAATCATGTAGGGAATTTCACCAGCTTTCCATTGATATAAAGAACGTGAAAAACTGAGCTCTGGATCGAAAGTTATGGCCATTTGAAGATTTAGGGCAAAAACAGGCCCAAAACGGATCGGCGGGAAAATATTTGAATTTTTCCCGTGCTCTGCCACTTGGATGACACATGTCAGGCTCTGATCCATCTACAGGTTCATCCTCTGAAAATTCCTTTCAGGCCCTTAAAATTGGACACATGGCACTATTTTATTGGTTTGGGCCTAAGGGGCGCATTTTTACCTTGCCCAAACACTTAGAAACTTTTCAACCTTCTGACACGTGGCACGTTTTGATTCGTCCGCGGGCCTCCTTGTCTCTTTTCAGCCATTTCACCTTTTCACGTCCCATGTGTCCCGCGCGTACTCTTTGTCCCAGCTGTCCCGGACGAAAACCTCCGAACCGCCCGAAATGGACCTTTTTGCGGAAAACCGGCCGATTCGCACCCCACGTGTACCTCACGTACCTTTGTCCCAACTGTCTGGGACAAATATCTCCGAACCACCTGAAATGGACTGTTCTTTCACCAAACCGGTCGCTCCACATCCCGGGCGTACCTTTGTCCCAGCTGTCCCAAACCGCGTGAAAAAAAAGACTTAGGCGATTTTTTCTTCTTTCGGCCGATTTGGATTTTCGCATCCCACGCGTCTCGACGTCCCAACTATCCTGCAGACTGCCTGGGACAAAAGACTTAGCCGATTTTCTTGCTTTTTTTGGCCCCAAGCTTGGTACGACGAACCTCAGTGCGACCTGAACCCTTCAGACCTGAAATGCTTTAAAACAATCCTGCAACCTTATTTTTTGCATTTTTTCCATTTTTTCTAACTCGTTGGGATTTCTTCTTGGGTGGGGGAGTTAGAAAAAGGCCGAGGGGACCCCGAAAACATGATTTTGGGCCTTGAATCAATCTTACTTGCTCAGGACTGAATAATCTGATGCATGTTATCAAAATTACCCTGGGGAGTGAATTTTGGATAACAGGAACTTTTGAGGGCCAGTTATAACTCTTTTCGCGTCCCAGAGCGTCCTGACGCAAATGAACACTAGCAAGACCAAAGTCACTGGTGGCTTTTCGGCCGATTCGAAGCCCCGACATGTTCCATTACTGTCCCAACTGACAACCCGCTAGAAATAGTGGAAGAATACAAATAGCCTTGGAATTGTTCTTCATTTTTTCGGCACTCAAGCTTGGAGACTTTTAGAGCGAAAAGGATTCCAGGGATTTTAAAGAACTTGCTGGGTACTTACTTCTTGGCACAGTGCAGAAAAGTTAGAAAAATGGCCGAGGGGGACCCCGAGAAAACCCTCCTTGATTTATGGGTCACTTGAATCAATCTGTCCTTGCCTGGAACTGAAGTAATCTGATGCAGTAGTGTATCAAAATTACAAGTGGGGGGTGAATTTTGAGATAATCCTGTAGCATATCTACATCACTAGTGGCATAAAAGTCAATGCACCATAGAGGGATATGAAATCCTTTTGGCCGTCACAGGGATTTGACTATCTCAAAACATGGTCGAGTTTACATTAACCTTGATTGATAGGGTTATTTAACAAAGGTCTGAAATCACAAATGCCGCACTCCGTTTTGCATAAAAATGCATGTTGCAGAAAAGTAGATAACGTAGGAATTCTGAATACGCGGATGAAGCATAATAAACCCTTGATTGCAAAGAATAAACTTACAAATGAATTTCTACATCATCTATAGCCCTGATACCAATGCGAAGGAATGATAATTTTTTTTTTCTAAGCCGTGATCTCAGGAATGATACGTAGCACACCACATTAGATTTGTCGAAAACAAACAGAGCTATGTTAAAGAGTTCAACCCCATATATGAGCATAATCCATCATGGTATCCATAATGCTCAATACATTACAGGGTACAATGACTATGAATGTTACTGGCTCAACTAAAAAAGATGTCACATCATCTTAGGAGTGAGACTGGAAGATGGACAACTACTACCTAAATCAGATTGGGAAGAAAGAACTCCCACTAACTGCAATAATGGTAATTAAGTTGAAACTCCAGAACGACACTTCAGTTTGGAATGCTAACTCCACATTTACTGAGAATATATAACTCAACACATACTGATTTGCAAGCTGAACTCCACTACAACTGAGTACACTTTAGGAGCAAAGACTAACCACATACAAGTGCTAGGGCTAACATAAGTGTCAAGAATTATCCATAATAAATAAATCTCGAAGGATAAATAATAACCTACACTAACATTATCACTTCCAATGTTAGAAAGCTCTTATTCGCGAGAGTGGACGTAGCTAACCAACTCTTCAAATTTTTTTTAAAAATAAACTCTTTGCCTATTTGTTCCGAAGTTCCAATGGTAAATTTGGTCCCGTGGACGATAAAAAAATCAATTCGACAAATCTTTAAAAAAATAAAACAAACCAAAGTGTAAGATATTCCTGGGCATACGCGAGATCAGGTAGAAAAAAGTTGTAGGTCCACGAAGCTATGCATGCCATAATTTGATGTGTCTCATCCAATTCAAGGGATTGAGTAGTAAACATGCAATTTTCATATAACGAGGATTTGTTATAGCGTTTATTAAGATGGCCTCAATGGTTAATCCACTTATATTTTTCCTTTATATTTTCTGTATGACAAAGTCGTCTTATCACAAATATGTTGGACTAGATCTTAAATAGTGCTATCATAGACAAGGCTATGTTGTATTCGTTTTTTTTTGTAATGAAAGTCTGAAGCATTTTACGAACAACTACCAGTGATTGAGGGACTGAATCACTACATTTTTGTCTTCTATGTATTACTCTCAACCCTTTTATTTGCTTGATGAGGCATTGTTGCCAGATTATCACAAATTTCAATCTTCATATTTACTACGAGTTGGGGAGATTAGTTCTTGCAAGCTATGGGTACAATGATACTATTATTTACTAGGTCAGTACACATGTTTTTCTATCTTCTCATATTCCTTTTTATTCAGCATATAAACTTTTTGATTTCCATAGAAAAAAAACCCAGAAGTATACTAATTGGTTGAAATGTAGTAATGACCCTTCAATGTCCCAAGTGAAGGTTTATTCAGCGCTTTTACAGACATCAACAGCCACTTGTCAGGTAAAATAGACCTCGCTGAAGCAATATCTTAGACACAAGCTTAATTGGTACAAGTGAAAGGCATTTTTTTCTCTATTATGGGTGGGCCTAAGGAAACCCATTATAGACTTTGTCATAATAGCACAACACCCCAATTATTTTCTCCTATGAAATGATACTCCACCAGGAAATATCCTGGGGATGGGGAACGGCATGGAAGTCTTAGAGCTAGGTCTTAAGCATTGTAGACTGTTGTGAAGCTTTTGCAAGAACAAAAAATTTCTGGACTGGACTCACACTCTTAAGGAAATTGGCACTTGATACAATTTTTAACTTGGACATTGTGGTCTCTCTTATAGGATCCAAGCTGCCTGGTGTTCCAGTAGATCCTTTGGTATTAATGAAAAGTATCTACAATCTCTAACCATCTGGAGAACATAAGACTTACTTTAACAAGTAAAATTTCTTTACCCTAGATAGATACATTCCTTGAGCGTGGCCTCTTATAGCCATTTATCAACTCTAGAAGTAACTTTGTCAATTAAATCAAGCTCAATTGACAGCATTGCTATTGCAGTCCCTGGCCAAAATAGATTTTCAATGAACCAGTTACTGCCTTCTAGGTAACAATATTTTCGAGTGTCTGACGGCACCTTGCCAGATTATGTCTAGACAAGAGCAATCTCACTAATTGAAGTTAATAATGCCGTACGTCAGTTAATCTTACTAGATAATGTGGTCATTTTGTGAGCATTGTTAGTGTTTGGTGGCTTTCGTAGTGTTGCAACAACTTGGGAAAGCTTGTAGCAAATTTTTTAGTGTTGCGCAACTTGGGTAAGCTTTTCCACTTGACCATTCATAATACTGCAAAAAATGGTGTACATACTTTCGTGCGGAACTTCTACAAGATCCTTCATGACCAAGGAAGAATGTGCCTTGTGTGAATTGTTCTTTACGTAGTGAATTATATTCATTCAGCACATAGCATCTTTCATTTGCTAACTCTAAATTTTTGTGGGTAATGCAAGACTGCCCATTTGAACCTGGCCATGAGTCCTACATCAAAAGTGCCAGGGAAGAAATCATCAGAGCTTGAACTCCTCAAATGATTTTCATAATCCAGGTATAAAATGACAAGCCTGAACGAGTATAACAGGAGTCTCATGTCTTTCATAAGACAAGAAGCATCCTTGACTCCTCTGCCTCTCCAATTTATTAGATTTTCTTTAGGCTCCTTTCATACATGTTGCCTTTATTACGCAGTCATCTAGAACTAGACATTCAGATTTCTGGACATGCCTCATAAAAGTCTAGTAGTAAAAGGTACCCTCCAATCTACTAGATGCATGGTATGTCTTCTCCACTTTACATGCCCTCTAAAAATACTGGGTATAGATCCAATATATTAAATATACGCGAGATGTCTATCCCTTGTTAGAATACTCCAACATCAGTATACGTTCTGCCAAAAAAGTCTTCAAGACTCATGCATAGTCTATTATTCTGTGAACATTAATATAATTTCTTTCTTGCCATAATCTCTCTTTGTGCATAGGTGCATAATGAAGTCATTAGTCACCTCTCATCAAACTCCACAGTTTATTCCTTCTGCAAATATGTGCGTTCCTTGTCATTGGAAATTGCTCTTCTCAAATGAAATGTGCACTCCAATTAATGCACATCCTTCATAGTATTGTGTAGAGTCTCTTCCGCTTTTGCACTGTTCCCTTTTTCTTCTTTCATGTTACACAATTCTGTAACACCCATTGGACTTATTCCATAAACTATCTGGAAAGGTGACTTCCTTGACTTCTATTTAAGAATAGAGTTCCATGATATGCAAACTTCACTTGGGCCAAGGAATTAGGAGGGTCTCACTGTCCCTGCCTTTCTCCTAAATAAACATCTCAACAAAGTTAGTAAGAGGACTTTCCCTGACAAAATCAAGTGTTTTTTGGCCATACGTTTGTGGATGATATGAAGAACAAAACTGCAACTTAGTGTTCAACTTCTTCCATAAGGCCTCCAAAAGTGACCCACAAACTTGGTGTCTCTACGTGACATAATACTGCACGACAACCCATGTAGCCTCATAACTTTTCTGAAAAACAAGTTAGCTATATGCATGAAACATTACTAGTCTTTCTAGCAAGACAATAAATCAAGCTATTTAGAAAATCTATCCTATAATAAAAATAGAACATAAAAAATATTTGTGTTTAGGTAAACCTAGATGGATAAAATTCATACTTGAATTGCTCCCACAATTTCTAAGGTACTAGGCTTAGTGGTTGAATAACCCTTGAGGATTTTGACTCATTCCCTTTGTCAAAAAGATCTGTGACATACTCTGTATGTCTCTTATATCACATCCTCTTGTATTTCCATGCATGGCCAAAAATATCTCACTTAGCTGCGCCAAGGTTTTATCAATACCAAAGTGACCACCTAATCCTCCGCAATGCTTCTTTTGGATCAAATTCTCTCGCATTGACCCTCTAGGTATGCACAAGTGCATGCCTTTGAATAACAGTCCGTCCTATAAGAATCAGTCTAACCAAAGGGTGCGATCAATGCGTTCGTTGGTTTTGCATCATTTTCTCCATGCCCTCTAAAAAATTCATCTTCTATTTAGAGTTCCTTCATATATTATTAAAACCCATGAATTCACACATGCATCTCACTCAACAAGACATATCTTCTACTTTGTGCATCTGCAACTCTATTCAACTTCCCACTTTGTATTCAAGAAAATGAGCAACTTTGCAAGAATTCAACCCATTTCACATATCTTTGATTTTACTTACCTTGAATTTTGATGAATTGTAGTGCTTATTTTCCATGTGTACAACAGTAAACTCTTTAGGAAACAAGTATAGTGCCTCCACATTCTTCAGAGCTTGCACTATGGCATAAAATTCCTGAAGCATCGGATTGAATACGGTATTTGCAAAACATTCTAGATACATGCTCAAATGGGAAATGGGCTGACCATCTTGAAATATCAAAGCTCTAACGGTCCTAGGTTCAGCCAAAGGAGGTATGGCAAAGTTGAGATCGAAGGATCTATTTCTGGAGTTTTGGAAATGTTTCAAGCAAGTATTAACTCCAATCACTGGAGTACCTGGTCACGTTTCAGTACGCTTGCACCATGTAATTATTGGGCGTTTCCAAATATCCAAAGAATAAATATGATAAATAAGCAAATTGGTAAAAAAACCCTAAGGTAAGTAAACTAATTGATCGCAATCACAATCATCTAGATATGTAGTTGAAAGAGTTTTTGCCTCATCGTAGGGGATGTGCCATCAGTCCAACAAAGAGGTCGACAATGAAGGGTACTAAAGGGAAAAAGGATATTGTCTAAGAGGCCCCTAACCATCTTTCGAGCATTCCGAAAATTGAACCAAAGAAGGAAGAATTCATTTTTCATAGTTATGATAATGATCAACTTGTTGGAATTTTTAAAACAGCAGCTCATAAGAGATAAGTTGAGGGTGTTCATGACTTTGGCAATTGACCACTAAAGAGGCTTCAGGCATGTGCCAACAAAATATAAATGAAGTCAAGGTGGGAATGAGCTTCACTAGTTGAATATGAAGAGATCTCAACCATGCTTCATTCAGGCAAAAGAAGATGACTAAAGTGAGAGGACCGCTTTAAGGTATGATATTGAAAATTACATTTCAGTTTTTTGGTCTCATAAACTATTAATCGCTGCCATACTTGTGTCACCATGGGCAGCGAATTGAACAGAATGATCCTATGTCAAGTTTGATGCTTCATAGTATAATGGGTGGTCATCATGGACAACATAATGGACAGTGTGATAAAGTGAAGAACACGCTAAGTGGAGATTTCCCATGTGAATTGTAATGAAGAACATATGGGAAAGAAACACGTTGAGAGTAAAGATGGCTACAAGATATTTAATAGGTTTCCCAAACTACCAAAAATCATGGAGTTGAAGATCAAGCTTGATTTCCAAATTGACGGACTTAATTGCATGAGATAGCAAAGGGGATTCCTAAGAGGGAGTTAGCTCCAATAAAAGTAGAAGTTTCTCCTTCGAAGATGGTCATGAATTTTGCGTTTGAAATCTAGATGAGGTAGAATGGTTGTTATTTTGTTGTTCCAAGCATTTTGAACTCCTAGCTGGGATCTTGGAGGTATGATTAGAAGTAGGAGTCTTGATTTGTGGTACTTCAAGGATGTTTTCATGTGTTTTTGTACTGCTGTTATAGGCATTCCTAGCTTGTCTAATATTTTGTTTGGTGCCATACAAAAGAGGATTGTCATGAAAAGGGACAGTTTCCAATCTTTGGAAACCCTTTTCAAATTAATAATGACTCGATTCCCAGGCCCCACCTTTCTACATTCTTTTTATGAGGAGATTCATAAAGGGTTTTCAATATGACAATCTGGTGTACTTTTTTTCAATGAAAATGTCATAACATTTCAAACCAAATACTCCATTCAAATTGACAACAACTTAAGTAGGAAATGTTCTGAATCATACTATCATCTTTTGATGTGTTTTCTAGTTATCATAATAAGGATGTGCACTATCCTTCTGATTTTAGGGGACAAAACACATGGTTACAGCTGTGTTTGGGACAGACTGAGTGAACTTTTGAATATCCATCACTTAGGTGGAGAAATTGAGATAATTACAAGCCATGAAAGGGATCTAGCTTCCATACCTATGGGGTATGAAGAAATGACATTGAGAGCTCTTGTTTCTTTTAATGTGTTTGTTCTTTGTGTAGGCACATGATAAAGAAGAAAGAGCAGCTGAATTTGTTATCCATCCGAGCATGTGATGAAGAATATGGGATTGTAGCTAAAGATGAAGATGCCATAATGGAGGATGGAAAGTTTGTGAGTGCAAAAGGTCTTCCCTTTGCATAGAAACAAAGACCCTCCAATAAAGATTGGATTGTGACTGAATTACATAATCAGGCTTTGAGGAATGTACAACCCAACCTAGGACAGCTAGAAAGAGGGCAGCCTCTAGACCATCTTTGGGGCAGCACGAAGGCCACTATCTTTCCAGGTAACTTTAGGTGTTTGGAAATCAGTTTTGTGCATGAACTCCAAGATTGCCTTTCCGATTTGTTGAAGTGAAAATGCAATTACAATAGTTGGGGAATCAAGGCTGTTTGTCTACCCCAAAGTGAGAAGGGAATTATTTCTATTCAGCCATGAGCCAAACTACCATCAAATTTTGAACTGTTCATGTCATCATTTATAAGCACATAACAGGACACCTAAAAACAGTTCAGTTGCATTTGTATTTGGGAATATGGAGTGTTCTTCCACTCTTAGTTGACAAGGATGAGAACTTAGAATGAGGATGCCACATAATGGGACATGGATAGCAGCAAATTTCAAGCTGCTGATTAATTTATTCATGAAAGTTTTTGCTTTATGACTAAGATTATTAGTAGTTTGAAAGGCTTTTAATATCGTTGAGTATGCAAAGGAAAATCTGTGTCAAAAATCCTTTTTCAACTACTGCTGAAATGAAAATAATTGCAAGTATAATGTTTTTAAATGTCAAGTCCCTCCCTTTTTATTGAAGGAAATGATAACTTAATATAACTTTATTCCTTAAATTTTTGGTAAAAATAAAGGTGACTTCAAATCAAATAAAGTAAAATCCAACAATAAATGGAATGGAAAGTCACTTTAAGTTGATCCCACCTTATAAAAGGAGGGCCCAAAGTGGGAAAAGGAAATGGAAAATTATTTAGACTTCCAATGCAATGTTTCATTTGAGACATCTTTGGTCATTTATATAATTTCACTGGAAAGTTGAATTTCCCTATTTGCTTTCGCATTTTCAGCCTTAGAGGACGAAAACCCTTAAAATTGGTATTCTATTGGGGATGAAACTTTCCTCAATTTTAATTTAATTTGAAGCTGAAAACCCTAACATTTATTGGGTGACTGTGCATTTGGGTAATAGATCAGATTTTCAATATTTAGGGCACATAATTCTACATAAATAAAACTCAGATCTGCATTCTAAGTGAAGATTTTCAGCCAGTGGAGTAGACGTCTGTCCAGACTTCAAGCAGGGACAGCTAAGGCACGATTTACAACCATATCTAGGGCTATCTACACTCTGTGGGATTTCAAACTGGTGTTTAGGGCATCATCCGTTGAATCCTCCGTTGGAAGATTTATTTTATTCCAGGTTGCATATTCATAATTTGGCCTCTTCATGCCACCAAAGGTGTTAGTTATTAGAAAATTGTCGTAACCATACATGGGTATTTTCTTGGTTTTTGGATGTGAAAAATAATTAGATAAATTCAAAATGTTGTTGGAAAATTGGATTTTATTTCATGATTATGTTCCTAGAGGCTTCTTAGATGTTGTTAAGCCTTGTGGGTATTCTAGATTACAAATATTTTGATCAATAAATAGAAATTTTATAAGTCTTTCGTTTTTTGGTATCAAGGGTTTGAAATAAAAATCAGTTCATTGATCTTATGTCTTGGCATTAACAGCTGATTGTTGTCATCTAATTTCATTTTGCTGTTATATTATTTGCAAAAAGGTTTGTGGGAATCTGATTCTTACCCTAGTTGCACTAGGGTTTGGAACGAATTAAATTACTGAATATTCATTGGGACCATGAATTTAGCTTGTTAAGCTGAATTTGCATACTTTCAGATTTAATTTTTGGGGTTTTGACTAAGATTACAACTGTTTTGTAGGCTAATTTTATACAACTGAGTAGGGGACATTACAAGTTGTCACTGTTGTTTTAGAAGTTGAAGATGAAGGGGGCTTCAATGAAGAAAGGGGCAATGAGTGTCAGTGTTTGTTTGGGCAAAAGCTCCTTCATTTGATAAGCATGAGATCTAGACTATGGGGATGCCACAATATGTTCCTTCACCTTGGTATTATGACACTTGGGCATGAGAGCTTGCAATTGCTTGAGGGAAGGCAATTTCGGGAAGAGAGGACTGTGATGTCCCCTTTTTCAAACTAATTCATTTTGAAGACTTCTAGCCCATTCCACTTCCCGTGGGTTGGAAGAAGGTGAACAAGGGAAGTATTTATATTTTAGTCCTTTTCTGTGAGCATTTACATTTTCTTTTAGTGTTTTCCTTTATTTTTATGGGCTTTGGCGCCAAAGAAAGGTATAAAAGAGGATTAGAGGAATTCATTTGGGCATCTAGTTTTGGCGCATTTTCTATTATTGGGCATTGAGAGCTTGTTGCTCCATGTTCTTCCACTTGAGCACGAAAACCCTCTTGTGTGGTTTCTTAGAAGGACGAAAACCCTTCTAGTGGGTTTGTTGGAGGATGAAAACCCTTCAACATTGATTGAGTTTGAAGAATATTGCAGATTTGAGGATACTTCATATTCAAATTTCTATTGGCATTGGACAACCTTCCCTAGGTGGAGCGACCTACCTTGGAGAGTGGTTTGATGCCCTAGAAGGCATATTATTGATATTTCACTTCATAATCCAATTTGTCATATTTTATAAAGCCGAAATCTCCATTTTGGTGATTTTTGCAAGGGCTTACTATTTTTCCTAGTCCTTGGTTTTGGCTAGTATGCCGTTGATTTAAATAATTAATTCTAGCTGTGAAATCAAATATTCTTTCAATCTTTTGATGTATTTATGATCAATAAATATTGCCGTGGCTAGAATAATTGTTTTGTGACATTACTAGTTGATTTTTCTTGGTGAAAAGTGGATTTGAATTCCATAAACAGTTTGCTGCCCTTGTAGGGATTGCTGATTTCATATTTATTTCAGTTGTTGATTATAAAAATCAGACTTGCTTGTATTGGGGTTTGAGCTAAGTTCCTTAATTTTCAGTTTTGTCCACAAAGGGGATATTACACGGTCATAGGGAAAAAAAACTCCCTCACAAGGTGTGGCACCACCAAAGGGGTATAAGAGGAGTCACATAGGCTCATTTGCAGCATCTTTTTGGCATATATACTTTTGTCTACTTTGCTTCTAAAACAGTATTCTAATCCAATTCCACTAAAGGGTGACAATCTATTAGAGTGGCAAGTAAGGGAGACGAAAACCTTGTTGAAGATTGGAGAATGGAGACCCTCCAATTTGGTGGTGGTGTTGAAAATAATCTTGACGGTTTGCAATTAGGGCTTGGAGAAGAAGTAATACCAAGGGTTTTGGTATTATTTTATGCCCCTCTCCTAGGGAGCGACTTGCATAGGAGTGTGATTGGGTCCTTTCTAGGGCAAAAAATTACATTCCGAGTTGATATTTGGATTTCTCATATTTTATAAGGCTGAAATATTGCATATTTGTAATTTATTGGGGTTTGGTGACCTCATTTTCAGTCACTTCTATTGGCTTTACTTCTGCTGTTGCTAAATTAATTTCCATTTGTGCATGTGATTGAATTGCATGGTGTAAATTGACCTACATTGTTCCTAGAAGGATTATATATGATGCAGATCAGTTTCATAGTGATATTTGGGTGAATTATTGTACTTTGCAAGCATCTGTCCTAGAAAATCAGACTACTATACATCACTGTTCTAATTTCTAATTTTCTGCTACAAAAATCAGATTGTGTTCAATTGGGGTTTATGTGATTTTCCTTGTTTGTGTGGTTGAGCCCTAGAAAGGGACATTACATAGTTTGCATATGCCGTTACTTTCCTTTGATAAAACATTAGGAACTAACTTAATTTCGGTGAGGGGTCCTCTACATAGTTTCCATAGTCTCGCAATGTGAGACTGAAAACATGGAAGTGAAATCATCTTGTTTCTTCACTATGGCCTCTATGACATCTATGTCCAACTGCTCTATAATAGCTTAGAACTCGCAAATACCAGTATTATTACACTCTTGGTGTTCCCCTATAGACCTAACCTAGACTGGACAAATCCAGCTCTAACATGCATGTTCCACAACCTGTAATCATTCTTGTAGGCACTTGCTAAGTTGCTAAGCCCTATAATAGTTGTTCATATACAGGGACACATTTTATTATGGGTCGTCAAATCAGTTGCAATCTTTGATAATCCACTATCTCTCTCCAAAGTTGAAGTTTTCCTTAGGCGGGCTAGCTTCTTCTAGATGCTCCCAAATTCTCCTGCTTCAGATTCAAATTTGCCACATCATCAGCTCCATTAGTATGCTCCTGATGTACTGCATCCCCTGCGTGTGCCGAGAATAATTTTTCCTTCTAACAACTCCCTGACTTGTATTTTATCTTGTCAGCATCTGCGCTAGACATCTTTTGTCATCTGTGTCTTGTGTTCCAACTACCCTGGTGCATGCTAGAGAATAATCTTTTCTTTTGATAAACCTTTGCCACTCCCTAGTATCTCTTATCTTGCGCTCTCATACTATCGCGAGTTGGCACCTCCAGGTATGTTTTAAAAACTGTCTCTGGGGCTTTTTGGGCCTTCTCCATAGGTTCTTTTCTTGACAGTACTATCTCCCTCTAAGTAGGGGTATCCTTATTCATCTATTGCGCAATCCTTCTTAGGGCCTTCAATGCCCTAGGATGCATTGACAACTGTTGCGCATAACTTCCTCATCGATGTTTTGCGTGCCTCTACTCATTATAAGCTAACTCACATACTGGTTGGTTGGTTTTTCCTCACTATGATGCGTATTCTCTTCCAATGCTTTCCTTTCATCTCCATATTTTCTTTGTTTTTGGTCTATATAACGCCTTCCGTGCATGTCTTGCAACGATATGAGGTACGTGGCACACTCCAGGGGACTGCTCTCCTCGGTGTTCATAGCTACATGCACAACGAACTTGCGTACTTGAAAACATAGAATCAAAGTTTGATTCCTCTGTACAAAAACCCTTCGGGCTTATGGCCCATGATCCAATTTTTTAGCGCAATCAACCCTTCGAGATATCGATTTTCAAATTAACCTCTAACATAGGCTAAAAAAGAAATCTGCATTTTGGGCCTTCCTCTTACTAATGGCAATGTTCCCAATTTATTCTTGCACGCACCCACACTTTGGTGCCAATATTTTAGCAGGATTGTCTGGACCATAAATGCTCTTGCATCACTTGAGACCAACATGTTAGGGTTTGGCTTTCTTTGCCATCAAGTGTAAAGCCTCCACAAATGTTTCATAGGAGGGCGTAAACTATTCTAAACAAGCAACCTAAGTAGGTTACTTATTATCCATCCTTTTGTCTCTATGGCAGTGAGTTGTTCTCAAAGATCTTTTATCCAAAGATGTTCTCACAGGGATTCCTGCACCCTCATGCAGTCTTTGCTGAAAATAGTAATTCTTCAGGTATAGGACCCAACTTTTATTCAAAGTCAGATACTTGTTTTGAAGACTAGTCTCAAAGAACACTTGCCATAGCGGTATTTCTATATGTCAGGAATTAAATCATCTGAAACAAACAATTTCAGCAGTGGAAGAGCCTCCTTATGATGCTTGTCATAGTCCGCCAAAATTCGTAGTAGGTCTTGATTCCCTGTTCGAGAAAAATTTCATCACAATCACGATATTCCGCAATTGTTATAATCTTATGACTCTAGACATTAAATTTTGAACAACTTTTGTGCTTGTCGACAAAACTAAATTGTGTAACGTTGGGCATGATTCACATGGGCATTGAATTTTGACAGAATCAAATAAATGCAGAAAGAAATGCAAAGTTTTCTATAACGTACTCGCCACATATAATTTAAATATTTATAAAGTGTCTACTCACAGAAATGCCGTGAAAACATGTAAAAAATTGCCTCTTTAGTCTGTAGAATAATATTGAAATCCTGTTTTCTATGTGTTATGTCCTCCTAATCTGCCAATAGTATTTGATCTTCTTTTCCTACTAGTCGTGTCCTAGCGACATGTCAATTCTGGTCTGCAAAATCACCTACCGTTTCCTGTTCTGCCATGTCACATTTTGAAAAACTTCACAAAAACGTCTTGTATCTTCTGGTAAAAATTGAAATTTTTGTCTCACATTCTGAATTCTTGCCTTTGTCTCGTCCTGCAATTCACATCAGTTACCCTAGTGGAAATAACAAAACGTCACAAAAATGACCAACAACTGCAATCGTGTTTTGCTGGTTTGGTATTTCACAGATTCGTGTGTGCACTCAGCAAAAGTGCAAAGTGGACTCCTAGTGCCAAAAATTGTATCTGAATCAAAATGTTACAAAATTGCTTTACAAAACTCTGTGATCTTCAGCCCTCTGTCATGACATCCTCTTGGAACATCTTTGCCAAACATGAATCGTGCTCTAGCACTGCTCAACACACTTGTAAAGTTCGTTTTTGTCTTGACGTTTGGTCTTCATGGGAATGATTCCTCACTGCTCTCTTCAGATTATGGTTTACATGGGTACTTCATTTTTTTCTTCAAATCGTAGCTGCAACTTGCATGATCTTTCCAGATTCGTGATCATTCCTGGCTGACATGCCCTAGCGCATCTTTGGTTCGTCTCTGCCTCTTTGCTGTTCATATACCCTTTCCTAGGGCTTCCAAAAGCTGTTCTGAACCTCTCTCTCTATCCGCAGTTTGTACCCTTTTTACCAGGGCTTCCTCGAACTTTGGTCCATTTGTACCCGTCTAGGGCTTCCTTGACCAAACACCAGCTTTGATACCAAATGTTAGTATCAGAGAAAATGAAGAGAAATGGAAGGCATATGACACACTGACATGTTCATCTTGTGTGTCCGACTTGGGCTTCCATAATGTCTGAAGTTTGAACATCTTCATGGGTGCTAGTTGGAATACAGTTGATACCACAAGTTCGATTTCATACTGAATTCTGATTTGGAGCTTAAATTTTTCTAGGGCATTCCGCAAACCATGGCTTAAGTAAGATATCAATTTGGCAACAGATGAGAGAATTATTACATGTCTCAAGAATGGTAGGGCATATTCAACGACAGTTTCGTGTTTGATATCTTCATCAAATTAAACATAAAGCATTTTGAGTCAATCAGGCATTTAGGTATTTCGATTAATGACTACATTGGAAAAGTGATGGTCATTAAAGGGTAATATTGTAATGAGGGGAATGTTTACAATTAATTAGAACTTGATAACTAAATTGACAATGTTTCATCTATAAGGTTTGCTGCATTAGCTATATATATAGCCCTATACAATATATCAATTGAGTGTACATCTTCATGCATAGTGTTTTGGGGATAGCTTAATGTTATTACATTCCCCCTAAAAGAACATCTCCATGTGATATGGAAGATTAGGGATAAGCTTATATGGCCGCTTAGATATTTGTAATGAATTGTTTTGTACTGCTTGTGATCAAGCATGGAGGAAATCTGAGCATGAAAACAAAATAGGCATAATCCCTTGATCAAAACATTGCACTAGTATTTAGGTTCCAAGTGACTAGGACTGAAACTTGATACATTTGTCTAGACAAAATCTTGAACATCTAGTCAAATGCTCAAGTGGAATGATTAGGAGTTGATGGTGTTGAGGATGTCAACATTGCTCATGTGAGGCATCTACTTCTACAAGACATGGCATTTGAAGGTCCAATTTCATCTATGGACAAATTACTCTCCAAAACACCAATGGTGTGGCTGATGTGCTTGTAACTAGAACCTCTTCTTGACTAAGGTTGAACTCACAGTCATGCGGCATAAGCAAGGTACAAGATGAGATGTGTTTTGGTCTGAAACTCCGAGTTTTGCGCTATTGACATATTATTTGATCATCGTGCTCAGCATGTAGATCAAAAAAATGTTTAATGACTATTTAAGCTAATGAGGTTGCATTGAGCAAATTAGGTGATTTGGATACAGGCCTTTTTTGAGGTATCATATTGGGAGCATGTTATAGGCTTATGTATTCTATGGTTCGAAGGTGGAAATTAAAACTTGCATTGATGCAGCACATGTGGAGATCACAAATGGTTATGGTAAGGCTACAAGTTTCAAGGACTTAACAAGAATGCTAAAGATTTTGGGATTTCAAGGAGGATAAGTGCTATGAATGGACCTCAAAATGAGTGCTTTGGCTAGACAATGGAGAAATTAGGCATAAAATGAATGATCCTCTCATTCAACTTAGATTGGACACATTACGCACTTATTTTCTTTCCATACCCATTGGCCTGTCTAGGAAACCACAAACTATTCTAACAGACATATTGAATATGCAGAATTTTAGCTGAATGGAGACAATAGTTTATAGAGAAGCCTAGATAAATGAGATCTATACTTTAAATTACCAAACTCTCATGACACCACTAGACAAAGCCAGCCAGTTAGTTATGTGGTTAAATTTTGCTGAGTGCTTAGGGGCAAGATCCTCTGTGCTTGTATTAAATCAAGATGAGCCGATCGAGGATGAAAAGTTATGAAACTTCAGGAAATCTCCATTAAAATTATGCCCTAATGTGGAGTTTACAGTTAGGATCGTCCGATTCTCCTAAATTAACGAAGGAAAAATGCCATGGGATACCTTCCTAAAATGGCATAGAGGTTAGTTCATATTTGGACACTTTCTAGAAATACAGGGATGTGACTCCTTAATTTTTGCTTGGGAGGTCTCACTACCGTTGAGGATCATTACCAAAGAAGCTAACAACATGTTGCGAATCTACTCTATATACTTGGAGGAGGCCCTAGAGCATATCCCGCCCGGAGCTGCGACAAATCTGAAATGAGTAAGCTCTCAAAACATCCCCTTTGAAGTGAGGTACAAACCGCGCTTACTAAAGAGAATTGACAATTTAAATTTGAGGCACATAATCTACACATGGCCTAGAAGAAATCTAACAAGGGAAATTCCATTTCTCGTCCAGACCTCCCCCTATTGTGAACAAGTGAGGTAATGTCCCCTTTTTTGAATGAGTTGCAAATGAAAATTTCTTGCCATTTTTCTTCCATGGCCAAGAATAAATTGAACAAGGGAAGTCCTTGGGTTTCATTTCTGATTTCTCTCATTGCTATTAATGTTTTCTTTCATTGCTATTTTCGTCCCTAAGGCAGGTCTGCTGGGTTGGAGAGCTCACCAAAAAATGAAATATAGCAAGCTTCCTAAGATCTCATTTGGGCCATCAATTTTGGAGGATCGCATATGCTCATTTGCATCATCTTTTGACATATATATTTTTTTACTTGGTTCTAGGGCTGATTACTCTAATCCAATTCCACTAAGGGCGAAAATTCATTTGTGTGGCTTCCAAGGAAGGACGAAACCCTTCCTTGTGGCATATTGGAGAACGAAAACTCTTCCAAATTGTTGGTGGGAAGTGCAATTATTGAAGACCATCTTGTGGTTTGCAACTAGGGCATCAAGGAGGAGTCATTTCAGCGAGGGTTTTTCAAGGTTTGGAGCTCCTCTCACTAGGGGACACAACTAGGGTTAGAGAATGCATTGGTGCCTTCTAGGGCATGACATTGGACTCATTACTGGGAATTTCATATTGCATATTTATCATATTTTATAAGCACTTGTATCTTCCATATTTTGCCATTTTTAGGGTTTGGAACCCATTCAGTTCCAGCCATTTAAGGGCTGTACTCTGCTGTTAATATTTTTCGAGCTGTGTATTTGAGGCTGAGTTTCCATGGTTGAAAATTTCCCTAATTTATTCATTAAAGTGCCTCTATGATGGTTTCTTTGATGATATTGTTAAAACTGGTTGATGGATTTTGACTCTTTGCAAGTTTCTGTCTTCAGAATTTGCACTTAAAATGTTCCTAAAAATACAGATTTGCTGTTCATCTTGCTGTTCCTAATTTCAGTTGGCTGGTATAAAAATTTTAGTTTACTTCACTTGGGGTTTGTGTGAATTCCTTGTTTGGTGTAGTTCACTTCCCTAGAAAGGGACATTAGTACATTAATTGTATCAAAGCTTCGGTCTTCCCATACCCTAAGGGTTTCATGCAAGAAGGCAACAAGGGTTTCATTACTATCAGAAGGAGAGAATAAAAATCAGACCATTGCCAAGAGAGGAGGTGCATTTTCAGTATGATTCTTAGGATCCTCAAGAAGCCAAAATCTACTTGCTCATTGAAGGGCAAGTGAGATTGGCAGATACTATGGATTTACTAGCTCTAACCCTTCAGAGATTTCATGAACTTAGGGTTCATAATTGAGAATGCAACTCATCTGGAGCAAATACTTCATGGCAGCCCTTTGGATCATCTCACGGATCAGCCACTAGGCCTACTTTCTTTCCAAGGGAAGAAACCCTTCCGGAGGCGGGAACAAGGCCTTCTATGGGGCAAAGTATTGCAACAAGCTATGAAGAATACATGACACTTCAGAAGGAGATATGAGAGGCAGTTTCACTTTCCGAAAGGAACATTGATGTAAGCAAAGGGGGGTCTAAGCTGAGAGCCAAGACAAAATGCATCCACCAAAAGAGGTACAAAATGTGTTGGGTAAGATGTCTTTCTCTACTTTTGATGGTTCGAATGAGGGGACAACTAGGGCATGGATGTAATGTCCCCTTTTCCGAGGCATTACTAATATATTGGTTCATCTATTTCATTTGTATTATAACCCCTTGGCATGCCTAGACGCTACAAGTGGGAGTCTTATTTAGTCTTTAAACGTGCACATATGTTAGTTACTCTTTATTATTTAATTAGAAAATAACAAAGTGCACATTAAGTGACTCTTTTAATATTTTAATTAAGTTTTATTTGTTTTCCCTCCAAAAGAGAAAAGGTTGGCCATTTGAATGTTGCACCCCTTATGTTATAAAAGGAGGTTGCATGGCCATTTTTGGGATGTTGATTTGATCATTTATGTCTCTCCATGCTTGGAGAAATGCGATGTATGCCCTAAGGGATGTATTGCCCTAGCTCTCATTGTGCTCTCTCTCTCATTCGACTTGGAATTGAAACAAATCTGATTTTGATAAGGATCCATTTGTGTGTGTTGCATCTAGTGTGTGGCGAATTGCTTGGAAAAAAAATTCCTTGCCCTAGCGAATTTATCTATGGTGCAAATCTGATTATTATTGCATGATTTGGAGCATATTTGTTTGTTTTCAGATTTGTTATGTTTTGCAATTAATTTCATAATTTGTAGAGATGATTTGATGCCCTAAATGTGTTGGGCAACCTAATTTTTAGGGAAAAATTAGGGTTTCGTGTTTGTTGTGTGAAAACTAATTTTGGAATATTATTCTTCATATTTTTGTGGCCCAAAATCCAAATTTTGAAGGTTTTTGCTTGATTGGTTAAGTGGGAAATAATTTTAGAAGTTGCAGCAGTCTGGGGTTGGATTATTAATTGTATGTGATCACATTTTGATGCTTAAAATTCGTGGTTTCAGTTCAGATCTGTTCTTGGCATTTTTGGAAAAGCATCAAAACAAGCTTTTGGAGGGTGAAAACAGTTGAGGGAAGTGTTGGTTATTAATATATTAATTTTTGCTAACCCTAGCGCCCAGATCTGGAAGTTTAGATGCTATTTTGAAGGGGTTTAAGTGCTCAGAAAAATCTGATCTTTAGTTCTTTGGAAAACTCTAAAATTCTAGTTTATTATGCACTTAGTTTCATTAAAAATATGAAGCAGTTATTGTGTTATGAATTTTTGAAGTTTTCAGTTGTTGGCAATTGTTTCAAATTAATTCACTGCTGTGATAAAAATCAGAATTGAGAAGAATAAAAATCTGATTGTCTCCACCAGTCTAGCTCACCACCTTGACCACTTCCAACCCCATTTGGGTTGTAATTGGTTGGCATTGGACTATTTTAGGTTGATTCAAAAGGATCTAATCCTTCTTGGTTCGATTTGGGTTGAAGTTGTTGTAATTTTCTAATTGTCCAAAAAGGGGACAGTACAAGTCCATGGTTTCAAGCATGTACAAAGCACTAGTTCTCTGCCACACTGATACTTCTCAAGATATTAGACCCAGGAGGCCATGGAGAAGTTGAAAATTAGGTTGAGTGGTAGCTCAAAAATAGAGGGGATTACTTGAAGGAAATACATGAGATCCATTCAAGATGAAAAAACCCAAGCTAGAAGAAGAAGCTATTCTATTTGATAGAAAAATAGAAAAAGATATATTGCACAGGAAGAAGAACAAGAACAGTAAGAGAGCCACGCAGGCTGAAAATTGGCAGAAGAGGCCAAAATTAAGGATGTCAGAAAGAAGAATGACTGAGTGGGAAAAAGATTGAGGGTTTGAAAAACCAAAAGTGGTTTGGAACAGAGCCTTTGCCATCGAAGGCTCTTCAAAGGCAATTAAGAAGATAAATTTGGAAACACTAGAATTCTGCCCTAAAAACAACATTTGGACATTCCAAGGTAACTTGTGAGTGGAGGAAGCCCAAACAAAGCTGCAGGATAAGCACAAGACAACAAACCCTTTGAAGAAACTACAATTTTCACAAGGAGCTGCCCAAAACCAAAATGAGGAGTCTAGATGCCAATGAGCACAAAAAATAAAAGGTGGTTCTTCACATGCAAGGATTCAACATCTCTTGGACAACAGTTGTTTCTAAGAAATCACTTCGTTGAAGATTTTCAGATTTAACACATTGAGAGATCCTCTAATGTTGAACTCCCCAAAAAAGATAGGTTCTGGAAGAGGACTTGGGAAAAGTTATGACACTCTTACATTTAAAAGGTGCACCTAGGAAGTATTTTACAGGTAACACACAAATAAGAGGTTTGGTTGATACATTGATGTGGAGCCACTATGTAAGACACAATCTTTCTTTAAAGTTTTATAGCCCAATATCTCAAGTAAGGCTGAACATTTCATGACAAATGTCAAATGAACACATGGCTTATTCCTGAAACAACCGACAAAGAATTACTTCACCAATCTCATTGAGCCACATGACTGAACTATTTCCATGATCATTCACCATTAGTGAATCTGCGATAGGTGGTAGAAAATTACAAAGCATTCACAAATGAATTCCAATCACAAAGGACCAAATGTCGAGTGAGCTGAAAATGATAAAGGTATGAGGACAAGAGGTTAGGACTGCTTTGAGTGACACGGCGGCTTCCTTCAATATTCTGATGGGTTAAAGCATTGTGACTGAAAAGGAAAAATTTTGAATCTTTATGCCATTTTGGTGAAGGATCACTCAAACATCCACCACATACGACATCAAAACCATAGTTACCATGTTCTTACGAACTTAGTGAAATTTCGGTTCGAATTGTAATTTTTGGTCTTACCCTGAACTTACCGAACAAGTTTGGTTGAACATTGTTTTTCTTCTTTCAAAAATTAAAAAATTAAAAAGTTTGAAATAAAAGAGGTAGGCAACTACTTTTTCAACACGAAACATCCTAAAATAAAACATGAAACACTAATGTGCACCTTGGAACTACCATTCAAATGGAAACAACTCCAATAGTTATATATACCTATTTATTATTCTAGAATATATCATTGGTTTTTCTTTTCAAATCATCATGATATATGTATAGTATTTATTATTGTATATATCATTGTATTCATTTGGGCATGAACTTTTCTAAAATTCTGAACTTAAGGAACCTAATTGAGCAAAATTCTGAACTTCCGAACTTTTTCCCCCTTTGCAAGACAATCCTAACTTTTTGACTGGTAACTATGATCAAAACCAGATACCATTTTAGAAAAGAAGAAGAGGATAACTTGAGTATAGGAGAAATGTATAGACAAAAGAAGGTTGCTACATCTAATAACAATAAATTCTCATGGATGAGTATGAGGACTAGTATTTGAAAATGAGATAATTGGAGAAGGCAACCACTGAGCTTAAAAAAGAGGTTGTTTACATTTCCATGAATCCGACACCTTTGAGAGACATACTAGCGCTTGCCATCGAAGATGCAACCTTGCTGCAACTTGAACAAAGAATTCCTGCACATATGACCTTGGAATGTTTTTGAATAGACACTAACCACCCAGTTTTCCAAGTATCTTCAAAATAGTGTGAGTTAGCAAATTGTGTCATTAAGGTACATCAGATTTTCTTTTTAGAGCAACAAAATACTATTTCATAGACCCAGTCGGGCAAGTAAATCAAAGGAATGTATTTACCTCCTTACACTAGATGTCTATGTTCTAGGCAGTTAATGGCGTTAGATGTTCCCCCAAATTGGTTTAGTAAGGTTGGACAAAATGCCAAGTACATATACAAAATTTCTATACTTTGGTGGGTTCTTCATCTGAAGTTGTCTCAAGGATTATGACAAGGTTTAAGTTCGGGGATATTGTTGGTGTAATGTCCCAATTTCAAATTAGTACCAATTGAAGGACTTCTTGCCATTTTTCTTCCCGATGAACTTTCATTTCCGTTTTCTTTCCAAAATGATTGATATTGAGTTTTTCTTTGGCATTTTCCTCCAAATAAGGTAGGTCAGCTGAACATTATAAGCTCAACCAATATCATGAACATTATAAGTTAAAGTAAGCATCCATTTAGAGGTTAACAATGTTGGAGAGTTTCCAATCATGGATGATTCAGCAAGCTTTAAGTAGGTTGGTCAAGGGGTAATTCCCCCTAGTTTTCTTTATATATTTTATATAAGAAAAGGAAGAGGTCCTGCATGCATTGAGCATAAGGTTTGCGCCAAAGGAAATTGCATGCAAGAGCATGGAATAACTATGCAAAGAAATCAACAGAGCTGTGTCCTAAGTTTGGCGCCAAATTTTGTAAATAGGGTGCATGTTATTCACAATTAATGCACAGGAGGTTCATGAATGAAATAAACAAAACAAAGAACATCTGGATTGGTGCCATGGAAGATAAGGTTGTATGCATTTTGGAGAATAAATAAAATAAATAAAACCGAGTGAAAGGCAGTCTTTATGTGGCGCCAACTTGGTAAAAATAGAACTTTCTAAAATTGCCGCAAGGGAAGATTTCAGGAATTAAATAAAAGTCAAGCTATAGTTGATTGTGGATGAAAAAGGTGATAGAAGTTCTTAAGAAAAGCATGTTGTTGTTCTAGTTCTTAGAGGTATTGTCACGAAAAGGATAGAATAAATAAATCAAGGGGAAATAAATAAAAATAGCATGCATCAATCCAAGTTGTTGGCCCAAGGCATATGAGGAATTAAAAAATAAAGGAAAGGGAGCTGCTATCCCATGCGCCAGCCAAGAGAGGATGGAATTTTTATGAATAAATGTCAATATTTTACTGTCCCCATGCGTTTGAGGATCAGGACCGAATTAAATAAATAAAAGATTTCTTCACAAAAATCTATTCTTGGCATGGAGTAGCCTATATTGGCTAATTTTTGATTGTAAAAAGGATATATTTGGATAGCTGATTTGCATATGCATCTTCAGTTTGTACTTGCACCTATGAATAAAATAACACATCGTTTTTGCCCTCTCATACTGTTGTTTTCAAATTATTCATTCTGTTTGATATGATATTGTGTTGCCTTAGTGTGGAATTCAATCCAATTGAAGACTTCTTGCCATTTTTCTTCCCATGGCCAAGAAGAAATTGAACAAGGGAAGTCCTTGGGTTTCATTTCTGTTTTCTTTCATTGCTATTAATGTTTTTTTTTGTATTTTCCTCCCTAAGGCAGGTCATTGGGTTGGAGAGCTCCCAACATGAAATTAGAAGACCCACAACCTAAAGCAAGCTCTTAAGAGGTCGGTCTAGGGGTAATTCACCCCTTAGACCTTTGGCGCCACCAAAGGGGTATAAGAGGAGTCACATAGGCTCATTTGCATCATCAATTTTGGCATATACACTTTTATACTTGGTTCTAGGGCTGATTGCTCTAATTCCATTCCACTAAGGGCGAAAATCCATTAGTGTGGCATCCAAGGAGGACGAAACCCTTCCTTGTGGCATATTGGAGAACGAAAACTCTCCAAGTTGGTGGTGTGAAGGCAATTATTGAAGACCATCTTGTTGGTTTGCAATTAGGGCATCAAGGAGGAGTCATTTCAAGGGTTTTTGCATTGTTTGGAGCCCCTCTCCTAGGGAGCGACTAGGGTTAGAGTGTTTTGGGTGCCTTCTAGAGCACAAACTTCATTATTATTTGATATTCAGATTTATCATAATTTATAAGGCTTGGTATCTTTCATATTTTGCCATTGATGGTGTTTGGAGACCTCATTTTTTCTCATTTCTCTCGGATGTACTTTTGTTGCCAATAAATAATTTTCAGCTGAGTATTTGGTTGAGTTTCATGGTGAAAAGTGCCCTAAAATATTCTTAAAGTGTTTATCTATGTTGTGGATGGTTTCTATGATGATATTTGGTTGAATTTTCACTCTTTGCAAGCTGCTGTCCTAAAAATCAGACTGTTGTTCAATATTGTTCCTAATTTCAGTTGGCTGGTATAAAAATCTGATTTTACTTCACTTGGGGTTTGTGTGAATTCCTTGTTTGTGTAGTTTCAGCCCTAGAAAGAGACATTACAGTGGTATCAGAGCTTCGGTCTTCCCATCCTGAGGGTTTCATGCAAGAAGGCAACAAGGGTTTCATTTGCTATTAGAGGAGAGAAAAGAAATCAGACCAGCCAAGAGAGGAGGCTAGTATGGCTCACCAAGATCCTCAAGAAGCCAAAATCGACAAGCTCATTGAAGGGCAAGTGAGATTGGCGGATACTATGGATTTGCTAGCCCTAACCCTTTAGAGATTTCATGAACCTAGGGTTCATAATGGAGAGGGCAGCTCATCCGGAGCAAATACTTCACGGCAGCCCCTTGGATCAGCTCACGGATCAGCCACTAGGCCTTCTTTCCTTCCAAGGGAAGAAACCCTTCCGGAGGCGGGAACAAGGCCCTCTATGGGGCAAAGTATTGCGGCAAGCTATGAGGAATACATGGCACTTCTGAGGGAGATACGGGAGGCAATTTCACTTGCCGAGTTCATTGGTGTAAGCAAAGGGAGGTCTAAGCCGGAGCCAAGACAAAATGCGCCACCAAAAGAGGTACAAAATGTGTTGGGTAAGATGTCTTTCTCTATTTTTGATGGTTCGAATAAGGGGACAACTAGGGCATGGATTCAAAAGTTGGATACATACTTGTCTTTGAGGCCTATGATGGAGGATGATGCCATAAAATTTGCAACCCTTCACCTAGAGGGGATTGCTCATGAGTGGTGGTTCCATGGATTGGTGACACAAGGGCATAATGAGATCCATTCATATGATGAGTTTTGTAGAAGACTCATTGGAAGATTTGATAGAATTGACCCGGAAGTTCACTTTCGGGAGCTTGCACAATTGAGACAACAAGGCACAGTAGAGGAATATGTGGCTGAGTTTCAGAGGCTTTCCATAATGATTACAAATGTCACAGAGAGGAGACTTGTTTTATTCATTGAGGGTTTGACCGAACCACTCAAGGGTTTGGTTAGAGCCTTTGATCCTTTGTCTCTTCAAGAGGCAATTAAGAAGTCTTTGGACCTTGAAGGTGCTGCCCCAAAAACATCAGTAGAATCAGAAACAATTTGGGACAACCCAAGGGACCCTTGGGACAGCCTAGAAACCCTCCCTTGGACCAGCCAAGGAAACCCTTTCAAAGGATGCCCATTGTTCACAAGGAGCTGCCCAAAACCAGCAATGGAGGTGAGTCAAGAAATGAGCTAAGAAAAAGGAATTTGTGCTTCTCTTGCAAGGATCCATGGTCTCCCGGTCATCATTGTTTAGGTAAGGGTAAAGTGCATTATATTGAAGTATTTTCAGATTGTGAAGATGATGAAAATAGTGTTGATGAGGCAAAGCAAGATAGTGTTTTGGAAAAGATCCTAAATTTGGATGGCACTCTTGCTACCTTGTCCATTTGCACCTAGATATCATCCATTCCGGGTGAAGGGTGACCTACAAGGACAAGGGGTCACGGTTTTGATTGATAGTGGAGCCACACATAATTTTATTGATGAAAGTTTGGTGAAAAGATTGAAGTTGAAGGCTGAAATTTCAAGGGATTCAATGTCACAGCCGATGGCTTTACACTTACATGCACAAGAAGAATACCTGCTCATGCTCTCTTTGGGAGGGCACAAGGTAATGGATGATTTTTATGTCATTAGCATTGGTGAAACTTGATATGGTGTTGGGTGTTCAATGGCTACATTCCTTGGGTGAATTTTAATCAAAATTAAATGAAGTATGGAGCTGAAATTTAAGGTGGAAGGAAAGAGGTTGTGCTACAAGGTATGAAGAGTTGAATTCCTCAAGTTGTGAGGCCATCATGGAAAGGACCTTCAGACCTTGTATGAAGAGGGCATCAAATTGTGCTATTTTGGGTGAGATGTTGTTCTTCTATTTCCATTCAACAATCTTTTCATGGATATACAGCCATACTTAACAAGCATGCATTAAAGTTTCAATGATTTACCTCATGGGCTGCATGTTCCAATAGAGGATTCCAACATGTTATTTCCTAGAACCAAACAAGGGTAATTTGTGAGAGATCACTTTGTGAAAGATCTCAAAGAGTTGCTAAAATGAGTTGAAAAGGCCTAGTGAAGCCCAAGATTCTTCCGTGGTGCTTGTGAAGAAGGAAATGGCACCCTTTTGTGGACTACCCTCTGAAGAAACAATCAAGGAATACATACTCCAATTCCACCACAAGAGCTGTTTCTGTTGGAATAGAAATTGATTGGTGTGAAAAAGAATTTTCCCATCTCTACTAGGTAAGTTGAGTGGTTTTCTTCTCCATTGTAGATTACACACCAATAGTCCATTTGAAGACGAAGGATGTTGTACAAGCCACTTTTAGATTTTCGGAAGAGGAAGGATGTGATTTACCTTTCCTTGCTACAAGGGCAAAAAATTGGGTCTACAAGGGCCAAGGGGTCAGATTTTGATTGATAGTGGAGCCACACATAATTTTATTGATGAAAGTTTGGTAAAAAGATTGAAGTTGAAGGCTGAAATCTTCAAGGGATTCAATGTCACGGTAGCAGATGGCTTTACACTCCCATGCACAAGAAGAATACCTCATCTCATGCTTTCATTGGGAGGGCACAAGGTAATGGATGATTTCTATGTCATTAGCATTGGTGAAATTGATATGGTGTTGGGTGTTCAATGGCTACATTCCTTGGGTGAATTTACTCAAAATTACCAAAGTATGGAGCTGAAATTTAAGGTAGAAGACAAAGAGGTTGTGCTACATGGTATGAAGGGTGGAATTCCTCAAGTTGTGACCGCCAAAAGCATGGAAAGGACCTTCAAAAGAGGGCAGGTTGCATGGGCTGCTCATTGCTTGGTAAGATCTAATTCTTCTATTTCCATTCAACAATCTTTTCATGATGATATTCAACCCATACTTAACAAGCATGCCAAAGTTTTCAATGATTTACCTCATGGGCTGCCACCGGATAGAGGATTCCAACATGTTATTGAGTTAGAACCGGGTACCAAACCGGTAATAACTACCCCTTACCGTCACCCAAGAATTTACAAGGAAGAAATTGAAAGAACCATCAAAGAGTTGTTGGAAATGGGGCTGATTAGGCCTAGTTCCAGCCCATTTGCTTCTTCCATGGTGCTTGTGAAGAAGAAGGATGGCACCCTAAGGATGTGTGTGGACTACCGAGTGTTGAATAAGAGGACAATCAAGAATAAGTACCCAATTCCAAGGATTGATGAGCTAATTGATGAGTTACATGGAGCGGTTTTCTTCTCCAAGATTGATTTGAGATCCGGGTACCACCAAATAAGGGTAAGAGATGAGGATGTGCACAAGACCACTTTTAGATGTCATTTTGGGCATTTTGAGTTTCTTGTCATGCCATTTGGGTTAACCAATGCCCCGGCCACTTTCCAATCATGCATGAATCACATTTTTGGTAAGCATTTGAGGAAATTTGTGCTAGTTTTCTTTGATGATATTTTGGTATATAGCAAAACATGGGAGGAGCATCTCCAACACTTGGATAAGGTGCTGGAAATTCTAGAACAACAGTCACTCTATGCAAAAAAATCAAAATGTGAGTTTGGGATGACTGAAATTTTGTACTTGGGGCATGTTATCAATGCACAAGGGGTTCATGTGGATCAACAAAAGATTCAAGCCATCATGGATTGGCCACCTCCAACCAACATCACACAATTAAGAGGATTTTTGGGTTTGTGTTGTTATTATAGGAGATTTGTGAAGGGGTTTTCCCAACTTGCTGCTCCATTGACTTCTCTAACACGAAAGGGAGCTTTCAGCTGGTCACAAACAGCCCAAATAACTTTTGAGAAGCTGAAAAAGGTGATGTGTTCTTGCCCGGTACTTGTTGTTCCAGATTTTTCTATGCCTTTTGTACTTGAATGTGATGCTTCCGGTGAAGGTATAGGGGTTGTTTTGATGCAAGACAAGCATCCCATTGCATATGAGAGCCGGAAATTGAAGGATCATGAGAAGTTCTCCATCTATGACAAAGAAATGTTGGCCATCATGCATGCATTGACCAAGTTTAGGCAATATTTGGTTTGTGGGAGGTTTGTGGTCAAAACCGATCATAATAGTTTGAGATTCTTTCTTCATCAAAAAGAGTTAAATGACCGGCAACAAAAGTGGGTAAGTAGACTCCAAGCATATGATTTTGATATTGAATATGTCAAAGGGAAACACAATGTGGTAGCGGATGCCTTGTCAAGGAAACCACCTCCTAACTCTTTTGAGGATGTGGAATTACATGATGAAAAGATGGAAGAGACCAAGATTTCAGATCAGCCAAGCTTGCAATTGCTTGAGGGCAAGCAATTTCGGGAAGGGAGGACTGTAATGTCCCCTTTTCGAATTAGTTCCAATTGAAGACTTCTTGCCATTTTTCTTCCCATGGCCAAGAAGAAATTGAACAAGGGAAGTCCTTGGGTTTCATTTTTGTTTTCTTTCATTGCTATTAATGTTTTCTTTTGTATTTTCCTCCCTAAGGCAGGTTGGCTGGGTTGGAGAGCTCCCAAAATGAAAATAGAAGATAAAGCAAGCTTCTTAAGAGGTCGGTCTTGGGGTAATTCACCCCTTAGACCTTTGGCGCCACCAAAGGGGTATAAGAGGAGTCGCATAGGCTCATTTTCATCATCAATTTTGGCATATACACTTTTCTACTTGGTTCTGTGGACCGATTTGGTATCAAACCGGCTAGTTCAGGTAAGAAACCGACTGGTTTGGTACCAAACCGGTCCAATTGGTCCGGTTCTGCTCTAAACCGGCCGAACTAGAAAAAACGCTATAATACGATGCTAGTTTTGCAAAAAAAAATGTTTAATTAAAAGTAACACTTTTTTAGTTGATCTAAACCCTAATTTATTGCCATTTTGCTATAAATACCTTTCTTACATGTTATATAGTATATACATGACCAATTTTTTTTGTATATTTTGTGTGTAATTGTTGGAATCATGGTTTCTAATCTTTCAAATATATTGTTTTCATTAAAAATGAAATTTTTTATGTGTTTTTTAGTAAACTGGTTCATAAAGTTTGAACCGGTCCGATTCCGGTCTGGTTCCGGTCCGGTCCAACCCTCGACCGATTCTGAGTCTGGTTCCGATTTGTAAAACATTGTTCTAGGGCTGATTGCTCTAATCCAATTCCACTAAGGGGTGAAAATTCATTAGTGTGACATCCAAGGAGGACAAAACCCTTCCTTATGGCATATTAGAGAATGAAAACTCTCTATGTTGGTGGTGTGAAGGCAATTATTGAAGACCATCTTGCTGGTTTGCAACTAGGGCATCAAGGAGGAGTCATTTCAAGGGTTTTTGCATTGTTTGGAGCCCCTCTCTTAGGGAGCGAATATGGTTAGAGTGCATTTGGGTGCTTTCTAGGGCACGAAACTTTATTATAAGTTCATATTCAGATTTATCATATTTTATAAGGCTGGTATCTTCCATATTTTGCCATTGTTGGGGTTTGGAGACCTCATTATTGGTCACTTTTATTGGCTATATTTCTGCTGTTGATAAATAAATTTGTAGTTGAGTATTTGGTGAGTTTCAAGGAGAAAAGTGCCCTAAAATATTCTTAAAGTGTTTATCTATGTTGTGGATGGTTTCTATGATGATATTTGGTTGAATTTTCACTCTTTGCAAGCTGCTGTCCTAAAAATCAGATTGCTGTTCACTGATGTTCCTAATTTCAGTTAGCTGTATAAAAATACGAGTTTACTTCACTTGGGGTTTGTGTGAATTCCTTGTTTGTTTAGTTCAGCCCTAGAAAGGGACATTACAAACATGTACCAACATAGAAGATCGAGGAGCTCGCAGGTACCTAAAAGTGTAGGCAAATAGAGACGAAACATCTCCAAAAAATACAAACCCCCCATTGCTCCCAGATGCTACTGGTAAAGTTGAATGCTTCTTGTTTACTGCAGGAGTCTGAGTGTGCCAGCAGTGTCGAAACACCTATCAGCTCCTTGTTTGTAGTTTGAGCATCTGACAAAGCACTTTTTGATCACTTGCAACCACTGAGAAACTTTTGTGGGTAACAGACAACCAAAATCGGCTAACAAATCTTTCTATTGTCTTGTCATTTCGAAATTGAGCAATCGTAAAATCTACTTGCTTAAATAAATTCAGATTAATGTACTTGGATGCTTTAATTATATATTCTGAATTTAATTTCAATTTTATAACATTTTATGCCATGGTGTGTAAAGTAAGTAAATCGTGAACTTTTTAATTGAAGAAATGTGATATTTGTAAAACAAAAGCAAATGAAGTACATATATGCACATGTTCTGATGATGAGGATGAAACACCAAGGATCGATGACCAAATCCCTTTCATGATCATTATGGAGAAGATAAATTCAAAAGATGTAGAGATTTAGTCAAAAATGCATTGGAACCTATAGCAGCTCCAAATGAAGAAGAGCATATAAGAGATGATGTTCATGCTGAGGAGTTTCCTGCACCTATGGATCATTTAGGAGGCAATCAGACTCCACAAGAAGTACATTTGACAAAAGCTACTCGCGAGGACGTTAGGACCAATCTGGGTTCAAGGTGGAGTTAACCTTCCCAAACGGGCTGCTAAAACAGTTTGAGGAATTGAAAGACGAGACTCGCAGATAGAGCATTCACATTAAAAAGCCAAGAGAAAATTTGCACCTTTTGCTAGGGGAATGAGTACATGTGATCCTCATTCCTACAATTAAGCTAAAGGAAGAGAAGACTAGGATTGGGAAAATGAAGGAAGAGCACAATCATTGACAAAACAAAACACCTAGGAGCTTGTACCTTACCTAGCTGGAAAGAACATTGTCAAGTGCAAATGGATCTGCAAGACAACACCTTTGATGGATTCGTGGAGGGCATTTTGGGAGACAATGGATTCTTATAGAAGGATAGACAATTGGTAGACTTATACACCTGTTACCAAGATAGAATCAGTTTGTACCATTCTTTCTCTATCTGCTAAATTTGGATGTGAATCCGCCTGTTATATCCTCCCTTCTTGAGCGCCAAGAGCTTGATAAGGGTGACTTCTATCCCTCAGTGACCGACCTCTTTAAGTTGTCTTTATGAGCTCTCCAGCCCAGCCGACCCGATCCTTATGTAGACTTTGGAAGTCTACATATAGGTTGAAGAAGGCTCCTAATAGCAATGAAAGCAAAACATAAATGAAACCCACATACTTTTCCCTCTGTATAAGAATTACTTAAATGTGCCACGGGAAGAAAATGTGTGTTAAGAAGTCTTCATGTCGGATACTCATTGTGAAAATCTAGGTGGTCATTACAAATTCCTTTATCAGTAACTTGTGTGAGAGTCACTCTCCCTTCCCTATACAATGATACTCATCATAATCTTGAAGACTTTTACAGTTTTAACCCTCAAATTTGCGAGTAGGCTGCTCTAATTATTGAGTATGTCACTTGAAGGTCTTTGCACCCAGATCCCAGATGTTTTTTTTTTTTCTTAACTCTCGAATCTGCATCTGCACCCACTAAAGACCCCCCACAGGCCTGATCACTGTCAAATCCTAGTTCTATGTTGTACCATTCATGAGTCTTTGCATGGAACATAACAACTGAGGCTGTGTGCAAAAGTGGATGACGGACCTTGAATCAGATGAACCTGTGCGGTGCAGTCAAAGGCACTTGACTTTTACCAGACCATGGTGATGCTCAGTTTTCGAATAATGGAGCAGTAAATTACTAAGACAGCTTCACGGGTCACAAAAGGGACTTTATAGAAGACACTTGCATTTTATTTTACCACACTTGTGAAATCTTGGGAGAAAGTTTTATTATTATAAAAATTCGCTTACATTGATGAAGAAATTTCAATGTGGAATCCTCTCACGAGGAGAACTGGATTTTGAAGGCATGTCCTTGGTAGCAGCCAAAGTAAAGTTATAAAAGATGCGTTGAAAGGTAAGCATATTGAAGGAACTTTTACTCAAAGCTACGATGTTGTGCCCTAGACAGTCCCTTGGAAGCTGAAGCACCTACTTTTGCATCGTGGTGGTCCAAAAACCTCGAGCTGCGTTCAAAATGATTTGACAATGCAGCAGGCTCATATATGTTGCATGAGGATCACAGGGATCTGGAATGTCTGATACCTACATGTTGGGATTGAACAGCTACGCATTTGTGCTTTAGCCCAGTGATCATTGGCGAGATTGAGAAAACTTTCAGTTCAGTTAGGGACAGGTAAATCCTGGCTTCAGAGGTGTGGCAGGTTGAAAACTGAGCTCCTGCATGATGTCTACATTTCAACTGCTCCTGATTTGCTGGCCCAAGCGAGGAGGATTCATCTAGTGGAGAGACGATGGTGTTGAAGAACAACAGCTTTGAATGAAGAACTAGAAAAATCGATTGACTAACCATTTCTTGGGCTGACACCACCCTTAGGGGATTGCAGACCTATGCTTCGGGCATACAATTTTTGGGCAGATCTTGTCTGATTCCGGTTTGCACTTTGTATCATTTGGTCTTTCCATCAGCACTTAAAAAGACCTCTATTTTCTGTTGAAGGGCAGAACACTAGATGGTAAAAGTATGCGGGTACACTTTCCTGTGTTACTGGATGGTGAAAAGTAAATAGCTAATTTTTTTTCCAAAAATAGCTAGCTACTACAGTTTAGCTGGAACTTTCTTGGTGCAACTTAAGGACTATCTGATCTTTTCACACAAGTGGTATGAATAAAGATGGCGAATTCCTTTGAGTTCCAACTTTGCAAGGTGATCTGCTAGATACTCTTGGCCAAGTAGATTTTTGCCATTAACAACAAATGAAATTGATCAGATTTTAGATTCTTGTCTGCCCAAAGGATGTTGCATAGAAAAATCAATTGTGTTAGCAAATTGTGGATCTCATTTGAAACGGGAAAACATCAGTGGATCTAAAACGTTTGCCAGAAGTTGGGTATTTTCCACCAAGTTTCCGGGACGGGGACGGCAGGGGACGGGGGGACGCGTTTCCGGGACAGATTTTTTTTAGGCCTTTTTTTAGGGGACGGCAGGGGACGACTATTAAAAAATAAGGGAAAATTTAAAAAATATAGGAAATTTCAAATATTCATATGATAACATTGCTAAAGCATTCATCACACACATTATAGAACCTTAATACATAAAATTAGAGTTGAATTGAGATTTCACATAAGATTTAACCTTAAAAATATAGGAAATTTCAAATATTATGAATAATGATAAGTATATACACACATTGATAAACTTAATAAAGCATTCATCACACACATCATAAAACTTTAATACATAAAACTGGAGCTGAATTGAGATTTCACATAAGATTCAAGTTTCAATTACAATGAAATGCCCAAGGGCAACAAAATGTCTGAAACATAGAAAATCAAAATGAAAATATATAGCTACCCCTAATCAAACTCCGCTAAAGTGGCATCAAAATCAGACTCTGAGTCTGAGTCACTGGAACTATGAGGGGCTGCCTCATCCAATGGAACCCCAACCAATCCCACCTGTGCCTCCTCATCAATCTGTGAAGCATCTTCGGGATCAACATCCCAACGTGTGGCTGGAGTCTGACGATACTCAGGAGTCTGTCGATCCTGAAGTCTCAAGGCACTATGCACGGCTACTAACTTCTCTGCTCGTCGAGAGGTAAGGTGGTTCCTCTTAACTGTGTGGATGAGGCCATATGTGGACCAATTCCTCTCTGCAGCAGAGGAACTAGCAACCTGTGAAAGGAGGCGAGTGGCAAGAATCCTCAAGTCTGGTGCATCCTTGCCATGCCATGTCCACCATCCAATAGGGTCTACTTGAGCTAATGTAGCTCTATCTGTCCTCGCCTCTGGCTTGCTAAATGTTGGTCCACGGAGATTGACAAAGGATAGCCATTGGGTCCGCAATAAAGTGGACTCCTCATCAGTGTACATCTTTCGAAAGGCCTTCATGAGCCCTTCTTTCACCTCTTCATCATCAGATGGAGGCACTCTCCCAGGTCGTGTTGCATACCATTTGGGATTTAGAGCATAGGCTGCCATATGAAGCGGGGTGTTCATTGTGTTCCACCGCCGTGTCACAATGGGCCTAATATGCTCCTCATAAAATCCCAAAGTAGGATCCCTGCTATGAATGGCTTGCTTCATCTGTCCAAGCATGCTGTCAAATGTCTCATAAATCTCTCCAAGACTAGGAGAGTCTGTATCAACATATCTTATGACCCCCACTACAGGTGAGATGAAGGAGCAAACATATCTGCAAACAATTTACAAAAAAATTAGAAAACATTAAGATTCAAGAATGAAAAACTAAACTAATTTACAAGTTATAAACATGGATAAAAATATTTAAAAATTAAAAACTAAACTTACATATATAAAATCAATAACTTACCTCACTGTGGCCCACCAATCATCGTCGATGATCTTTTGTTTCACACCTTTTCCTTCAGAAGTGTTTGCCTCTGGCCATCTACCCCACTCCTGATTAACCATCATTAATTGCAAAGCCTCCTGCACCTCAAGCATCCTCTCTAACAAAATGAAATAGCTGGCATATCTAGTGTCCACGGGCTTGAGGAATTCCTTCCTCGAAAAAGACCTGAATAGAGCAAGTGAGGTGTGATGGTTGCAAATGAACATCTGTATGTGTCTAGCCTCTGCCACCACTGCCTTCACCCAATCTATCTTTCCAATGTCTTTCAATGCATTGTTCAACGCATGAACACAACATGGAGTCCAGAAAATGTGCTTGTAAGCACCCTCAACCATCATGCCAGCTAACTTACATACGCGGGCTGAATCAGTCACCACTTGTACAACATTAGAGGGCCCAATCTCCTCTATGGCATCCTTCAAAATTTGAAATTGGAAGGTTGCATCCTTCCTCTTCCCTTGTACAATCAATAGCTCTAAGAAAATAAGGGCCAACAGGACATGTGACAATGATATTGATGAGTGGCCGATGTTTAATATCGGTCCACCCATCCATGATGATAGAGCAACCCACCCGTATCCAAGTTTGCCTCATCTCCTCCATCACCACACTCACCTTAGAATATTCTTTATCAAGGAGGCTGGTTCGTAGTTTGTGTTCTCCAGGAGGGACATATGAGGAACCAACAACAATTACATCTTTGAACATTTGTTTGAAGAAAGGGGAACGTGACACATGAAATGGTATAGCATTGGCAAAGAAGAATTTGGCAATAGAAGAGTCAGCTACTTCCCTTGATTGCACATTAAACATACCCGTAACAGTAGAAGTCTTTCTCTTTCCCTTGGCATAATCCTCTCCCCTTTGACTTTCAACATCCACACATTGGGTAGGCACTTGTGTAGTCTCTCCAATGGCATCCCTTTTTTCATTGTCTCACCCTCCAGGTGCAACCTAGTAACCTTGGTCTTCTCCGCTAATGATATTCTTTCACAACCTTTTACCCCTTGTCCAGTTATGCCCAAAAGATGTGAATAAACCCGCGTGTAGCTGCCCCTAAATTCTTTGTTGCAAATATGGCATAACCACACTCTACTCCCCCCTAAATTTTATTTTTTCTTTGTCAATGGCTGTTACAAATTGTGAAAGAGGCTTTTTAGGATTGAATGGCCCCTTTGCATAGATTTTGAGGAGTTGAGAAGGGCAATCAAACGGATTATTTGAACCCACAATTGCTGCAACACTCTCACTCCCTGAAGAAACCCTATTTCTGGTTCTACCTCTATGTTGCATTGCCATTTGAATCTCTTCACCCTCACTACCCTCACTGCTGCTCATTGTTTTGTATTGGAAATGCAACAAACCCTGCAACTGCAAGTGAAAACAAAAAACAAAAAAAAAAAAAAAAAAACTTCCCTAAGTTTGTGAAGCTTGAAACTATGATAAAAAAAAAAATGAAACAATGAAGAAATAGTTTGTGCAAATTTGTAAAATGAACAAAGGATGATAAACATACCTCTAATGGAGTAGAATATTGCTCTCTTGCCTTCTTCTCACTGCTGCTCTCTATTCTTCTCTATGCTCTTTTCTTTCTTTGTCTTCTCCTTCACAAAATGAGAAATGAGTCAAATGAGCTTCTTTTTTTTTTTGTTTTGATGTTTGTTTTAGGTTTAGGGCACTTAGAAATGCAAGTGGGGGTCCTTGTGGGCCCCCACATTGCTTTACTTTTAATTAAAAGTGTGTTTTAAAAAAAATGTTTTTTAAGGCTTTATGCGCAGGGGACGGCTGGACGTCCCCGGTACGGTCGAGGGACTTCTAGAAGTCCCCTAAACGTACCGGGGACGTCCAGCCGTCCCCTGCCGTCCCCTGTTGCTTTTTTGACGTCCCCAGGACGTTTCCGATTTTTCGAAGTGTTTGAGGACGGGAAGGGGATGTTTCCTACCCGTCCCTGAGGTTCCGAAACGTCCCCGGTACGGGGACGAGCTGAAAAACGTAGGGGACGCGTCCCCGTGGAACATATAGATTATAATCATGTGCATATGAAAATTTAAGCACGTTGAATAGTTTGAACTTTCATGAATACAAAGTATTTATAGTGTTTTATCTTTTATGGACAAAAAATGAGTATTATGCATTTTATATATATATTTATATTTTTTAAATAATATATTGTATGGATGTTTTCATGCCGTTTTGTACCCACGGGTTTTTTGGAAATTGGTGTTTCTGTGTTTCGAACCCATACCCGTTTCCTGACAACCTAGACTAAGAGGATAAATATATTTAGGACACCACTCATATGGGAACCTTGTTCTCACGAGGAGTATAGGGGTTGATTGGGTATTAGAAGTGGATCAAAGGTACTTTAGGATACATAATTCATTTGGGATCAATACCCATCTAGCAAAAGGCAACTTTGCTATATCTACCACCGAGGCAAAATATAGAGGAGCAATGTTTATGCTCATAGGAACTCTTTACGGAGCTTGAATAGTCCTACCAGATGTTCCATATATTGATAGTCATGGGGCCTTTGCTATTGCCAAGAATCTAGTAGAGTGACAATGAGCCTGACATATTGAGATCCACATTCACTTTCTCAAGAGTTATTTTCTGGATGGATTCATGTAGCTGAGATTTTTGTGGAGTGAGATACATGTTGTGGACATCTTCACAAAACCGTTGGTAGAGGCAAAGTTCATTCAGTTGCAGAACTTGCTTGGGATTTATGAAGTTATAATTAGGGGATATAGGGAGTTATTCCTTGTCCTTTTGGGGGAGTATTTGGTCAAATTGAATGCCACCTTCCTCTTCGCCCTCAAAATAGTGAGTTAGGGGGGATTTTAGAGTGAAATATGAATCCCTCTTTTCCGACTCTTTTTATAAGCCTTAAGTAATGGAGTACAATGCGATGTATGTCGGCCTTGAAGGAATCTCTAGGATATTATTATTATGGGTATCTATAAGAGGTTATGCCCATCCATTCGTAACATACAATTGTAATTATATTCTTATTGTTGAGCATCCGTGACCTTGGAATCCTCCGGAATCCTCTCTACAATTCTTCTATGTTTCATGTTATTCATTGCATGTTGTGAATATTCATTGGTTGCTAATAATGACATATTGCACTCCACATTAACACTAATCTTGGATGTAACTACCGCATGGCTTCCCATCAAAGAGTTCATGTAAATGATTTATGAATATATTAAAATAATTCCAAACAATGTGGGCCCCAAATTTGAAAATTTTGTGAATCACAACATTGTGAGTGGGAGGGTTGGAGCAGTTTCCCTCTCTTTGAGTTATTGAAATAGAAGGTTGAATGCTTTGTAGGCTTTGATAGTGACATGCAATGCTTTTGTGATGTGTACAACCTTGTGAGGGTGTGGTGCCACAAAGGAGTCTTCACAATGCCTTTAGACTGTGTGTTCCCTCACAAAAGTACCCTCCTAAAGCGAAACTGCGATGGGGGCCACTGATGAGGCCCATGATCCATGCCAGATGTGGGTGACTGTTAGCTGCATTTCTGAAAAGGGTTCTACCCTGCTGAGAAGGATAAGAAGTGGGTGGATCCACCAAAAAGTAGGTGGTCCAAAGTACAAATAAAACAAAAAATTACAAATTAATTTCTGAAACTTGTAAAAATTAACTTAGACTAAGAGGTTGGGTGATATCAATGAAGAGCACATGTTTGCAATAGACAAACTAAGGTGAAACTTGAAAAAATGTTCTAATAACCCTCTCAATGCAACTACTGAAATTTGAAATGGAGTGAGTAAACAACATAGAAACTTGAACACACATGGAAACAAATCTCGTCTTAGGGATATATTCCAGCGGGTGAGTACATGTGCCTCTGCTTCCATACTTAAGCGATGACAATGAGGCAATCAGGTCAGAACATGATTGAATTTGCTAGTTGTACATCATTGTGTTTCTACATGGCAATTTCTTGGCATGAGTATGTACGCCTCTGTTGACACTACAAATTATATTAATATGATTTAATTTTTTTGGGCCATTAGTATATTGTATCTTAATATAATTATATGTTAAATGTTTATTTCAAGAAATTCATTCATGATTTTTGTAATGTTTTTTTGTGTTTGAAATTTACAAATATATACAGATATATAGTTTTAGTATTCTAGTGTACCCTTATATCATGTTTTTTGAAAAATGGTGTTTGCACTACAATACAAGACCCCTATACCTACCCATCTCTTGGTAACTGTTGTACAAAGAGATTAACGATAAATATATAGTATTAATCTCTTTATATATTTTATTATTTAATCTCTTTATATATATATTATTAATACCCTTGTATCATGTTTTTTGAAAACTGGTGTTTGCATTATAGTACTAGACCTCTACACCTATACCCCTCTCTAGTAACTTTTGTAGAAAGAGATAGCATCAATAGTGTAAGGGTTGATGCGGTCTTGACAATGAGCCAGTGATATCCTTTCACCATGACTTCCATAATAAAGTTCTTTAGAGGCTCACAAGACCAAGAAAATTGATGGAAGAAATACTATTTTTATTTTTCGAATAGTCTCATACTTACACATGTAAAGGCTTAATGGATGAGAACCCCATTGATATGTTAAACAATAGAATATTATGCATGAATTTCAATGGCTTGACCTGTAGAGTATTGCACACCATATTTTCAAACGAAGAGTTCTTTTCGAATGGAATCTGCACAGAAACCAAGCTATCCTTCATAACTCCTCTTTGGTCAGAGAAAAACAAGCTTCCATATGGGCCATGATGTGGGTACGAGTTTAGTTTTGATAACATGTGAAGATTTAGGAAGAAGTAATATTAAGGGCAATATCAGCTCACCCCACATAATGGAAACAAAAGAAAAGAGACAAGAATGCAAAGAAGGTACCTATGTTTAAATAATCAATACTGTTATTGATAATCACACAATGATACAATATGTTCTTTTGGTAAGAACTCCACATGTGTATGCAATAGTGAGAAACTCTATTCAAATAAGAAATTCAGTTGGACTTATCCCTAAAAACTGAAATCACAAGGTGAGACTCTTTGAGATATCATGCTACATTAAAGCTGTCCATGTGGCAACACGTGAAGATTACCATGCTAAATATTACACATTGTACGTTGGCCTCCACAGTTGTCCCAGTACTAATACCTGACAACAAATGGGAAAGCAGATCTATAGATCTGATCACTCACATACCTCAAATCTACAATCACAATGACAAAATCTTGGTAATAGTGGACGGGATGATGAAAATTCCAGATTCATTACTTGTTCAATGAGTTGTAAAGCATTGATACAAACTAATAGCCAACACCAAAATTTTACCCGAAAAAATATTATGAATTCACACAAAACCTTTGGAAAGATATGTTTCAACATCCAAACACTCCATTAAACCTTCAATTTGTTTGGAAAGCACAAAGAGTTAAACTATGTTTAAGATTCTATATTGTAACTAGGGAAAAAAATATGGGAAGAAAAACTGCCCTTCATGGGATTTATACTTATTATGGTCTTTCTAGCTTTGTGATAATTACCAATGGGGTCAAGCAAGGATGCCTTTTATCTCCAACCCTCTTCAACATTAACATCGATGAGCCAAAGGATTTTCTTTGACAACATACACACGCAAATGATGGTTACATTTTACATGATAACCATACTCCTTTTTGTCGATAATGGTGTTCTCCTTTCTCACTCTACTTAGGGTTTACAAAGACAACTTGATGTCCTTGCTCATTTTTGCGAACTACGTCAACTTGTGGTCAACCTTAACAAAACTAAGGTCATGATATTCAACACCTCCAAACATTATATTTCCTAGTTCTAGTTCTTTTACAAACAAGAACCATTGGAGATCACGTCGGCCTACACTTGCTTGGGGGTCCAGTTTTCCAAACCCTAGCTCTCATATAAGCCTTTACAAGGGATATGCCTCCTTTTCTATCTTGGAGCATCAATGCTTTTAGTTCCGCTTCCAAGATGCACCTCTTCGATACAATCATAAAGCCTATAACTTTATATGGGTCTGAGGTTCAGGATCTACTAAAGGTTTTATTGATTGGGCTCATATTGAGAACGTCCAAACTCAAGATCCTACATATAATTTGTTGCAAAAGGATTGGTCCCATGGAGGGGCTTGGGCTCCTATTTTCGCTTGCCAGCAGAAGGTCCCATGCTTATTTTTAAAGCCAGCTACTAAATCAATAGAATCTAGGCCTAAAAAATAGGAGCTCCACTTTTTCGTGCAAGCCCCCTAAACTTATGAGGCTTCTGGAGAGGGGGGCATCTGGGAGTTTCCCATTACAGTTTAGGGCATGAGTCGAATCTAATATGCATTCCTCCATTATTTTTTGGTGATTTTAAAGAGAAATATGATTTTATTTGGGGTGCCTACAAATAACCCTAAATATCCAATGAGATCCTATAATACCTCAGCGGAGGTCATTGTTAGAAACTAATAAAAAAGCATGGGACCTTAAAACTGCTAATATGCTTCTAGGTCTTCTTAGCACCACTCACTGAGATATTTAATGAGCCCCCAGCTCCCAAGCTTCCATTTTATACTCACAACTTCTCTCAAGTGGTGATTGTGTCATTCGTCACTCAAACTATCTCCAGGGCCACTAGTCTCACGACTTGAGATTTTCTCGGCCAAATAAAGGTATGCTCACACTAGTTGCAGATTGAGACTAATCATCGTATTCCATGTGGGGGATGTATTTGTCATCTTTACCCCCTTTAGGAGGTGCAGACTTAGGCGCACTTCATTTTCAAATGCCCTATTATGAAATCCGGGGGAGATACAATTATCTTTACAAAGACTCGGGAAACTATGTCCACTTTCTTCCAGTACTCGGATCAAGGGTGCCTAGCCCATTTTCTTCAAGAGGTTGTCACCCTTCAACGCAAATAGATCCAAGGAGCCATCAATACCTCCAAAGACCCCACATTGATCACCCCATTCTTTCAACCTTCAATACAAGGAGGTTTGGAGCATTAAGGAGAACTTCATTTTCAGATGCCCTACTATATATGAGATTTTAGGGGAGATAACACTTATCTCTACATGAGTTCTACTTTTATGGTACTCTCAATCCACTTTTGCTCTCAACAATAAGGATCCACCCCTATAATGGATCCTGTTTCTTCGGTGCCATGGTTCTCACTTTGCATGTACCACCTCATAGGAGCCCCTAGAAGGAAAACACGCATTACGAGTTTCTTTGTTGCCCTTCGAGAGTTTTGTTGCTTCACAGCCTTGGATGCTAGGATAGATTCTAGGTGGCAGTGATTTGCTTCACTACCTAAGAATTACCCAACCTAACCCCCTCAACCCTAGACATTCCATGATGGAGTATTTTTTAGATTTTTTACATCTTGTATTGACATTTCATAGTTATATGGATCAAGCTATTTGTATTGTTACCCTAACCACATGGGTTAGAGGTTTTTCCATTGGTATTACCCCATGTTTGCTTTGAAGTGTTATTAGTCTACTTTTATTTTCTTGTGTTCATCCTGAAATCTGTGACTACCCTATCCGAAAAAAATTCGTACTTTTAAAATAATGGGTCGTTTTGTGTTTTTATTGCCAGAAAGTTCTTGTATTGCGTCAAGATATTCCCAAAGAGCCATATTAGCCATTTTCGCCAAATACCCAGATGCCCAAAATTGTTATATTCTGTCGTCGGGATTTGTCTGCGGGAAATTTGTATTTAATTATTTTGAGCCCCGTTTGAGGCAATTTGCGCTCCGGTTTAACTCTGTTGTGATCGTACATATCATTATTCCTATATACCAGTAGGGTTTTAACCAGGAATGAGTTCTGGACTTTATTTGTGACTTTTGGCAACGTTTTGTGTTTTTGTGTTTTCCCGTTTCGTTTTCTGTGAAATTTCTCTAGATCAATTCCTTTGCCGGTTTGGCCTGATTCTTGGCCTGGAGTAACTGGAGATCATATACGCACGTTATGCCAGAAGGAAGTCGCCATCGGAGGTCTGGTTCACTGGGAAAAGACGAAGTCGTGCACCAAAAAGCCTCTTCTAGGCTGGCCGCATTTTTGGAAAAAGAAGAATTGAAGTGGATCATGGGAAAATTAGAAGCAGCAGGCAGGTGGGAATTTTGTACCTGCCTAGCAGGGTACTTTTTCCCATGGAAGCAACGCCACTTAAGTGACAATGGGAAAATTAGAGGCAGCAGGCAGGCGGGAATTTCTTACCTGCCTTGCAGGGTAAAAATTCCCATTGTGGAATAAAAGAAATATCACTTAAGTGAATCATGGGATTTTATTGCCTGCCTTGCAGGGTAAATAATCCCATTATGAAAGTCAAGTGACTTAAGTGAATCATGGGATTTTCAGGGCTGCCTTGCAGGGTAAATAATCCCATTGTCATGTGTTTCTTAAAAATAGAATTCTTTATGTCAAAAAGTGCGCCCCCTTTGGAGAAGTAAAGGCAGCCTTTAAATTGATTGATTTAATTAATTATTCACCCAAAATAGGCGCCCAGGCTTGTGGAAAAGTCAACAAAGTTAAAGGACAAAAGGTGGTTGAAAATAGACTGTTCTAAAATTAAATAAATTAATTTATTTAATGGCAGCCCCTTTATGTCAAAAAGTGCGCCCCTTTTGGGAGAGAAATAATACTTTTTAAAGTATTAAATGATTAAATTAATTCCTATTTTCAGTGGCTAAGGTCAAAGCATACTGTGAGGCTTGAGTTAAGTGGAAGCAGAAGTCTAAAATTAAATAAATTTAATTTATTTAATGGCAGCCATAAGCATGCACAAAATAGGCGCCCCATTTGAAGAGTGAAGCTTATTAATTAATTAATTAATTGCCAGTAATAGCAAAGGCATTAATTAATTATAGAATCACAAGGGTTATATAAGCAGGGGCTGCCATAAGGATGAATTAATTAATTCACAGGTAAAGAAGTGCAGCCCAGAGGAAAAGTGCGCCCCATTTGAAGAGGATTTTTGCTCAAAAGAAGGTGAAATCAATGCTAAAAGCTTCCAATTTTGGCGCACAGGTTGAAGGAAGTTGATTTGTGTCTGGATAATTGTTTGCATAAGTGATACAGGTGCTCAGGTGAAGTTGGAAAAATTCATGCTCACTTTGCATGCAAATAAAACATCAATTTTTGGGGCAGCAGGCTTGAATTATGCAGATTTTTATAATTAAAATTCACTGTTCATGTTCCGGTTGCCATCTTTGTCTGAATTAATTGCAGGAATTCATTACAGGTGCTTTACAAAAGAAAAGGAGCTTTAATCAATGTCCAATACATTGAATATATCCTCCGAATCTGAAGAATTATCCAGATCTGCACCAGTTTTGAAGAATTCCGGCCGAATAAGAAGAAAAAGAATTGTTCAGACAAAGATAGACAAAGCCATGGCAAAGAGGGATGAAAAAGAAAGCACAACGGAGTCATGCATCACTTCCAAATTTGCAGACATAGGAGACACAGATCTAGGTCCGGAACCTCTTTCCGAATTGATTGATAGATCCAGAGCAGGAAAGACTTCACTCATGCGTGCAGTTAAAAGCAGTGGAATTATTCGAGCTGCAGCCTTTCCATACACAGCCCAGTTGCCAGAGTTCGTTATGGAGTGTGCTAGGTCTTACCATCCTTCATCCAGATCAGTGCGAGATGCTACGGGGAAAACAATAATTCGGTTGGACGCAGAGTTCATCAATTATTGTTTGAAGATTCCGGCTCGAAAGGTGGTGACTTCCATTAGCATTCAGGATGCCGGCAGCAGGTGGGAGAAGCATAGAGTTGACTGCGTGAACATAATGAACAACAGATACATGAAGAAGCCCAGATCTCCTTCTAAGTTCCCAAGAACTCTTCCGCGGTCCAATCTGGTGCAGGAGGTAGATGATATTGCCAAATTGTTATGCAGGATAAATGGCGAGGCGAATGCTCACACTTTCCGTACATGGATGTATGCTTTCATCAGGACCATTGAAGTCAACAAGGTTGATTCCATAATCAATTGGTCGGAAATCATTAGCGACAACATTGGTGAGCAACTCCGGAACGTGAAGCGTACTTTCAGCTTCAAAATGACTTCCTACTTGGTGTACGCTGCAGCTTCACAAGGCATCTTCTCCAAGCTGGATAGATGTGGCGTTCTTTCTAAGGACCCCATTTTCGAGTGCTACCCACAGCTTACTGTACCTGCGTGCGAGAAAGATTTCAAAGTGGTCAATGATGGATTCTTCTACGAATTCATTTGCAGGCTAGACAGGGACCTAAAGGCCAACAGGGTGAGCAAGGAAGCGTGGGAAGCTGTATCCAAAATTGGCAGTCTATTCATTCAGTTTGCAGATTTCACATACCTCAGGGTTACTGGCTTTTCTAGAGAACCGGTTAAGCTGCCCAGATATCCGAATGATAGATTGATCACCATGGAGCTGAGCAGACAACTTGTGGAGATACACGACCTTCAGTCGAAACGGCACAAGTCTACGGGCTTCTTCCCGATCACTGTGGGACATTATAGCTGCCAGAGCATTCATAGAGCTCGAGGGATGGAGACGGAGATGTTATCCGAGTATGAGCAAGAGTTCTTCCCGGCACGACTGAACTTCGATCCATTTGGAGTAGCCAGGAAGACGATCTCCCAGGAGTACGCACATGTGCCTTCATTAGAGGATTTCTGGATGAAGTGCAAAAGTGAGTACGAGGTTAGAAAGAAGGATTTCAGCAGGCTATCAGCACGGCAAGTGTTCGACTTTGGACTAGCACGGATACCTGCGGATCTTAAAGATGATGGGAATGTGTTACTTGACGCTTACCATCAAATGGGAGGAGATAGAGCCGTACTTCAGGATAACGTAGGGGGCTGCCATACGATTGAAGAAAGGTCTGGCGCTGTTCTGGTGAATACTTCAAACTGGTTGCTGACGAAGGGATACTGCCTTGATGAAGCACTGATGAATCAAATCACGGGCAACTTCGGCACAGGAGATTCCCTCAAGAGGAAGCACGGAGGAGAAAGCAGCAGAAGGTCCGAGAAGATGAAAGTACACAGAAGATCTCAATCAAAGGAGAAGATCACTTCCACGGCTATGACTTTAGTTCCGGCTTCTCCAGCATCCAGTACTTCACCGACTGTTGCACCTCAGCAGGACACTTCCATGCCTCCACTGAATCCGGCAACATTCATCTTCTCTCCTCAGCCACTCCGTTCAGCACCTGTTCCAGAAGAGACGTTGAAGCTGCAGATGGCAGAGTTCGAAAGAGCTTTGTCCTTGGATGATTCAGAAGATGGCAGCCATAACACTGTAGCACTTTCTGATGGAGAGGAAACAGAGCGGGAGATAGTAGTGCACTCAGCAACTTCTCATTCTCCGAGAAGTAACTTCTCAGAATGGTTGGCTTCGCAGTTGGTTCCAGAAGCTAGAGTGGAAATGAACTTGGAGGAACACGACTTGCAGCTACTCCAGAGTCTAGGCGGAAAAGACAGAAGACCTAAAGTTGCTAAGGTAACTTCAAGGTTGATCATCGAGGAGTCGGGGCAGAAGTTTGCTGAGATGTCAGTTCCGGCGGAAGGAAAGAAGGAAGATGAGCTCACGGCAGAAGATGTAACAGTAACCAGAGTACCCATCGGTCAAGCCACCACAGAAGGATTGAAGCAGGATACACAGACATTGATAGATGCTCTATTCCTTAGGCTTGACAGAGAAAAGGCGGAGAAAGACGAGCTTCAGAAGCAGGTATCTCAGTTGTGCGAGATCATAGCCAAGGTTGCTAAACCTTCCACTCAGCCCATTTCAGAGCAGGTGAGTGATCATCTTATGCAGGAGATGGAGGATGCAAGCAATCAGGTGAAAGCTATTGACGAATGGAAGAATCTGATTATTCGTCAAGCTTCTGTACAACTTGGAGAGGTGCCAGCCCGCCTGAAGGTTATGAATGATGCAGCAAATCAGCTGAAGCAACTGGTGACGAGCATAGTAGATATGAACACAGTTGCTGAGAGTAACCTGAGTACTTTGGCCGAAATCAACAAGCTGCCGGGAGAAGTATTGGTTGCAGAGCAGATTGTACCGGACGGATCAGTTGAGAAGGGGAAGCAGCTGGAGTTTGCAGTATCTTTCCGTTTGGAGATCTGCAGAGTTTTGCTGAAGAGGATGCAGGCACTTGAGAGTAAGACATCGTCCTTACCAGACAGTATCATTGCTTTCACTGAGGAGGAAGTGGTCGGAAATGTTACTTCATATGTATGGATCATTCCTAGCAGAGTGTCTAATTCCTTGGAAGGGTCTCTTTTGATGGTAAAAAAGAGAATTGATGGAGCTACTAAACCTTTCACGATGAATTCCATTAGTAGACTGGTGGCACTGCAGGCGGATATTGCGAGGTTCGGGCCAAGCTTGGAGGATGTGGAAGCGTGTATCAAGGTGTTGAACGAAGGATTGCTGCAGTTCAGGACAGAAAAGGAAGCAGTGGCTAAAACAGATGGGAAGATGCTGAATTACATGTTCGACAAGTATATCCAGTATCAGAACAAAAAGAAGACATAAATGTTACAGCTGGCTTGACTTCTTCTATTCTTCTTCTTCTATTTTCCACGTTCCCGGATGAAATTGTAAAACTTTAAAGTTATTGGTTTTGAAACCATTACTTAAAGTTATGTGGAACAATTCTATTAGTTAAGTGATACATGTGTCACTTAAGGAGAAGTTAGTGGAGGATGATTGCCAAATGTCATCTTTACTTGTTGTTTATGTTTCAGTTCAGTTGAGTTTCCCATTTGTACTTTCCCTTCTACATTCTATAAGTAGAAGAAGAACCTTCGGGTTAATGATCAGAATTTGTAAGCAGCATCCTTGTGTTCCAGACTTTGTGCTGAAACCCTTGAGAGCCACTTGAAGCAAAGGAATATACAGGAGCAGATTTCCGGAGAACTTTGTGTCACGGTGTATTGTGTTTCTTGCTTTTTATCTTAGATCTTTTAATAAACTTTGTGTTATTTCAGATCTAGATCTAGAGCTACCTTTGCTTATAATTTTGTGTTTATATCTATTGGTTTTTTCTATGTGCATGCAATCAACCCTGTTATCTATTGATTGGGATGCACATCTTCCCCATTTCTTCTCTGTGTTTATATAATTCCCTTCTTCTATAAATATTTCCTTTCTTTAAACAGCTGCTTACTTGCTGCAGAACTGTACAGCTATGGTTCATGAGCTGAACAGTTAAAGTAAAACCCCATATAGATACTAGCATACTTTAATTGACAAATCTGACACGGGAGCCTCACCGGTAAATGAGGGAGATTTATCTCATGACTGCCTAGGTTTTGTGCTATGCAGAAAATCTAGCCAAATGATTATAGATATTCGATGATAATTTTTGAATCCTTCCATCAATCACAAGCATATATATTTGATGAGATTTCCTTCTAGCCTTCATCAGAACATGCTTGTTAGGAGCTCTTTGTTTTAATAAACTTCATTGCTGGATTTAAAGATTTATATTGGGTACACCTGTTGTTTACTCTCAAATCATTTCTGAAGCATGGTATGTGCACCAAGAGAGGTTAATTGTTTGGGATTGGAGAACACTTCATTGTCCACTTTTGCACTTTATGTCACCACAATTGGGTGGATTGTCGAGATCCAATTAGCCACATTAAGATCATGCACCAGGAGAATCCATGATATAATTCCCTCTAATTCTGTGATTGAGCAATAATACAACCAAGACTTGGAATAAATAGTCTAAGGTGCACGTTTGATTCAACATAGCAACCTTGAAGTGTTTAGAGGATTATTTTTGCTACATCACGCACTTAGAATTGGCACTCGTGACGTGCAATTGATAATAATAAAGGGTAAAATATTTCTTCCTACTAAATACAGTTTCTTGAGCTAAGTGAAGCTTTTTCTATGCTAGTGTGAAGTAGAAAAACGAAGTAATCTAGGTAGCACAGAAAACTTTTAGACTAGTGTGAACACACTGCTATACCCTTCCTTAAAGGGTTCTTTCCTGTGATAATGACTTAGTAATTTAGTGAGGTCTGTCTCAATTCCAAATTTAAACTAAAAGGAGGGGTCTGTTATCTTTTCAAGCCATCAAGTAAGCATTGTTAAAACAAGGGTATTTTTAAAACTAGTGCAGGACTTTCAAAGTGGGGTGTACGTTTTGAATACGAGGGGTTTTTCTTGGCTATTTCAATTTTTACCACCCATTCTCTAAATTTTATTTTTTTGGGGCTGCTGGCAAAATGGCCTTTTATGGGCGCTATTTAACAGACCCTTGTTTTGGGGTGGTAACCCTTGATCCCGTCTGGGGTTTCAAGCCCCGGATACCATTCTCATATCCTAAGCCCGTTTTTTCAATTTTATGAAAGGGTTTTTTTTGCCCTTAGAGGTTATGCATCTTGGGATTTTCTAGATCTGGAGTGTTGTTGAAGAACGGAGGTATCAGTTGGTTTGACAAGTGTTCATACTTCTACCCTTTTATGGATAAACTCTTTTTTTCTCTTTTTTCGCCCAAAAAGTCGTAATGGCTTCTAATAAGTATGGAGAAGATAACATGAAACAAAAGCAAATGCTTCAGTTTGGAATTTTCTTTGCTCCTCATTTTCTCTCACAAGGATGCCCTCATTCGCTTCCCTTAAACAAAATTGGACATTTGTAGTAACATTTTGATGTGTGGAGACCAGAGCTTTCCCTTGCTTCTAGTCCATCTAGAGTCATTGGGATCCTGCATGTATATTTATTTACACATGTTCGTATTGGTAGCTTTTCACTTATGCTTTCATTGTTGCATCACCATACTAGCATGTTTTGTTACTCCCATATAAAATGGAAGGACACATTTTGAACATCCCACTTCAGATTCATTCTACCTACTTTATCTGCCTTGGTATCTTTGGAGTAACATAATATTGTTTATGGTTCAAGTAAGCAGTACACTCCATGTCCATGGGTCATCTTGGTTGAGGTCCAATTTGAATACATATCAGCAAAACTAATTGTTGCTCCTATGGGAAATAACCTATTTAGCATTGGAAAGACATCGCCTGCTCTATCACATAAACATATGAAATTTACAAGTGTTGCATCTTTCTTCTGATCACTTGAATGAAATATTGGCTTAAGTATTTGTTCACTCTGCCCTTTTTGAGGAAATTGAGCAACACATGAGTGTCTTTGTACCTTTCGTGGGTGGCTTGAGAGACCTTGAGATTCCACTTAGTCAGCATATTTTTCTGACAAATTATAATAATTTCATCATACCAGTATGCTCCTATTGTAGCCCTTTCATACCAAGTCAAATGCAGCTCGTCATTTGTTTACCATCCATATGCATTTTGGAATGGATTTATAATCAGCCTGTTGTGGGATCAACCATTCTATTTCTGCAAAACTGCTCATAGGGGAGGTAAAAAATCCACTATTTAACTAACACAAACACTCGAACTACATGGTTTTCTATGCCTTATGAGGCTCCTTTCGATAGCCACTCACATCTCATTTTTGCACTGGTTGTGTTAGGGATTAACTTTCATATTATTGGATAAGGCTTATTCAATAGAATCCATGATAGCATTTTGGAAATTTTGTGTCATATTGGTTTTGTTTTATAGATTCATATTGTTATTGTCATATACATGTAATGAAAATCCATGGAGAGTTTGTTAGTTTCAGCCTAGTCTACGTTCAAGTACATGTGCTAAACTTCTTGAGTCTGTAAAATGTGTATCTAATCGATTCTATTTCCATTCTTGACTCATCCAATCATCCAAGGAGGGCCATCTTCTTTCAGCCAGAGGTATGTATTTGTTTATTTTAGACAAAAACTTTGACAAACCTGTACTGTTTACAATCTCCAAGTAACATATTTTGGTCGAACACATTGATTATGTTTGTCTTCTTTTGTGGTTCAGTAGTGGAATTCTCCAATCTTACGGATTTTTATCACTCATCATGCCACCTATTCAACATTATGGGGTGTGTTTGTGAAAGGGATATTAGACATCTTTTTTCAGTTAATTGCTAATAAAGCCTTAATTCATTAAAACATGTTCTTCAGGAAGCTGATCACATTCTGAGGTGTAAAATGTTTTGCACGTATCGAAGGATTCATCATTGCACATATGTGATAGTCTCCGTATGCCAAATATTATGGCAAATCCATAACATGTAGCATTGACTTACTTTAGTGATTTTCGTCAGACCAAACATTTCTTCAACATCAAATGTCTTGATAGTATCAAGTTGTTTTGTTTCTTAGGACGCCTTGTGTCACCCATATCTTAGAAGACTCCATCCACTTTCGTTGAGTTATTGGATTTACGAGAAACCTTGAGTGGTGAATTCATTTATTCCTATAGTTGCTCATTTCTCCCACAAATTATTGAGAGCAGTGTTCTTCTGACGTGAGGCTTCAAGGCACTAATTCCTGCATTTTGACTTGGGGTTACAACATGTCTCTATTCACGTTCTATTCCGAGTTTTGAAGATGGCCGGTGTTCATGAGAAAACATAGCATTACGCTTGTATGTTTGGGCTTCAAAGCTAACATACCTGGGCACATACCTTCAAGCGTAGAGTTGGAACCCATATTTGACGACTTTTCTCAATGTCTATCTCTGAGATTTCCTCTCATCCCAATTTTTGCTTAAGGGTACAACTGAACTAGAATGGTCTTTAGCATTAGCTAGCTTAGTCTTGTCTTGATTTACACTAGAAAAGGTTAAGCTCATGGAGGGAGGTTGTTTAGTTGTTTTGAGCATAGTCTGCCTATTTAGCGAGTATTCGCCATAACACTTTCCTGGGTGAATATTCGCCGAAAAAGTTGCCATTCGTCAGGCGAATATTCGTGAGTATTTGCTGAGAATATTTGCCAATTTTCGGCGAGTTTGACGTCTAAATTCATCCATACGCTGGTTTAACACGGAGCCAAAAGGTGAAAACACAGGTTTAAAGCTGAAAAAATGCTGATTTTTGTCTTATAAAGGCATCACGTTGAATATTTCTTAGAATGGGGAAGAGGAAAATGTAAATTGTATTATTGTAAATTGTAACTTGCATAGATATGCAAATTTATGATGATATTGTTGAATTTCAAATCATCATAAATTCATAGCACTTATTAGTTGGCTATTGTATTCGCATGATGATGCGATTTTGTGCTGTATTTGTATTCAAATCTACTAGAAAACACTTCTCCAACATTTTATGGACTCATTTGATACATTTTGTAGCTATGTGTTGCTTAAAATTTATGTTTTTGCACGGGGCAAAATTTGCATCTTTGCTGCCCTGTAAACTGCAAAGTATTCCCAAAGTATACGCTGAGTCAATTAATGAAGTGATTGGGTACATTTCCACAGCCTTATGAAACTCAAGTACGACTTAAACAAACAAATTGATCTTTGACCATGTTTTCCATAGAAACTTGCCACTTTGAAAATGGGTCAGATTCTGCATATGAACTGTTAAAACAATTGTAGTGGAATTCCAGTGGACATTGTACCCAATGTTGTTCGAAAACTCTCTACAAATATGGAAATGGTAAAATAAATATCTAAGTTTTGAAGTACAAGTCGTGATTGAAAAAAGCCATTGAGATATTAGAAAATGAGCAATGCAGATGAGATCTTGGTTTCCTCTTTCTGTAATGCCCCTTTTATGGGATGAAACTGAAAACCAAAGAACATGCACAATCCAAATAGTAAACTGAAGCAAACTGACATTAAATTCCAAACCCTAGCAGCAGGCTGTAAAATATATTTATTTTATGATAGAAATCAGCCACAAACTTGTTGGAAATAATTTAAAAACCCTTCAAAATAATTCTTCTTCAAATCTGGAAATGATTGCAAGAGAAAAAACACCTGAAAATATATCTTTTAACCAATTTCATATCATCTGGAAATTAATTAATTAACAGCAGTGGATAGATACCCGTACAAATATGACTCAAATTGAAGGTTTCCAAGCCCCAAAATGAAATACAAATGAAGATTCCAGCTGTTTAAAAGAGGAGAAACACAATGATGGCTGAATTTGAAGTTGTGCCCTAGAAGACCCAAATTCCACCTTAGGGCAAGTTGTCATCCTTGGGAAGGGCTGGAAATGCCTTAAAACTGAATACAAACTCTTTATGTGATCACCCTTTTGCAAGCTTCAGGGGTTTTGTTCTCGATAGGTCTTCTAAGAGGGTTTTCGTCCTCAATGAATGAGAGAGAAAACAAACATGCTCCCAATTCCAAGAGAATAAATTCCAAAAGCAAGCATAACCTCTTCCAAGCCAAGCGGCCCCTTTAAATAGCTAGAGGTGGCGCCAGAAACCAATTAGAACTTTCTAAAGAAGACTAACCTCATAGGGGACATAATAGTTCATTTTTGAAATATTTTTCATTTGGCTTTTCTCTTTTACCCAACCGACCTGAATATACTTAGAAAAATTACTAAAAAAAAAATGCAAAAGCTCACAAAAACAACTGAAAAACATGACATTAACTTACCTTGCTCATTCTCTTTTAGCCCACCGGAAGTGGAATGGGCTCAAGGTCTTCAAAGAGAATTAGTGTTGAGAAGGGAACATTGCAGTCCTCCCCTCCCAAAATTGCTTGCCCTCAAGCAATGGCAAGCTTAGATGCTCCAATAATTTGGATCCTGTACCTCTCAATTGAAAGAGCTCTTGCCAAAACAAGCTCATATTTCTGTTGTCCTCCCTAATGATGTTCTTTAGCAGCCCGTAAAGTTTAAAAGCTTCCTTGAAGCAGGGATCAACTATTACCTTAAATCTGCCATCTTCATTTTCTCCTTCAAAAACAACATTAACAAATTTATTCTTCGCATACTCGGCTGTATTAAAAACCTTCCAAGCTGGTGTAATTTCAGCCCTTGAGCAAGGAATTGATGAATAATGAACAACTTGACAAGCTAAAACATATTCCAAGGTGGTATCTGTTGGTGTCGAAACGCAGCACCCCTGGGACTCTGCAACACGATGGGTTGAGAATCTCAGTGCGTTTGCACAACATGGAGCTTTTCCCAAGTGTGGGACCTTGCGAAATCGGAAAAGCTCTCCGGATGAAGGCTGGCTCCTATTCCTCTGTTCAGATGCACGAATAAACGCAGAGGATTTACCAAAAAACCTAATCTAACTTGCCAAAGAGACAGGGTAGAGAATGCATAAAAATAAAACCTAAACTACGGAGGTGATGCACTGAGGAATGAAGAACATATGTTTTGCCAATAAATACAAACCATAGAAATGCAATGCAATATCATGCACGGATAAACATATTCGCAGTGAAAGATCAGGAGGATGCAAAATGAAACACATAGAGGGTTGAGAAACATCCACAGTCATGCATTTATTTGCTCCGAAGGTTTGATACAATACACTGCAAAAATGCCAATAGGCAAAGGTTGCATTACAGTTCCAAATGGGAGGTTTGAGCTCCACAACTCCACCTGCCAAAGAGAAGAAGGGAGGGGGCCAAAACAAGAATGTCCAACCATTAGAAAAAGCCCCTCCTACATATTTATACGAGGAAAAAATGAGGGAGAAGAGAATGATTCGAATTCTGTCCCAACCACCTCCAAGACTGCACCTAACTCATCATGGCGGTAGGTGAGATCCCCAACAACTCAAAATATGGCGAACTATATTTTTGCATTTTTAAGAACTTGTTCCCACCCAATTAAAGATATCCAGTCGTAGTTGGGTAGAGGACGCCGAGAGCTTTCCGAAAAGTCCAACCTTGTGTGAATCCGAGCTCCCTGTGAAAAGTTATGGCGATCTGAATATTTCCCGCGTCAGGGTCTTCTGCTTGTCGGGTTCGGGGTTCTCCTCTGCATTTGCATCTTCTGGCCGTCTCAGCTTCTCGCCGCCTGCGCATATCCTTCTACCCAGATGTCCTCTTGCTTCGTGATGCCACTGGAGGCTTTTCGTGCCGCTCTTCGTCTTGATGTCCCCACGTCCCTACTATTGTGATGCTAGGACTTTAGCCAATTTTCACGATTTTCCTGCCCAAGCTTGTTTTTTTTTGGTGCCACTTTTTTCACCTTTCCGCAAGACTTGCTCTTTTCCTCCCCTCCCCTGGACAGGAAAGTGAGAAAAAAGTGAGGGGACCCCCTGGAAACATGATTTTTTTCCCTAGAATCCAATCAATTTTCCTGGGATTGGAATTCTGATGTATGTTATATCGAATTAACCCTGGGGGGTGAAATTTGGATAACATTTGGCGACTCACGGGGTCAATCTGCTTGCTAGATTAACTGACCAGTTGCCTGAAAGGTAGTCCCATTGGGCATGGATCAATCAATATTCTGTTTGAACCCTAACTGACTCAGAATGTGCAGGATGAAGATGAATGTCAAGCCTGAGAAAAGCAGGACTACAGAAACATCTCCATGGACCAAGCTGTGCCAAAAGCACTTAGGAAAACAAACTACGCTACAACACACATGTGTACAAGACTGGAGGAAAGAAAATCTAATCTAATATTTACTAGAGTCGTGAACTCCTCTAGAAGCAACACTTGAGTAAATTCCATTGTTTGAATCTGTCAGTTCTTCATTCATCTTCACCCTCTCCAGTGAGGCGTTGGAAAGCAGTGTTGTTCTTGCACTTTGTGCCACGTATTGGGCACTCCGAATGGCATCAAATTTTGAATGCATTCAAAGTTTTTTTCTCTATCTGCATCCCATTTAAACACTAGACTCCACTTGAAAAGATCTATCCTTGGCATTTCTATCAAAGGTCTTCTTATCAAAGCTGATCCTTTTCCTTGCTTGGGATGCCTGATTTCTGAATCCTTGCAGCTCCTCACTCTGCATATCTCAACCTCCATGAGCTCAAATTCCAAGTAATACCTCTACTCTTCATGAGGTTCTAATGTTGGCAAACTCAAGTGACATGGAAATATTGCCTCTCTTCCATAGCAAGAGAGCCTGAATGGAGAGTTACCTGTGGATCTGTTTGGGAGTTATCCATCCCCCATAAGGCTGATTTCATTTTGGTATGCCAGACCTCTGATTGCTCTCAAGAAGTCCTCCTAATGATCCTCCAAACAAGTTCTTGTTGTAACCTATCGGCCTGTGCCATTACCAACCCTGAGGGGTAATAGTTTTTGATGAAGTGCTAGTAAATACCGTTCTTGACAGCCCACTAAGTCACCTTGGATCCATGAAGCCATGCATTATCAGAGATTATTGAGGCAGTTCAAACCCAAAATCCTAGTTGTTGTTATCCCCTCTAAAAGTCTAAGATGTTAGACTCATTCGCCTCTTTGATGCACTCTACTTCTGTCCATTTGGTGAAGTAGTCTGTGGGTTTGTCAAATCCATGTCCTGGCGTGAATTGGATTAATGACTCCAATGAAGTCCAAACCCCTTGCCTGAATGGCTGGTCAACTGAGATTGGATACAATTGGAAGGGCAGCAAAGTCACTCTTTTCCTGTGAAGAATGCACATTCTTACACTCTGATCCATGCATGCAATCACTGAAATTTTAGGCCAATAATAACGCACCTTCATGATTTTAGAGTTATCACCTTGTGCAACTGGCCACCACTGGGTCCCCACCTGAAACTCTTCCACACCCTTTGAATCTGACCTAGGCTAATGCATCTCAGCAGCCTCCATTCACACTTCTCAGCTTTCTTGAACAAAACTCCTCAACATGCATACGGAACGCCTGCGAACCTGACGTGTCGCCTTTGGGTCTTGTTCAATCTCTGGATGGCCGAGGCTTGTGCCTATGAAGGGGCATAATCTTTGGGTTCACAGCAAGGAGTTGGGGGGAGCCTTGCTTCTTCTTATTGCCACTCACGCTGGCTCATGCCTTGTCCTGGACTGGTCAAACACCTCGTGCTCAGAAGTCCAACACACCTCTTCTTCGGTGCTACTTTCTTTTTGGCTTCTTCCCCCAAAAACCAGCTGCTCACACAGCCTTTCCTCTTCACGCTTGGTGATCTGTGGATATCAATGTATATTCAGACATGTGGTGATCCAACCTACCCTTTTCTCATTCAATCCTTGTTGAGGAGGAAGTTCCTTTAAGCCAGCATGTGAGACCCGCAACTGGGACCTTTTGTTTGAGCTAAATGCTTTAATTTCTTTCTTCAAGCTTCTGATTACTGCAAGTACATGCTTTCAATATAAAGATACACCTCACCTCGCCATCATCTAGGCTCTGGCTTACAAAAGCAATCGGCTGCTTCTCATTATCTTTGTTCTGGCCTGTACTAGAAGGCAAAATAGTGTCATCAAACCCATCCAAATGCAAGAGGATGAAATCCTTGGAGCAGTTTGGTTGATGATAGTTTTGGTGCTTGAGAGATAGCTTCTTTTATTGCTGCTCAAAAAACTCTCTTGCCTTTTGCTGTCCACTAAAAGCCAATGCTCTTCTTTACATTTTGGTGATGGTTTTGACAAGGGCTGCAAAATCGGAAAAACCTTTGGACAAAATTGGATCCTTTCCCAAGAAGCTTTTGAAGATCCTTCATGTGACTTGGTAATGGTAGTGCTCTAATGGCTTCCTCTCTCTTGGATAATTAACCAGTCCCTCTTTCGAGACAATATGGCCCTACAGTTTCGGCCTCGTGAGCCAGGTATAAATGCATTTTTTTTTGGGTTGGGATTCATGATAAGCCCACAATTTTCTACAACACTCTGAAAACCTGCCTCGATGAAAAAGGGTGATCCACTGCATTTTTGGAGAATAACAGTGATTTCATCAAGATATATCAAACTATTTTTTTGATCAACCCCATGAATCATATCCATTTCCTTCCCTTTAGAAAGTGGCCCCAGCATTTGATAGCCCCCAAAAAAGCCCAAATGGCATCTTCTTCGTAGGCATAGGTCCCCGCATTTAGTGTGAAAAGCCGAGTGAACTGGTCAACTTCTTTCACCATCCCCTATTATACCCTGAGTAGCCATCTAGGAGAGAGAATCTCTCTGAACCGGATACTACTACTACTACTTGCAATATTTGTTCCATGGAAGGAAGTGGGTAATTGATCTTTGAGAGATGCCCTATTGAGGTCTCAGAAGCCACACAACAACCCCTGATTCTCCACTCTTCTTCTTGACCGAACCAAGTTAACAACCAGCTTGATGCTTTGTTGGGGGGGGGGAAAAATATATGCTTGCCTCTATTAGCTATTTATGAAGAGCTCTTTCTTCTTTCTTCTTTCTTTCTTTTCTTCATTATAGGATCAATGGTGAGGGTTAACAGGTCTCCTGCTTCTCCCTGATGGCTTAGCATCTGGACTCCAATTCTATGGTATGTTAGCCAAATTGGATTGAATCCTCTCAAGTAATTCATAGCTCCATAGCGAACATCGGGAAAAGTTCTTGGCAAAGCCTGTATTAAATCTTATTTCGGTCTCCTTCTTAGTGGCCACTTTACTACCACTTTGAAGTTGTTTTGCCTCCCCCAATCGGAATTGGCTCTGAATCGTCCTCTCTTGACCTGTATGTTAGCCTTTTCCTTACGAAACTAGTCGTTAGGGTGTGAAGATCGACTCCAATGTACCTAAAACACTGGAGCTTGTTTGTGTCCGTAGCTTCACTACTTGATCCCCATACTGCTGCTCGAGTCCTGTCCTGATCCCTGCTGAGAATTCAGCCTTCTTCTTGTGAAAAAATTGAATGATCTTGTTGATCGTTCTCAAACACCTGCCACTGTATTTTATCTGGAACTGCTGGCCTCACATCAAGCCTGGAATGGGCTGTGTTTTTTTCCCCTTTTGAATGTTGGTCACCACATCAACTTCTCTAACTACGCGCGAGCCATCCGCGGCTTTCATTTTTCTTCCTACTGTCTGGACACATGTTGAAAGCTTCAAAATCCTCCATGAGGTCCCCACACCCTTTCTTGTAAGTTTTTCTTCAGCAGGTCCATATCTTTGTAGCATGTTTCCCTAACTTGATTGATGATTACTCACTATCCCCCGAACCACCTGCAAGTTATTTATGCCCTTTTTCCTAGCCCCAATGAAGTTCATGAATCATGCCGTCATTCCGCTATGTTGTTTGAACAAGAAAACTGAAGCGAAAAGCTAAATATATTTGATGCCTTGCGGTGAAACACGCATAAGCTCCTCCCCCTCATGCCACCTTGCCTACTCCTTATCCATCGAAAAAAGTCCATACCTCATTGAATCATCCTTATTGTTGGTTTGGTGATGTTTAGGAAATAGGCTGGTTTCTTTGTGTATGCAATTAGACTTCCTAGTTTCAATGCTTGCGACTTCTTGGTAGGGATGCAAAAGCATTACCGTTTGCTTGCCCATTCATCAAGAGTCAAATTTGGAATGCTCCACTTGGTGTCGACTTCAGCGTTTGTTTTGGATATCTTCTTCTTGTCAATGTTGAATAGTTCGTATTGATTTGGCTTGGAGTATGAGGCTCATAGTGAAGTTTGCAAATTGGTTGGAATCTATTGTGGACCTTAGTACCATATCTTGTTCTAACAACATGTGTGACCAATCAAACAGATAAGTAGCCTCCAATTTTGGACTGTGAATCCCTTGATAAACATAGGGCAAAGAGTGGTGGCCAAATCTATTCAACTGACACATCTTTAAATGGTAACGTTGGGGCACTGTATGCAAGTAAAGATTCAAACCTTTAATTACTCCCGGCGGTTTCTAACGCTGTCCCATCCCATTGCACGACCCCTATTTAGATATTACTTCATATTGGGACCCTAGCTGATCAACTATTTGCTTGGGGCATCACTGAGTCTACTTGCCCGCGGAATCATCATGTGCAATGTGTGGTAACTAGTATCCCCAATAATTAGAAACATAGAAAGGGAGGGGGCTTTCAAAATTTTAACCTGTTGTCTTCCATGATTTCCTTCAGGCTGGGCAGCCATTTTGATTACCTTCTCTTGCATTTGGACCTGTTGTTTCGAAGTTTTGACCAGTCCTTCATGGCATCTTGTAGCAAATCCTCTTTGTCCAATAGAGATAGGGTTCCACATTGCTATATTGCGTTAGTCTTCTTCATTGTTCAATGTACTGAACGGGATGAGTATCCTTTTGTGTTCCTTGGTTTTTACATTCACCCCCTTACACGTGGGCAGCAACAGCTGGCATTTGAGTTGGCCTAGGGGTGTTCTTGCTGCCCTTGTGCACTTGAAACTGTACTTTGCTTGCCATCATTTGTGGAGCCGTGGAAGGTTTTGATTGGCTTGGGCTAATGGTTGTTCTTCACCCAAATTCTCCTCTTTACCTGTGTTGGCGCAACACCTTGAGAACTACCTGATTCATGCCACAGAAATCCTTTGCTTGTTCAGTTTACCCAATGTGTGTCATTGTGAGGCTGATTCTATTGGAATGTTTCGTGTTGTTGGCTGTTTTTCCTTGACTTCCCCCTCACCCCCACCCAGAAGTTGTCACCACAATTGCTTATTGAGAGCACCATTGAAACACATGGATTGGTTATAGGCTCGTTGCATGGAGCACCATCCATATTCTTGGCCATGGTTATTTTGGACTGGCCTATGCTTAAGAAGCAGATACACTTGGGGTTATAAGGCTGAAATGGTCTATTACGGTGAGGCCTTACTTCTGGGCTTTGATTTTTTGATTCTGTTTGTATCTGTTACTGGTCTTGGTGGGTTGGTATGGGCTTCCATTAGGCTACTTGGGTTGATAAAAAGGTTTGAAACATTGGGCTTGCTGCCTCTTTGAGAGTAACAGTCTCATTGCCTAGGTTTTTTTGCAGCTGTTCATGACCGCTTGAGTTCATTTGAAGCACTAGAGGATAGTAGAAGTTTTCAAACTTGAACTTTGGTTTCTGAGAGGGTGGGAACAGGAACCAAAGTGGGTGCTGACTAGTGCTTGGATTTCTAAATTTGTATACAAAGGTGCATGGGAGTCCTAGGAGCCAGTTTACACCAAGCTTTAATAAGATATTTCGCTCTAATGGGAATGCATACGCAGCAGGAGGTTGGTGCCTCCCATAGATTGAAATAACATAGAAAATCAAATTTCAAAGCTTTTAAGGTAGATACAATCACTTCTGTTGTTGGGTCCTGACTACCACTGAATCCTATCCAAGAACCTTTGAATCTGAAGTTAAAGTCATCAGCTGCTCGTTGGGGGCTCTCTTATATTGTCACTTCCTCCAAAATGAGACAATTTGTCTCCTTCTCCTCGCCAAATTACTCGTGAAGTGCATCCACAACTGATTCCATTTTTTGTGATGAACCAGCTCCAAAGCTCCTAAAACCATTGCACTGCTTTACCCTTGATGAAGATGGCCAGTAACTTCACAACCACTTGGCATTGTTTCATTGATTTTCCATGGATTGCACAAAGGTTAGCACTATCTTTACATGAATACCTAGAGTAGTTGCAGATCACAGCACCCCTGATTAATCAGGCTTCTAGGTTGATCACTCTAGCATCCAGTGTGATTGCACAACATGGAAACCTCTCGTCCAAGGTTGGGGACTGTGAAATAAGAGAGGAATCTCCAGATTAGAGGTTGTTTCCTAAACTCTTGATTTAGATCTATAATTTTGCAAAATACAGAGGTTTAGATACTAACCTACTCTAACTTGACCAAGGAGACAGGGGTGGTAGAGGGTAGAGGTAGGAGAAGTAAAAATTGAAAACTAACTAAAGATGGTGACTTGCACCAAAAGGCGTGGTGAACTATTTGTCATGCAAATAAACACAAACCAAAATTCACAACATAAAACATACAAGACTAATAAGGTATAATTTAGGATTCTGAATGAAGCAAATAATACAAACAGAGGACTGAAACCCATCACAGAGCTTGCATTATCTTTTCAATGTCAAAAAACACGATTACACCCTCAGAGAGGTAAAAGAAAACTGTTAAATCTTTGAGGAGGTCTGATTCCTTCTTCAGTCACTGCTGGAGCTGTGAAAAGAAGAAGAAAATAGAATGGTTAATATGTCAAAAATTGTTTTCCCCCCTTTTGAAAATGAGCCAAATCTGGCTTTACAGTGCAAGGGTCGATCCCAGGGGACAGAAAAACGTACAAAAAAACATGAGACCATCCTCCTCGATTGCGATGCATTAAAATGGCATGGGGGCACATTACAAACCATACCTGTCATTGATGAAGTACAGGCGAATGCGACCATTCTGTATTACAATCTGGTCGCTGTGAAATGTCACTTATGGCCATGAACAACGCGTAAGATCTGTTTGTCTAGTTTTCTCTTCTAATTGTCCCAAAAATCAAGATTAACCCCGAAATCATGTAGAAGAATTTCACAAGCTTTCTGTTGATATAAATTACATGCCAAATCCGGGCTCTGGATTGAGAAGATATTCGATCTGGGAAGATTTCGGAGCCCACAAAAAGGTGAAAATACGTTTTGAAATTTTTCCCGCGCTCTGCCACCTAGATGAAAGTGGCATGCGTGAGTTGGATATGTAATACTTCTCCTATATGTCCCATGGGTTTTCTTGCTCATTGGAACATGTGTCCTCTTTTTATTGGCTCGGGTCAGGCTTGAAACCTCGCCTTTGACTTTTGGACTTTCTCCATGGTGACACGTGTCTACGATTTGATTAGTCCGCGATCTGCTGGCTTTTCGCGCCCTTCGCGTCATTTGTCCCAGATGTCCCAGTGCTGTTTGGGACAGAATCCTCTGATCAGGCCGAACTGGGTTCCTTGTCCATTATTCTCGACCCCCTCCGCCCCCAC